>WKFP01014780.1:226626-253637 GCA_011057875.1 Pterocles orientalis | reverse complement strand
GGGATTGGACTAGAAGATCTTTAAGCGTGTCTTCTAACCCAAACTACATTATGGTTCTATGATTCTATAATAATGTTAAAATGTTCATTTTGTGCAATCAGTCTTATTCTTGTCAGCAAACCCTGTTCTTCTAAGTATTCTTTGTTTTGACAAAGGTTTTGATTTTGTAAATAAGTCTGTAAGTTTATTTATTTATTATATTTATTGAAAAATTTTACATCAGGTAAGCATACTCCATTTGTTCTCTCATAGAAAAGTTGCCTCTCTCCTGCATAGTATGCCACAGAAACCCTACCAGCCTGGAACTTGCTGTGTAGGGCACAGAAACACCTCTCCCTGGGGTAGAAATACAGGCAGGATCACAAAGCTAGACCACAGAGAGCCCAGTACCTCCCTGATCATCAGCAGCTAGTACCTCACTCTCCCAAAATGCCTACACAGGCAGTATGAGAAGCAGGAAAACAGCCAATACCAGTTATAATAGCTTCTCCAACTTCTGAAATAATTTTCACAGGTCAGACTAGGTGGTTTTGTCTCCTACGTTGACAAACTAATGAATGCAGTTACACCTGCAAGAAAAAGTCCTGAATGGCAAATCAAGAAACCCCCTCTAGAAAGACAGAAAGATGGGCCAGGGTGGCTAATTCAGCAGCAAGAGGGAAATTAATGGAAACATTTGTTAATATTAAGATCCACGAGAAATCTCAGAAAAAAACCCACAACCATAGAGACAGCTACATGTGAATTATGCTCACACAGTACTTAGAAAACTGTTGTTCACAGTTCAAATTCGTTTGAAATACCATCGTTTAGCTAAAAAATTTCCAACAAAGTAACATCCCGGATACTCAGCAGCACCTAAGATGACATTAGATGCTTAGATTTAGACAATTAATTATATATTAAGAATTAATATCCTTTTCAATACTGTCAACAGAAATAGAGTGTTAGCCAGAACTGACCCCATCTCCGAAGATAATAATCAAGGCTTAGATATCCAAACAGAGGATATGAAAATTTATTCCTTCTCTAGAGCTAAATCTTTTCCTAGTATGAGACTCAGCTACAGAAGTCTAAGACTATTTAGTACAATCTAAAAGCATTCCTTAAATTATTATTATAATTTTTATAATAATTATTACCATAATTATTAAAGTGTATCTAAGATATTAAAGAATTCTAACAGGACTTTAGAGACATCTTTGCCTTTCTCAGACTGCAGGTAGGTTGTAGGCAGGATGTGCAGAGATTTCTGAAATGGCACCAGATACCTGTGTCTTGACAACAGAATTGTATCTTAAATATCAGGAGACTTCTAGGGTTTTTTTGCTTGGATTTTTTGTTTACTTGGCTTTTTAGTTTGTGTGGTAGTTTGTAGTAATTTATTTTAGAGAACATGGTAACATATGTGACTTTTTTTACCTTTAACTAAATGATCTGTATTTTGAATTTATGGTCTTAAACTGAAAGTAGAAAGAGAACATGCCCTGTGGTTTCGCTTGCTGAAGACTTGGTACTTATTCTATTTTACAACAGGACTCCCAAGTCAGGTTTAAGAGTTCAAGTCAAAATATGGTCCTTATTTCTTTCAATTAAACTTATTTTCCTCTCAATAAACTCTAAAGCACTGGTTAGAATAAATTGTCTCCTAAATGTAATCTGATGGGAATAAGACTAAACTCAGCAACAAAGACTGTCAGTTTTTAATGAAAAATCTCAGATCAGCCTGAGTTGTCCTTATCAATCAAGGTCTGACTGAATAGAAAGCCCCTGTAGTTGTCTCATATCCAGTAAGACAGGAAACCCTTTATGTAAGTAAAAGAATTACAATTGTTGTTGTGTTACGGATGAAATATTTCTCACGGTTATGATTGAGCAGCAACTCAAAATTTATTAGTGGTGTGAGGTAGATCATAGCTTAAATTTTAGTGGCACTTAATCATTAGTCAATTTAAAGATTAACAAGATGATTCAGTAAAATATGATTAAAATAGTGGCTCAGTTGCAGATTTGAGAATGACAAGATTCACAGTAACTTACTGCAAGGTATCCTCAGTCAATATATATATATATATATATATATAACACAGACAAAAATATTTGGACTCAGTGAAATTACCTATAGGTAGAGAGGTGGATAGAGGAGACTAGCCTGTATTTACAAGTCCCCTCTTCTTTATTGAATTTAGAGTAAATACTCACAATGTATCAGCATTCCTCCATGGGCAATAATTGAGCCTTAGGAAGTTGAACTTCATCATGGCCTTTCATCGACTCCGCCTGCAGAGGGTCCTAAAACCTCTTTGGTCTAAGATGCCTATACCTTTGAAGTGTCCTAAGTAAGGGGAGACGCTGGACACAACCCGCTGTGACCCAGGAGAGCTCAAAGAGTCTCACTTATGGCCACTGTTTATAGGGTCTGAGACTTTTGTCAGGTACTGTTCCATTTTGGCCTGACTCAGAAGGTGAAATATTCTGGTCGTTTCTACTCACCCCTGTTTGGTTTCCAGCCCAGGTGCAGACATGTTAGGTTGTCAGGAGGTGATTGACTGCTATTACTTTTTCCAGTAATGGGGAAAGCAGAAGCAAGGTACGTTAAGGGGATGTGTTAACACTCGGGTTCACAGCCTTCACAATCCCTTCCTGACTCACCTTAGGTTGGTATATGACCTAGGAGGGGAGGAATCGCACGAAGCACCAAGTGACCCAGAGGTGGGAGGGTGGGGGAAGTTGCACCACTACACTCTGTTATTGTTGGTTTTCTTCTCTGTGGGACCAACAGTCCCTAGAATGCTCATGTGTATAACAAACCTTTCCAGCAGCTTCTTTATGTGAGAATAACGAAATTCACTCACACCTGACAATGTTTGCTTGGTCTTCCTGAATGCCCATTGGGAAGGTTCTTAGTTTTGAACTTCCAGGTGTCAACCGTAGGGATTTGTAGCTGATACACTGACTCTTTCAGTTTCTTTACTTCCGTTTTCTGTTGTAGTATACTACTTTTAAGAACATCTTTTTATATTAAAGTTTCATTTTGCTTGCCACTAAAAACATTTTAAAGTGCATCTGAAACATTGCATGTATCTGAAAGCTGCCCCAGCAGTTCCTGCGCTGCTTAAGGGAAAAGGAAAAGTATATTTGGAAAAGCATATATAATTTGACAGATTACTTGATATTTGTTTTCCCTCAGCAAATGTTGTTTCAAATTATATAAAGCAGCTGAAAAGAAAAACTGTAATGAGATGATAAATTCATCTATGTCTCTTTGATTCTTTCTGATATAATATCAGATTGATGAAATAATTAAATATTCATGGTTTTAATTACAGTTTTCATGGTAAACAGAAATCCATATGCTCACTTTGAAATATGAATTTTAGAATATCTTTATTTGAGTAAATTAGAACAAAATCTAAAGCACATAAATGTATGCAAATCCTAGAGTTAAAAATTTATTAAGTAGCACTTACAACCCCATGATAAATTACAGTTATACCATGATGTGACAAGACTTCACTTTGCATAGAACACTTGTATTTTTCATATTGTTGGAAAAGGGATTCTAGTCAGTCCTTTCAAGCAATACTGACATTTATTCAGCTGTCTAATTATGACTGACCTTTTGCAATGTTGATTTTATTCTTCAACACAAACCTTTCTGACTATTTTCTTTTTTGTTTTAGTGGGTTCTCTAAGTTTTGCAACTCTAAAGTAAACACTATCAGAATATTTCTTGATGTCTTCCTTTTTTTTTGTTACTCCTGTATTTTCTCCAGACCTTTACATTTTGCACATATAGATATATTTTGATAAGAATAATCAGCATAATTATGGCAGATATGTTTTAAAGGCAGCTGTTAGATGACAGAGGATAAATAAAAATTATTTTGATAGGAATTGGCTAAGATGCAGATTTGTGTCTTTGATACCTGAATTTGATTTGTCTGGAAGAGTTCACACTGATGACTTAGAATTACTTCAGTAAAATGAGTGAGATGATGAAGGAACAGTCTTAAACTGAAAGAGGGTAGATTTAGATTAGATATTAGGAAGAACATTTTTTACTGTGAGGGTGGTGAGACACTGGAACAGGTTGCCCAGGGAAGCTGTGGATGCCCCATCCCTGGAGGGGTTCAAGGCCAGGCTGGATGAGGCTTTGAGCAACCTGGGCTAGTGGAGGGTGTCGCTGCCCATGGCAGGGGGGTTGGAACTTGATGATCTTTTAAGGTCCCTTCCAACCCAAACCATTCTATGACTCTATTATGATTTAATATTGCTTGATGACATTTCAGGTAGCTCTGATCTATCTCTAAATGAGCTGGTATGTTTACACAGAGCAAAACCACTGACACGCAAGCTGGAATTGATACAGCTGTGTCCAGGTGGTATTACCTCAGAGCTAACTGACCAAGGCCTAACCATGTGTGATGGGTTTGGCCTTGGCTGGGGGCCAAACCACACACCCACTCATGAAATTCCCCCACCCACCCAAGGATAGGAAAGAGAATTAAAAGGGTAAAGGGAAAAAAGGACTCGTGGGTTAAGAACAATTTAATAACTAAACTGCAATAATATTGAAAATAATACTATATTTAAATATACAAATAGTGACACACAGTGATACTGCACCCCCCCCCCCTCCCGCCGATGGCCAAGGTTCAGCCTGTTCCTGGCTAATGATCCTGGAGCAGGGAGAGTCCCGAAATTGCACCCACGGAACGGAGATAACAGTCTGAGCATCCCAGACTGAGACCTGACCGGGGTGTGGGGAGGGAAGGCCTTGGGAGAGCGACCACCTGGAACGAGATGACCTGGACCAAAAGAGACCTGGAAGCAAAAGTGACAATCTTCCAGAGGGTCCTCACCTACATTCTGGGCATGACGTGTATGTTATGGAATAGATTACTGGTCACTCTGGGTCCCAGTCCTGAACCTAAGATCAAATCCTGGGCTAGTAACTGGGGCTGTGCTCCCTCCCAGCTTCTCTTGTTTGCGGACAGCCAGAGAGGCTGAAAGACCTTGGCAGCCACATAAACATCCCTTTTTATCAGCTTTCTTCTGAGCACAAATCCAAAACACAGCCTCTTGCTAGCTGTTATGAAGAAAGTTAACTTTGTCTCGGCTTAACCCAGGACACCATGCAACATGTCATCTGCATCATCTTTACTCTGTGGGTAGTTCGCACAAGCAGATGGGAACAGCAGTGCCTTGTGCAATATAGATATACGCTGGGACCTTCAGGAAGGGAAATAAGCAACGAGCAGTTGTGCAGGAAGGAAGCTACTATCCCTCAGATCATTTATCGTGTCTTAAATTAAGCCATTAATACAGGGATACATGTAGTGGAAAGTCTCTACAGCCCAGAAAGCATTTCTGATGGAACACCTAGATTACTTTAAAAAACACTGGTAATGGAGCTGTCTTCTTTCTATGTATTTATGAGACACTCAGATTCAATTAGTTACACTTCCTTGGAAGATTTGAACCTACTTTTCTTGTTTAAAAAATCCTTTAATCATCAAGCTGTAGATGGGGTGGAAATTTAAAATAATATTAGTTGTTTCCAGAATACTGGGTTTAGACATACCACTTAAGGAGCTACTTCAGGGTTCTTGGTGTAGATGAAAAAAAGGACTAGGAACTCAGTGTCTTCTCATTTTCTATACTAATTAATTGTTAGGTCATTACCTGCAACTGGTTGTCTCTGAGGCAAACCTATAAGGAGTGCTAGTCTAAAGCAGTGTGGAAATGATCTTATCAACACCATTTGGTTTCAGTTTTTTATTTGCTAGGACTAAAGTAGCTCAAGTACAAGCACACCATGCAACACGGATGCTCTGTTGCATAGCATCTGAATGAGGGATCTGCACAGATAGGAAATACATCACTGCATATTACAATAGGAATAATAATCGCTTTTCACTAGGAGCTTTCATTTGCCACAGAGCCTCTAGCAGAATAGGTCATGTCCAGTTTCTGGATTTTTAGAGGCAGAAAGCATAAGGCATAAACCAAGAAAATGAGTTACTTCATATTACCAATTACACTCATGGCAGCAATCCCAGTACTAAAAAAAAAAATAATAAATACATCCCCTGCAATAATTACAAGGAGATTAAAAGTATCTGAGATTCAAATATGTTGTTTACAAATTGTGAGCAACTGAATTCTACATCCACAAAAGTACACATAAAGCTGAGTTTAAAGTTCACAGGACATTATAATACCCAGTTTTTAGGAGTTTTGACACAGTCCCAAATTACTTACCTAGGCTACTCTTACACTCATGCTGGGAGAGAATTAAGTGCCCAGGAATGAGAACCGTAACTGGCAGTTGAGTGGGAGTCACATACAATAGATTACAGAGTAAATCATAAACCCTTCCCTCTTCAAGGCTTAATAATGTGACTGTAGGAAGGCACTTATCTTCAGTCAGGATCCCCAACAGAGTTTAGATAGTCCTTAGCTGCCTAGATTTAATAGCGAAAATGAAGGCGCTTTGAGTATAACAGAAGCTGAGGAAAGAAAGGCGTTTGCCATTTAACATCTAATTTTCATTTCATATGCAACTGCCTACAGGGACAATTAATCAGGATTCAAGTGCCCTATTTCTTTGCAGACCAAGTACTTCTTGTATAATATCTGAACAACAATGAAGAAAGTAAAGTGCAGAAATACACAATTAGATCTAACAGTCTTGAGCACAAATGTTTTAGTTTCGTAATAATGCTCTATGGGATGGAACACGGTCATTTCTCAGCCACCTGTTTCAACTCCACATGATTTCAGTTCTGTAGCTGAAGTAAAAGCTGATTTAAAGTTCTAATTTTATATATCTGTAACTATTTTTGCTTCTCAAATAAATAAAAAATACATGCAATTAAAAAAAATAAAAGAAAAATCATAAAGACACTTCTTTACCAGGTTGAAAAAAAATGTAAGATTATTTATAGAGCCTCTTGCAAGGATTCCGAGGTGGATAACAGGAGGAAACATGCATAAAATATCTGACATAACATCTTGTGTATCCCAAAAGACAAAAGTCTCTTTCAGAGTGAAGAAATTCAGCATTTTATCTGGCCAGAGTATCTTTTCATAAACAAATTGTCCAATACTCAAGAAGACATAACCAAGATTTATTTTTTACATCTTATACACTTCATTTTAATCTGGGAACAACAAACATTTTTAAAATAAAGCCCTAATCCTAAAACCGCCACTGAAAAGAAACTCCAGTATTTTATCCATGGGACCTATTAACTACAGTAAAAAATGTTCTTGATACATTTGTCAGAGAAAATTTCAATAGTATTTTTTAAATCATAAATTTGCCCCTCTTCAGAATATAGGCTTTGTCACAAACGAAATGTAGTGCAACACAGAAAATCACTGTGATGTAATGACATCAATACCTCTCTCCCCCTTTCCCTTTTCCTTTTTTTCTAGCATGAAGATTTATTTTTAATTGAAAACCTTCTATACCCCCACAGAAATGTGAAAGAAATGTGTTTAGTTTGTTACTAAAAGGTTTCCACAAGATCTGAAATATAAAAAAAAAAAAAGACGTTGATCTGTAGAGGAGGAAAATATTTAGCTGGGGAGTAGATCCTTCTTTGGGATTACACTACTTTGTCAAAGTAAAATGACCAGGTGACCCGTCTAGTGGATGAAGGAAAGGCCGTGGACGTTGTCTACTTGGACTTTAGCAAGGCCTTCAACACCGTGTCCCACAGCATTCTCCTAGAAAAGCTAGTGGCTCGCAGCTTAGACAGGAACATCCTTTGCTGGATAAAAAACTGGCTGGATGGCTGAACCCAGAGAGTCGTGGTGAATGGAGTTATGTCCACGTGGCGGCCGATCACCAGTGGTGTTCCCCAGGGATCAGTTTTGGGGCCTGTCCTGTTTAACATCTTTATCAATGACCTGGGTGAGGGGATTGAGTGCTCCCTCAGTAAGTTTGCTGATGATACCAAATTGAGCGGGTGTGCTGACCTCCTTGAGAGTAGGGAGGCTTTGCAGAGGGATCTGGACAGGCTGGACCGATGGGCTGAGGCCAATTGTATGAGGTTCAATAAAGCCAAGTGCCGGGTCCTGCACTTTGGTCACAACAACCCCCAGCAATACTACAGGCTCAAGGGAGAGTGGCTGGAAAGCTGCCCAGCAGAGAGGGAACTGGGGGTACGGGTCGACAGCCAGCTGAACATGAGCCAGCAGTGTGCCCAGGTGGCCAAGAAGGCCAATGGCATCCTGGCCTGCATCAGCAATAGTGTGTCCAGCAGGACTAGGGAAGTGATTGTGCCCCTGTACTCGGCACTGGTGAGGCCGAACCTTGAATCCTGGGGTCAGTTTTGGGTCCCTCATCACAAGAAGGACATTGAGGTGCTGGAGTGAGTCCAGGGAAGGGCAATGAAACTGGGGAAGGGTCTGGAGCACAGGTCTTATGAGGAGCGGCTGAGGGAGCTGGGGTTGTTCAGTCTAGAGAAGAGGAGGCTGAGAGGAGACCTCATCACTCTCTACAACTGCCTGAAAGGAGGGTGTAGTGAGGTGGGTGCTGGGCTCTTCTCTAAAGGAACAAGTGATAGGACAAGAGGAAATGGCCTCAAGTTACACCAGCGGAGGTTTAGGCTAGATATTTGGAAAAATTTATTCACTGAAAGAGTGATCAGGCATTGGAACAGGCTGCCCAGGGAGGTGGTGGAGTCACCATCCCTGGAGGTGTTCAAGAAACGTGCAGATGTGGTGCTTAGGGACTTGGTTTAGTGAGTTAGGTGGTGTTGGGTTGGACTTGATGATCCTTGAGGTCTTTTCCAACCTTAATGTTTCTATGATTCTGTAATTTAGCACTGAAATGCACAATGATAAAGAGAGCCTACACAACCACATTAGACTAACGAAACACTGAAGTATGTGGTTATCCACACAGTGCAGATGAATTGAGCACTAAACTTTAGATGCGAATATGGCATTCACGTTAGGAAATCTTAATCATGTGTCAAGACTCGTCATGCATTTTTGAACATTTCATTTTAAAATCCACACACTGCAAATCTCAAAGGCCATTTCAATAATAAATCTGAGTATCTGTGTTTTTCAGGGTTGTTTTTGTTTGTTTGTTTTTTCTTTCAGGGAGTGGGGTGTTGTTTATTTTAGGTTTTTGCAGACAATAGAAGATACATTTGAGAACCCAGATGCATAAATCTAACCCTAGCTTAAAGAAGTCATATCCTATTTACTTTGTGTGTTTTTGTTTTCCAGAGACTTCTGAGAAGAGATGTCTCCTGGCATGAACATGATTTCAGAACAAAGAGAATAAAAGACAGTTTCTAATCTTTCTAGACGTTTTTAATAATGGAAATGAATAAATTATCATTGTTCACTAAAAGATAGAACACTAAGGGCAGGTTTCAAAGCCTTTCTTCAGAGGGGAAAAAAATCAAAAGCAGAAGAGATGTCTGTGTCCTCTATTCAGAAATGCTTTGGATCGTGTGGTCTCTCTGAGTCAAATATCACAGTGCTGCTAGCTCAGCAGTGACTTTTGTAGATCTGTTAGGAATCCAAATGAAATTTGTCAGTTAAGACTTTAGTCACTGCATCTCCAAACACAGATTAATTAATGCATTTGGGAGTAACTATTTCACGGAAGACTGATCCACAATTTGCATGCATAAAATTTATTGTTGTATGATCATGTCGGAAGGCTCAGACATAGACTCATAAATTACTGTCATGTATCTTTATTGTCTGCTCTTTTATGCTGAGTGCCTATTCACTGACTGGATATTGTTACAAATAAGTGATTTTCAGATTAATCCTAAATACATATATCTAATTGGAAAATTCTGCACCAAATTATTTTTCCATCGCTTGGACAACTTAGCTTAATTAATAGGTCATTTGTAATAAAAACTACTTGAATATGCAGCTGATGTGGAAGTATTTATAAAATTGCACAAGAAAAGTTGAAATGGGATGATATGAACAAAGCTTTGTCCTTTGAATCTGAAGCTGATGTTGTACATTGCCTCCAAGGTGACCCTAGGGAAAGAAACAGGGACAAAGAGGGGCAGAATGAATGAGAGGAAAAGGAGTATCTTTCCCCAGAGACAGCCAGGAAGACAGAAAGTGTAGGTCCTCAGATGAATGTCCACTCCTGGGTGTCCTCTCCAGTGCAGCAGGGCATCTAACGACCGTGTCAACAACCACAATCACACTCCTTTTTTTCCTCAGAAGAACTATACCTTTCACTGATGCCCACTCAGACTTCATGTCGGTGGTCTTTTGTTGAGGATACTATTGTCTCTGATTTGAATAGACTTAATTAGGTGCAAGGGTTGCATACTGGATGCTAAACTTTGCTATTTGGGTAACATTTGTCGGATATAAAAATGACTGCTACACTTATTATCTTGTTGTAATATAAACAGTCTAGAATAGACCACGTGGACAAGGGTGGACTAGACTTTAGTACAGGATGACCAACTAAAGCTAAAAAACATTAGTATTGAGAAACAAAAGGGAAACAGGATGGTTTGCATGTGAAAAAAAAATAAATCATTTTCTCAGGGAAAACAGAGTAACAGTGCTTCAAAATGCACCAGTGCGAGGTAGCTTGCACTGGATAAGCATAAGAGCGCTCAGCCTAAATGCTGCCACCAAAGCTTCAGGTTGTGCAGGCCACAATCAAAAAGGCACACTAAAGCTGCAAATACACTTGACCTTGTGCAACAACACATAAAGGACTGCATGGTTCCTGTTTTGACCTCCTTAAACACAAGCTCAATATTTCACTGAGACAGCCAGGGGATTTTTCATTAAGACCGGTAGTATTTGCAGGAAGATTTAAGTGTGGGCATGAAACAAGTTTGTCATTTGCCTAATTCCAGCTTCTAGTTCTCCAAGTCTGGAGAAAATACAGTTAGGCCAGATAGCAAAGCCAATAACTAATATTTTAGGCAGACATTTCTTTTGACTTATCAACTGGAATCCAGAATAATTTCAGGGCATGCTGAGATATTCTTCTCACAAAGAGTACATGCTTTTTTAAAAGATAAATACTCTTGTAATGGTTTAGGCTGAGGCAGAGTTAATTTTCTTCACAGTAGCTAGTATTAGACTATGTTTTTGATTTTTCCTGAAAATAATTTTGACCAGGGCACAAACTGATGTTTTAGTTGTTGTCAAGCAATGCTTACGTTAAGCCAAGGACTTCTTCACCTTCTTGTACTGCTCCTGCCAGACACAGCCAGGACAGCTGACCCAAACTGAACGAAGAGGTATTCCATACCTTAAGATGTTATCCTCAACGTATAAACTAGGAGGAATTCCCAAGAGTGTGAGTGGCAACCCCCTGGATGGACCTTCATCTTCCTCCTTATTTTCCTGGCCCTCTAGTTCCAGTGCCCCATATCTATTGTGTAAAGGCAATTAATTGGGAGGGTGAGGAAGGTTGGGAGAGGTTTCGCCTCCTCCCCC
This sequence comes from Pterocles orientalis, assembly GCA_011057875.1. Lineage (NCBI taxonomy): Eukaryota > Metazoa > Chordata > Aves > Pterocliformes > Pteroclidae > Pterocles > Pterocles orientalis. The sequence continues at coordinate 242,165 of WKFP01014780.1, read as the reverse complement.
GGGCTGGGACCTGTTTCCATTCTCCCCCTTCTCTTAGGTCCCTTCCTTCGCCCTGCTGGAAAGAGGGGAGGGGATCCTCTGCTTCTTGTGGAGCCTGTGTCTCCTGCCTTTGCCTCAGGGATGGTAGGATGTGGCTCCACCAATCTATCTCCTGCTCACACTCCCTGATACTCCTCAATCTTGCCACTTCCTCCTGCAGTTTGGCCACCTGCTCTAGGAGCTGGGCCACCTGGGCACACCTATTGCAGGATGGTTTGTCTCCCATCCCCACCCCAGGAGAGTAGTCTAGGTACATCCCACACACCAAGGTCTGTACGGTTGCCTCTGCCGTCTGAAGCTCTGTCTGCGTGGAGGCATCGGCCATCGCAGGGGAAGATGGTGCAGACCCCTTGGCCAGAGCTGCAGCCTTAGCTCTGAGACGAGTGCCTGCCATTCTGACTGGAGGGTCAGGTATGATGTCCCTGCTTTTCCTGGCCTTTAGTTCTTCCCTCCTTCTCAGAGGAACCCTGCCTGCTCACTCTGCTCCTATGGCTGCCTTGTGAGGCTTCTGGACCTGGCAGAACTTCAGCATCCCACTGCAGGAGCTGCCTCCTCTGCTGCTGCAGCGTGTTGCGGGTGGCACCCTCGCACTTCCTGGTCTCTGTGCATTCCTGATAAGAATTTAGGGACTGGGAAGGGGGTGTGATCACTGTTTCCCTGGCAACTCCTGTGCCAAGTCAACCTCTTGAGGGAGATCTGGTAGCGGGAGTCGGTTACTCCACTGTCTCAGGGTTTTCCTGTAGAAGGAATCTCCCCAAAAACACCCCTTGTGCCTCGCGATCTGTCGGTCTGTTGGAGCTGGGCTGGCTCCAAAGCAGCTGATTTCGGTGACGGAAATTAAAACCTAACTAATATTTTTCGGAATTTTAACAAGGTAATTAATAGTCTTACCTCAAAAAAGATTTATTTAAAAAATCAAAAGTAGCTTTAAAATAAAAATATCTGAGTGGTCAGAAAGGAGATCAGGAAAAAGGTAAAGAGAGCACAGAAAAAAAATGTGCATTTCTATCAAATAACACTTCCTTAGCAGATATTTCTTTGCTCTTGTGTTTTTCATTAAAGTTATTTCAACAGCAGGGGAGATGCAGGCTTGTACTTTGTTATTAATCCATAATGAGAGAAGCAGGAGGAAGGTATTTTCTTGTTCCTTTTCACATTAAAGTGTAATGTTTCAGGCTAGCAAAATTTTTCATTCTAATGGATTTTCTTTCCCTGTAAACAAACGGAATATCTCATTTGCTCAGACAGATCAGTGATGGTGTACATACAGCTGTGTGTATCTGCTCTGGAGGTATTTGCAACTAATCTTAGCAGCTAAAGCCAATAAACCAGAAGCCAGAATGGTTTGTGACATCATCTTTGGGACTCAGAAAGAAAGATCAGTACAAAGGGACACCCCACACCATGCCCCCCTGTTCTAGCCACCACTTTGCATTCTCACCACATCTCTGATTTATAATTATATTCTCTACCCTTTACAACTGGTTAAGTAGAAAATGGTTTGGGCTGGAATTCTATGGGCACATGGTTCTTTCACAACGCTCAGAGGCTTCATTTGGATGACCTGAGTTACATTATTTAGTCTGTGTTGTTTCTACAAGAGGTCTTAAAAGCTTTAACAGTCTGAAGAGAGAGGGAGGGACAGTGGCCCATTCCCTGTTTTGGACGTGGCTGATTTTATTCAGGTTGTGCCATATTGACATAATGCATATGTCTTTTCTTTTATATGATACTGACATAGAAAATAGTTGTTCATAAGGTTATTGCTCCAGCTTTAGTGAGGCTAGATTTGGATTTTTCAGTCTATGGTATTTTTTTCCTTATCTGCTTTTATTTATGATCTAGGCATCAGTCTGGCCATTGCCGTGGGCAAAATGGATTAGAAGCAAAAAGCAGCAGCAAAGGACATACATGTGCAGACTCATTTCAGAGTTCTGGGAACAGCTGTGTTCATTCATTTCCACCAAACTGCTTGTTTACCAGGCTTTACTTCCCATTCTGGTGTCACGAGCTTGCAACCATCCTAAATACCTTAAAATCCTACTGTAAGATCACGTGTTTGGTTTGTCACTCAGCCATGTGTGTTGTGAGGGTCAAGTTCATGGGTTGCCTCTGGATACATTTGCTGTATCAATACATGTAAGGTTCTTTCGTTACCCATTTTAGTCCCTAATATTTTAAAGGAACTCCACTTACATAAACAACAGTTACACATTCTATTCAACATAGTTTACATTAGGTGTAGAAACTCTGAGGATATGGAAAAAAAAACAACTCGGAAAGAGGGTCCTTGAATCATGTTATCTGTGCACTTAAACTCTATATCTAAGACTCTTTTAGTTGATAAAAGAAATCAAAGGCAGTGGAAAGAAAATAAAACAGACATTAAACCACAAATAATAACCCAGAGGTAACAGCCAAATTTAAAGCCATTTATTACAAGTGTTTTTGTTACAGAAAATTCATTTGGACTATAATGTGGAATAATCATCAGGTATCTTATTGTATAAGTGATTTTATTTCAGAGTAAGTTTACAGTATTCAAACAGGAGGAAGATAAGATGATGGTATTCTCAAACCTCAACAAACTTTTCAAAATTCAAATATACAAACTTCAGATCAATCTGATCAAATCCCAGTGTAAAAACATTTACATAGCAAGCTAATGAGGTTAGATGCTGTATAACTGATGTCATCAGTATATTAGATGAGATTATTGTGAAAGTTTTTTGTCGGTAAGTCTTTCAAAGTACCTTCCTTCTAAATCCCGTGTCCTCAAATCCACTCAGGAATCTAATGTTTGTAGACACTATCGATGATGAAGTCTGGTGCAGAAAGTAAAACAGCTATGAAAATTTAAAGCAAAATTTTTCTTATGCCACAAAGCTCTTACATTTCTTACTCTTCCCCAGAGTCTGCCACACTCACTGTAAACAGATGTATTCAAGATTTTCTGCTTCTTCTTAGATGGCATTGTGGTACATCTCTGAGCTTTTATAAATAGAAAAGATTTTTGGGCAAATATTTTTAGAAACTTACCATTTTAGACTACTCTAATGACACTGTTCTCAAATAATACGTGATAGTAGATAGTATACCCTTGATTTTTCAGCTGAAAAAGTAATACTTTATATGTTCCTTATAGCATGTTTGGCAGTCCAAAAGTGTTTCCATAGCAACAGGATTAGAAATAGTCCTCAGAAAAGTTGTCAGAAATCAGATTCTAACAATTGAAATCTGCTGAGGTAATGTTCATTTAACAGTATCTAAATACCTAAGTTGCTAATAAATAAGTAAACACATATTTATTAAAAAAAAAAAGTTCCATAAGGTATTAGGATGTTTTATGAAAGTTTTATAAGAGCTATACTAAACAGTCTTTATCAAGTTTTTAGCTTTTTAAAGAATATTTACCTCAAAAGTATTCTCTAAGGTGGATGCCAGTGGTGATTAAATCTCTAACAGGACTTAAGAATTTATTGTAAAGGCATAAGTATATTCATAGTATCTTTTTGAGATTTTATTTTTCTATTTTTTTGTCATTCCCAGTAAGAAACCTGCTTGTTCAGGAAACTGTGATGGCAGAATACATTCTGCCGTAGATCTGACTAAATTCACTATTACCGTTGTAAAGGCAGCATAATTCCACTAAGTTTGATAAGATCAGGGTGAGCTCAAAACATCCTTTGTGTTAAAACACAAAACAAGTGCAGAAGCACATACTGTCTCCTCTTAAACCCAGCGCATCGTCTGTACTTTTCAAAATGGTAGCTTTCCTCAGAGAGATGAGCTGTGAGTTGTTTCCTCCTGATTCACCTCCTGATTTACCTCCAGAAGCTGGAGGTAAAATTAAAATTTAAAAATTAAAATTAAAAAATTAAATTCTGGAAAAAAGTAATTATTGAAACAACTCAAATATATTTATCTCACTGTCTCATTCATTTTGAACATCGTCTTTGTAGAAAGCTACAACAGTTAAATTTATGTCACTCCTCTTTTCCATGCCATCTGAAACTCAATTCAGCTAATTTAAGTCGTGCAGAGAAAATTAAAGTCCTTATTTCTCAAAGGGCACTTACATTATCTGAGGATCAACTGATGTATTTTAAGATTTTCTGAGAATGACACTGTGAGAAGAAAAGACAACACAAATTAATCCAAACTTAGAAATGTCACTGTTGTTAACCAATTAATATTCCTAAATCAGTGTAGTATAATGTTATCTATTTACAGAAGAAGAAGCAAACAAATTGGTAGAAAACTCCAACTGATGCTTATAAAGAAAGAAAGGTATGTTAAACTGAGGTTTCTGTGTTTGCTTATTTAGTTTCGCAGAATTTTCAGGACAAATGGTGGAATGGAGGCAATAATTCTGGATATATTTGTAAGCCCCAGGCAGTTTCCTTTGAAATGTCTGCTGTGTTCATACTTGCATGATACATGGAGTCAAATTCTCAGGAGGCATATGCAGTCATATCTTTGCTTAAGTACGGCAAGTTTTTTTGTTTGTTTTATTTCTTACTTTGCTAACACTAATGTTTAACCTAGAAGAATAATCAATAAGGGATAACAATGACCTGCTTAGATATGTTTTTGTGAATGATTTTGTGTTTATTTTGGAGGCCTTCCTGAATTAACGAGTGTAAAAATCCTTATTTTAATGTGTAAAGCAAAAGCAACACCTTTATTTTCCTATTTTATTGTATGAGTTCATATTTTGTTTGTTGTTGGAGAACAGAATATCTAATGGATTTCCAAATGTATATTGTAATAAAAAAATTTAGCAATGGTATTTTGGACAATCTGGAGGACTGCCCTTAGTACATCCTTGGTGTTTGTGCATGTTGAATACTCTATGAGCATTTGTTAATGCAAAGATGTCCGTGTGTTATTATTAGCTAAAAAATTTTGTCAGTATGGACATACTTAAGCATACGTGTTTTGAGTGTTGCCAGAATTCAGCAGCAACAAACATATTAACTGTTGAGCACTTTTAGGATCTTGCAGTCAGGGTGGTAAAGTCCAGTATGACTTTGGCTCCCAGAAACTTAACGATCTGTAAGTTTGGGGGACTCGGTCTAGAAGTTATTAGCATGTTATGTTGTTGATGAATTCCATTATAAACAGTCTGAACGACTGCCTTTTATATAGCAAAACACTCATCATAGTTGTTTTCAGAAAAAAAAAAAATAGGGGGGGGGTTTATTTGTGATGGAAGCTTGTGTATTCCACCACAATATTACAAAATTATGAATTCTCCGGAACACAGACAGTGAGACTTCACATTGCTGGAGGACTGCTGCAGGCATACTTTCTGAAATATGAAGGACATAGTCATCTCGAGGCCTGTCATTGCAGCCTTTTATGAGACAGATAAATTTGGCCAAATTTCAATTCAAAATCTGTCTAGATTACTTTCACACTAATCTTATAATAAAATGCACTGTCTGAATTATCAGTTTTTCATCAGGTGAAAGTGTTAGAACCCTGGCACAGAGACTGACTTGTTTTTCTCTGTCTATGTACTATTTTCTGCTGCAGGTTTGAGTGACTCAATAGAACAAGGCAACGTTTATTGTTAAATAATTTAAAGGAGACTGAATCACCTTTAAAAAACAATTCCACCACCTGCAACTTGAATGTTGAGGCGTGTTATTTGCTCGAGTGTAGTTTATTAGATTATATCCCCCATGTGTGTCTGAAAACTAAACTTACTTATCAGTTGGGAGCCTAAATGACCTTACATAAAGAAAAATGGTAATTTTCCAAATGAATAGTGAACAGTGATGCATCTCATGAAAGGTTCTTGATGACCTTTTATTTTTTTTCCCCCATATGAATAGTCATCCAAGCTGATCTGTTACAAAAGGTACAGTGTGGGAACTTTACTAGATTGACATCCAAAGATATTTTGCAACAGAAATAAACAGACCAGACAGGAGAAATACCCCCCTGCTGTGCACTAAAGTCCACTGAATCTCACAGCCCCAAAGAGGATTTATCAGAGATTCAACAATAAATATAACTAATAAAATGAGTGAAAGAAGAATAACAGAAAATCATGTTTCACTTAAAGATTTGACACAGGAATCAGCTTTAACTAAATTGTTATAAGCCACTGCAGCTGAAATAAGAGCATTTACAAAGGAATTTTTCTCCTTAAAGTGGTTTAACAGCTGAACAAGTGCCAATTCCTCACATAAATATGGCTTTAATGCAAGGATATAGTCAGAGAGTTGCCAAAATGATAAATTTGTAAATGCAAGCAGTCTTCCTCCTCGCTGTTTATAATGGATCAAGAGCTTGCAAATTAGTAGTTATTGACAAGTAACAGGTATGCTACTCTCATAACCTACCCTTTCATACTCTCTTTCATGGTGACATAAGTGTCTTGATATCAAACATGACAATGTCTGCATGCATTGTCATCCTTCGGCATACCCAATCCATCACAACAGAAAAGTGACTTAAAGTGAGCTGCTTTGTGAGAAGTGGTGACCAGTCTGAAGTATGACATTTAACAAAATATTAATGGCTTCATATTTTTTATGAATCTGAAACTGGTCTTCAGGCAAATGCCTTAAAAGTATTAAGGAAGACAATTTTTTTCCATGCGTATTTGAACGGGAATTTATTATTGTTCTTTTTCATTTGTATCTGCCAGGCTCTCTTTTCCAACTTTAGAGAGTCCAGGATCACAAAACATTTATTTGCATCATACGAATATTTTAACAATTCACATTCATGTTTAGTCACTTTCTTGTCCACATTTCTTCTTCTTTTTGTGTGAGTAAGCTGGACATTAATGCTCTCAAGTATTCTGAAACACTCCCTTTGGGACACAGAAAAAATAGATTAAAAAATGAACATCTGGGTTTTGTTACTGTCTCAATCTCTATTTATTTCTCGATAACAGAATAGCTAAATCTTCAATTTTATGTATGTATTCTTTCATCTCCATTTCTCATTACCTTATTAAGCAGAAACGAAATACTTATTTGGAGACATTTAATTTGAAAGGTTATCCTTTTTTTTGCTCTAATTTAGTTCCCAGATGCCAAATCAAATTTTTATTCAAAGTCTTTACTTTGGCAGAATGCAGCACAATAAGCTCCTTTTTATTTTCATATCAAAATAATCTTCTATTTTAATTCACTATTCTCATCATTCAGCAAATGTATTTTCATGACAAGTGTGTACAAGGATCTGCTTGGCAGGATCTAAAGGGAGAGAGCAAAGAGGCCCGTGGGAGTTGGGTGATCTTCAAGGAAATCCTTCTTAAAGTAAGAAAAAATGTTTCACTCTATCGAGGGGGAAGTCAAGGGAGCATGGCACTGGGACAGCATGGATGTGCAGGGAACGTACAGGGATGCTCAGCACGGCCGAGCTCTGTGACAGAGAAAATCTGCTCAGTCTGCAGGACAGAGGTCGTTTATTGATTTATTACTGACCATAGTTCAGAACTGGAGCAACACATACTTCTATAGCTGATCCTAAGAAATTTTAATGCCACATCCACACACATACACCCCTTTTCACGGTTGCATGCATGTACACCCACCCCTTCCAACAGGCTGGGTAACCGCCAGCACGTGTCCCCTCCCCTGGGAGTGCAGGTTCCCCTGGGTGCACACCCTTCCTGTCATAGCCATGAGTGTGCCAGTTCGGTGTGTGATTCTGGCGTTCCCTACAATCTTAGTAGATATGTCCACACACCCCAGGGGGTGTCCTCTGGACCCCAAGGTGGGGTCCCTGTGTACAGCCCTGACACCGCCAGCCCACTGCTGGGTGCAAGCTACTCCTAGTGCCTCACAGGGAGGCTGCGCTGCCTGGCCTGGGCAGGGGTTCGGGTGACCTGGGGACACTGCCAACAGGGGCAGACCTCCAGCAATGGCTGCTGCTTCCTCTCCACTGTCTTTCCTTGCTGTCACAAATATTCCTTTGTAGGCGGGACACATAGCAGGGTGCTCAGGGATCTGAAGGATGTAATTGGGAGGCTGCTCTTTGTCATCTTCAAAAGATCATGATGATTGGGGGGTGTTCCAAATGACTAGAAGAACGTGAACCTCAAATTCATCTTCAGCGAGGACAAATTGGAGAATTTAAGGAACTACAGGCTGGACACCTACACCCCAGTCCCAGGAAGACCATGGAGCAAATTCCCCTCAAAGCCACCTCCATGCACATGAAGGACAAGAAGATGATTAGGAACATCTAGTATTTTTTTTTTAATAACAAAATTAATAATTGGAGGAGAGAGGAATACCAAATACGGTTCTGTGAAGTACTACCTCACATTTTTTAATCTCAACAAGCATATAGCCATAATTATAAGAACAAATAACAAGAGTGTTTCATGTTGCAGAATAGACTTGTGACCGTTAGCTTTCAGACTGCATGTTCTGTGTCTGGCACTACAGAGAAATTAGATTTGTTGAAAGAAATAGGATAAGTTCTAATGAAGTAACGAACAAATAATGGCCACTGATGTAGTATTTCTCAATTTTTAATAAGCTAACATAAAAATTATTTTCAGGACAAGCTGATCGTACATCCCTTTAGGATAGAACATCTTCACCTTATCTGCTAATTTCTTTCCCAGGAATAAGTAATTAATCTAACTAGAGATACATAAAGAAAATGATGGCAATATAGTTATGACAATGGGGAGAAATTTTGCCTTTTTTTCAGATAGCTGATAGATTTTGCTCAATTGAAGTCACATAAGCAACATTGTCTTGTTTTTTTTATTTTCTGATTTGGGTAAGAAGTGAAATTTCTCCACTGAATCATCTGCATAATTAAAGGATCTCTCAAGAGGCATCAACTTTTGGGTATCACTATGTCTTTGCTCCATGCACTGTGCTTTCTTTCTGTGTAAGGAAGGTTGATGATTTAAATCTTGAATGTGACATTTTATTAATTAAGTAGAACAAGAGAATTTGAACTACAGGGTAAATGAATAAATTAAATGACAAGACTCTAAATCCCTTTTTGAGTGTGATTTTATTCAGAAATACTTTTTCTTCTTCACGAACATTTGTAAGCAGACACTAAGCAGAGTTTCTGTTCTGTGCCGAGTAGACTGGTCTTATAGATGTATGGGTTGTTTGAAGATGATTAGGTGCTGTGGGTGTCTTTGAGCAACATGCTACTCATGTACCCCATCTCTGAATTTTACAGGAAACATTAAAGTGCATAATTATTGACTGGCACTTGCCAGTCAATAAAGGTCTCTGGAATTTGGTGGATCTATTTTATGTTTTTGTAGCAGGGTGTAATGCATGATGATTTATGTTAAAATGCCTTTTATACTTACATTTTGCAAAAAGTACTAAATCGACATATTCATGTTGTTTGTATTTTGTATGTTTCTGTCACGTTTTACAGGAAATGCTGTTCTATGCAAGAACATTAGCAACATACTGATGACAATGGGACCAGCGATTGAAATTAGACTGGACTTGCTATCCATCTGAGTAGAAGATTTTCAGTCCTGTGACTCAGTTCTGTAACACCTTCTTCTGAGATGCTGCTTGTTCTTTTAACTTGTAATTTTTGAGGAGTATGAAGAACCACTAGAAGTCTGTATATCAACTATAATTGCAATATGTAGTCTATTCTGTGCCAGTCACAGGGTTGGTCCCTTTCTCAGGGTCCTCTCCCTCCCTCAGTCAGCTCTTGATCTCAGACTCTCTTATCTCTGTCCCAGTAGTGTGTTTTCAGGACCCTCCCTGTTCCGGGATTGTTAGCTGGGAGTGAACTGAACCTTGGTCGTTAGCAGTGAGCAGTATCACTGTGCATCACTCATTTGTATATTTGTATAAATTACTATTATTATCATCATTATTATCATTCCTATTTTCAATATTATTGTAGCTTAGTTATTAAGTTGTTGTTATTTCAACCCATTCATCTTTTTTTCCTTTACCCCTTTAATTTTCTCCCCATCCCTGGGAGGGGGAAGAGTGAGCAAGCGGCTGTGTGGAGTTGACTCCCAGCCAGGGCAAAACCATCAAAAAGATACACTTTCTTTTTATTTCATCAAAAGTATATGAAATATATGTACATGAAAAGCAGTTCAGCTGTTCTCTGAAGTTAGACCAGTCACTTTTAAGGACAGCACTTTTCATATTTCTTGATAAGTATATTTTCCTTGTATTTTCTCCAAGATATATTAGCTTGCAACTTCTATTTAAATTTAATTTTATTTTAGTTATTTTCAGTGATCATTCTTTACATCGCCATACCTTTTCCAAATATCACTAATATGGTCTTCCTTTTTTTTTTTTTCCTTTTTCTTTTTTTGGTAGATTTCTGTTCTTGATTTGAAATACAGTTTGATTTGATGTGCAAGACTGGAAAAATTCAAGTCCCCTCATCCACAAAATAAGGAGACCAATTTTTTTAATAGAAAAAAATCCTACAGGAACAGTTGTAATTTAGTTGTTTCCTATACTTCAATACTCCTTTTCTGACTAAAGAATCAGAAACAGTGGTTAAAGTTGTATTTCAGATGGAAAAACATTTAATGAAACTGGATAGGACAAGAGGACATGGCATCCAAGATAGAGCTCCCATGCTGTCATTTATTCCACACAAGCAGGGTATTGTAGAGAAACTTCTGGCTTCAGTGAAGTGCTGTAACAAACCTTTAACTTTCACAACACTGTTGAATTAAGGGTGAAATATTCAGCCTACCGTATCTATCAAAGAGTTCCACAATGTGAGTGGGATAGTTGACTTACAGAGCAACTTATCACGTGCAACGTTGCACATCCAGAGCCGAACTTTAATTCTCCTGTTCAGAATGTTTAATCCTCTCTTCTGTAAGAGGACCAACTGACCCAGAGTGAAAAATTGTCTGTGATGTCAACTGTGCAACTCTTTATGTGCAACTCTTTATCATCTTCATATATGGCTACTCATGTGGAATAATCTCAATTTTTAGGAGATTAAATGTGTGAATACATGGTCACCTATGTAGACAGCAGGTGTACAAAGTAGTAGTATTACAAACTTTAAAAAAATACAGATATATTTAGGTTTTTTTGTGATCTTGAACAGAACAGTAGATACATTTTTTTATGTTGTTTTTTGTTGTCTTTTTGTGATTGTATAGATGAATGGTGGTTTTTTTACTGCTCTTTTCTAAATAAATAAAAGCCTTAAAGTATCAAGAACTACATATCAGAATCTAAAATGCTTTGAAAATAATTATATATTACTATAAGTTACAGCAGCCCGGTTTACTGAATTTAGTAAAACAATCCGTTGCAGTTCTTTTCCATTTTAAAGCCTGCTGCTTTAACAAACTGATTTGTTGTTTCCTCTTTTTCAACTTTAGTTCTAGCAATAGAATTAAAAGTATCTTCTGTATTTGTCTTCCAAAACATATGGAGATGCAAAATGAAGGAAATTATTATGTAAGTGATCAGTGTTATTTGCTATTCAAACAGCGAGTTTATGTAATTCATTTGTTGTCAAGTGCACTACATCGCATTAATCCAAGACTGCATTTCCCAGCTAACTGAATGTCTGGATGAGAATCAGGTATAGCTCTCTTCCTCCAACAAGCACTTGTGCCCACGAGCTATAGGCTGGGTGGTAAAAGTAACGAAACTGCAGGGTAGCACTGGAGAGCACAGGGACATGACATTTCTGTTGCTGCTTCAACGTCCGTTGTCCATGCCATGTCAAAAGTAAGAAGAGGAAGGAAGAAGGTTCTGCACTTCCAGAAAGGTGTAAGAAGGTGTCCTGTACTTCCTGAGAGAAGCTTGAAATTATTAATTTTGAGAAATCATTATAATTTTGGACTTTGTTAGGGTAGTATACATTTGCGTTGTAAACTGAGATCCCAACCACTTATTATTTATGGTTTCATTTACAGGAAATATTTAAATGAAAGATCATTTTGACTAGTTTCTCTGTACTTTAAGTGCCTCTAGAATTTTGTGAAATGTTACAATCTATTAAATGTTTGTTGGATAACGTCATTATTCTTTATTTGATCCTTGTACCTCGTATCAATTTATACACATAGAAAAAGTCTTAGCTACAAAACATTTCTAGTCAAGAACACAATAAAATTTTAATTGAATAATTAAATTGGTATTACCATAAATAAATGTTCAAACATTTAAAATAATATTTATATTTTTTAAATTAATTCTACATTGAATGGAAATATTGACTGTCACGTTTTGCAGTGAACAATACTAGTATTCCATATGTTTGTGTTTTGATCAACACTGGAATTTATTAATAAAAAATAAGTTTGTCACTGCCTGATAAGACTTGGTAATGAAAAAATATATTTGAGCTCCTTTATCTTCATCAATTTAGTGGGGTTTTTTAAATATTTACTTTATAAAGAACTTACATTAGTCTATTTATTTTTTAATTATTTTTCATTTATTTTGGTACAAAGTTACAGTTTAGGATGTGATCTTTCACTTCTTCCTGTGCTTTTTGTGATAACAAGGAAAATAGTGAAGACAACAAAGCTGAGAAAGCAAAAACTTTTTTTTCTTTTTTTTTTTTTTCTCATTGAAATAAAATTGCAATTTATCACCTTAAACAATGGAAAAGAATAAGCCATGTGTTCCATCAAGTTTGGCTATAATGACCAATTTGTTAGTTTTACCTGAGCTTGGAGTAATGTGATCACCTTAAATATATTTCCTTAGGAAACTCCAGAAGTCTAGAAGCAGGCAATCTGAAAGTGATGAAGAAGAGGTATTGTTCAGAGTGGATGTTGAAGTGTTGGTCTTGCTCATAAAGTCGGGTAACAAAAGGGTGACATATAGCCTTACCTGGCCTTCAGTGAAACATTTCAGTCAGTGACAAGTTGGAAACCACTAACTAAATTGGGAAATACAGGTAAGGATAGAAGAACTTGTCTGCTATAGAAATAGCATTGTTAGTCAGGTAAGGATTCAAACACAAAAAATATTACAAGTTCAATTAATGTACATTACATTATGTTCTAACTGCATTTAGGGAGTTACTAACAATTATCTTTGTACTTATAAGATCTGCACAGCATGCAGTGCTGTTCCTCTTATCCATTGAACAACCTTTAGCAGCTGGAGTAGTTTTTCACAATGTAAAATGTACTTGCCTGGTTCAACAGAGATGGCATGCTTTCAGTGCAAAGGTGCTTTATCCAGGCTAATTAACCCTGTACAGGATAATTAGGGCTTCTGATTTCAGAGTTAGCTCATTTGTTTCCAGCCTAGAAACCTGTGCACCCCACAGAGAAGAAATGTACGTAAACATAACTGTGTTTCAAAATGTGAGATGACTGAGCTGATTAAAGGAATTCCAATATCTGTATCTTTGAAAGTCAGCTCTTGAATCTCAAAGAAGATATCACCACTGTCCAGAAAACACTTAAATGGGTTTTTATAGACATCACAACACAATTTTGTAACATATAACTTTGCTTCATATACTTACATTGCATTTTCGTTTAAAATTTCTCATTTGAAAATATCCGTGACTTCTAGGTTTCTATAAAGCATTCAATGTCTTTAATTGTAAAGTACAAATGTATAATAATAGGTGTACTTAAACCTAAGGACAATTTTGAACACAGTCATGAAAGAAACACCGTTGTAGATTGGGTAAGTGTTCAAGACCAAACAACGGTTCAAAGCCAGATCCACATTCAGCCTGTGTATTTTGGGTGCTCTACTTCAGTTTTGTGAAAAGTCTGTAAGGAAAAATCCTTACGTAAGTCAGGAAGAAAATCTGTCTTGTTGAGCAGTGAAAGAATTACTACATTTTTGTCTGTGTAGGCATGAAATGAATATGTTTTCTTTTCCAAAATATTATGCAAAAAAGGACTTATTAAATAACTCACTGAATTGAGCAAGAAATGTTCTCTCCTCTTCTTTGTTCTCATTCTTTACCACAGTGAGTTAGTGCTTCACAACGTCTCTTTTCCTCTTCTGTAAGCAGTTGTTATCTGACAGGCAAACAGAACAAAGTACAAAGAAAACTGTAATGATCATAATTCAGCACTTAGTGAAAGTTTTAAAGTGCTGTCCAAAAAAGCAATAGAAGCAACCTTGAGGACTCTATACAGGCTAAAATGTCATAGCACAAAATGAAAAATCACAGAATTTGGAATCACATCTTTCATGTCTACTATAAAATGACATATAAAAGACTACTGGCTGACATGCATAAGCACTTTCTAAGCCAAAATTTGTATTCACAGGTAAGAATTCTAATCACAGTGCAAAAGTTTCCTTCAACTCTGAAAGTGTACACTGCTGAGTAACTACCTAAGCAAAATACTCTGGAAACTGAAAAGAAACATTTCTGATGGAGCATCAACTATGCTACCATAGGTTCCGTAGATACAGAATCTACCATCCTACAGTAGAAAGCCACAAACACAAGGATCTCAAAGCTGAGTTCTGTGCAGCTGAAAAGCCAAATACCAGTTCCTTATATTTGTTCCTTCATTTACTCCATATTTATCTCTAATCAGGGGTGAAAAAGCCTTTGGTATCTGTCTGAAGCAGCCTTCACTAGCTACTTCACTCCCCTATAAGCACTTCTGCCCAGGCTGAATTGACACAGAAAAAAATAACCGACAACATTGTCCAGGAAGAAGGCATTTGCTAAACACAGGAGGTGGGAATAATGTTAATAATTAAAATATTCAAAGATGTAAATTTAGTAGAGGATGCACATGTTAACACCTGCCCGTCTCCTATAGACTTTTCTTTAGACCAGACAAATGAAATTTTAAGCATTTTTACACCCATAGGATTTACAGTTACCTTGTCTGAGCAGTCTAGGTGCGTACAAAGGGACAATAAGAGATTCAAGATACATGTTCCCTACTAAAATAAAGTCAATACAGATAAAATTAAAAGAAAGTATAGGGGAAATGTGGTTTTTTGGGTTTACTTGTATCCAAAGACAAAGGTCCACCTTTGAGAGTCTCCCTTTTGCAAATAAATCTAGGCAAGATAAAGCCTATTTTTCCAAATCTGTATCTATATCTTTTATAATGGGAGAAAAAGGAAATCAAGAGTTTTCTTTTCTGAACTGTGCAGTTAGGACATGTTCCCAGAGTTGCTCTGCTGACCTTGCCCACAGCTGTGAGAAGTACGGCTTAGGGATGCAGCTGTACTGTCTCTGAGTAAGCCACCATCCAAGAGCTCACTGAAAAAGAGTGATGTCTTAGGCAGAACTGAGAGTCTCCTACTCTTTCTCTAAAGGTCCATATGCTTGGCAAGATACCATTCTCTGCTCTTTCTTATACCTCTTGGCCATCAGACCTCTCTTAGCATGTTTCCAAAAATAAAGTGTCAACAGTTTAGGTTCTAAATGGAGATGTGCTCCTTAATGTTCATGCAGTTCTTTCTAGATCTGGAAAGAAAAAAAAAAAAAAACAAAAAATGCTTTCAGGCTGGATGGAAAGATTGTGAAGAAGAAGGGTTAGCACCAGCAGTAATTCTTCTCTCTTGCTGTCCACC
>WKFP01014780.1:191069-216841 GCA_011057875.1 Pterocles orientalis | reverse complement strand
TTTTTTTTTTTTTTTCCTTTTAGCTTTGTGTTAGCAAGGTCTATCTACTATCTGTCTGTCATACTAAATTATGAAGGGCATCGCAGAAAAGAGGGCTCTGCAAGATTTCAGGTAGTTATTGATGCCATTAAAATGACAGATACTTTTACGTAACTATTGGTGACATTTTATAAAAATGTAACATTGATTTATATTTTTCACTAAAAGAACAGATGGCATTTCACACTGGATAAATTTGTGACCCTCCAGTATCTGAATTCTTTATTTATGATAAATTTACTGCAACAAGCTATGTATACTCTCAAAACAATTATGTCATTTGTCTTTATTAAGTTATGGTTGCAAAACAAAGGTTCCATTCAATAAATTGTTTGGCATGGTCCTATATCCTAATAGGTTAAGGAACAGATATCAGAAGAATGCTGATATGCCATTTCTGAAGGAAATGTTCTTGCACAGCTTTATAATGCATTATGCCACCTATTAAGCTGCAGTTTAGTGTTGTGCACCTTAACATACAGGGCAGATGTTTCATGAAAATTGTAGCTAGTTACAGAGAAGGCATGCAGAAGCCTCCCGATGATCAGAATTTTCATGATTCTAATGCTAGAAGGTGCACAAGAGAAAAAATACGTCGTGTGAAGAAAGAACTGTAGGCAACGTTTGCAACAAGAGAAAAAGTGTGTGGATGCTCTACGCTTTCATGCAGCATTCACCATCTCTTAGTATACACTATTATTAGTATTATTCATGGTAGAACCCTCTTTCAGAGCTTAGATTAGTGATGGATGTACATATATATTTTTTTTTTCAAGTTTGAGCATTTTTTGAGAATAACTGGATAAACACAAACACAGAGTTCTGGTAAAAGGATTGAAGTGGTTTTGGGGAAAGCAGTTGT
Source organism: Pterocles orientalis (assembly GCA_011057875.1). NCBI lineage: Eukaryota > Metazoa > Chordata > Aves > Pterocliformes > Pteroclidae > Pterocles > Pterocles orientalis. The sequence continues at coordinate 215,940 of WKFP01014780.1, read as the reverse complement.
TAGTGTGTTCTCCATATATTAATAACTACCTTTACTACGGAAAGGGAGAATTAATTTATTTTTATACCATCAGCTGTTGTTTGAGGAAAACTATAGTACATAGGTTGAAGATGTAAAAAGTAATTTAAAAAAAAAATCTTCTGTCAAAAGTCTCTGGTTAATAGGTATGTTTAAAGCACACTTCACTGGTCCATATTTTTCATGTTTTGAATTCCAAATTTACTATTTTTATCTAAACAAGTGTCATGGTTTTAAAAGGCCACCGCACAGCCTCCTGTTTAAAAACCTCATGGGCTGAGGCAAGGACAGAGAGGGTTCACTCATCACTTATGGTCACGGGCAAGAAACCGACACAACTTGGGAAAATGAAAAAGAAATAGTTGACTTTATTAACTATTTGCAATCAAAACCAAAGCAAGATATTGAGAAAAAGAACAACATCTTAAAAAGGCACTTCTCCCCCACCCCTCCCTTCTTCCCAAGCCCAAAAGCTTTGTTCCTGGTTTCTGTACCTTCTCCTCACAGGCAACAAAGAGGGGCAGGGGATGGGGATTGCAGTCAGTCCATGTTTTTTCTGCCACTTCCTCCTCAGGGAAGGGCTCCTCACAGTCCCTCCCTGCTTCAGCGTGGGGTCCCTTCTCATGGGAGAGTCCTTCAAAACTGCTCCAACGTTTTGGAAACTCTTAGTAGCTACTTACAGGAGCCATTACTGTGGCCCCTCCCCTGCTACCAAACAAACCCACCACACAAAACCACAACAACAAGTTTCATCTATTTAGTAAAAATCAAGTAATTTCTACTCTTTTTACACTATTAAAAGTTTTGGGGAATTGTTCCTTTTATATTTCAAGTAGTCAAAAATATTTCTGCAAGGAGGATTTGTGTGATTGTTTTGATCCAACATTCCGTACTGCTTTTTCCCCTCCCTTATTTATTTTTGTCATTTAGTATTTGTGTTGGCATCGTAGCATGGTTAATTCTTACATTTATTTGAAAGTTAATCGTCTAGAAGACAGAATTTCTGCTTTGTATTCCTGGCTATGCTGCTGCCTTTTCTCAGTCTCTGGCTCTTGGCAGATCACCTTCCCTCTCCTTGAGTGATTTTATTAAGTTTTATTTTGGGATACTGGCTAACGCCTTTTCTATGGGTACCTCTAGCTGAGTAATTTGACTAATCATCACGGTATGTCTGTTAATAGAAAACTCACATACAGTCTAGTACACCAATTGCCATGAGTTTTACTTAAATTTCCCATAAATACAAACCTCTTTAGAAAACAAAACCAACAATAATAATAATTAATTTAGGCAATGAAGGGATTATCAGTAGTAAAATCACAGTAACAACATGACAGTTAAAGTGAACTAATTTTAAAAACATAGTCACCATTCTTCTGAATGTAGAGGTTCTCTTCATGGAGAACTTGCTAGAATTTCTGAATGTATGTCAGATATCTCCTGTTAACGCTGAGCAGTGTGGACACTTTTTATTTCAAAAGTGGCATTTCAGTCACTTTGGTTTGCTCTTATTATATACATAAAGCGCCTTGGCAGCCAAGAGAATTTAATTTACCTTACCGGATAGAAAACAGTTGGTACACAAGGTTATTATTGCTGCTATTTTCCTCCCGAGAAATTACTGAAGTCAATTTCTGAAGTGTTTGTGCATACATGGAAGAACAGAATTCTGAATAGCTGTACCATTAGCTTTGAACTACTGCCAGGGATATGTAGCTGGAAAAAAAAAAAAAAAAAAAAAAAAAAAAAAAAAAAAAAAAAAAGAAAGGATTATCCAAAGGATTATCTCATCTTCACATTTCAGGCCAATAATTTGCACAGCCTCCTTTACGTTGAAATTTTCACTTTTTTAGACAGGAACTTGTCTTAAAATGTATGACACTGGAAAGTTTATAATTGCTCTCTGATTTTTTAAAACTAGTGAAATTTTTCTCTGTTGGTAACTGTTCTCTATTAGAGGAAATGCCAGCCTGTCCTTAGGAAGCAGAGATAAAAAACAAGTGTTAACTGTAGTATTTCACTTTGAGGACTGCTGAATCAAAGAGAGTTTCATTGCCTGTATGGTGCAGACTAATCATTATCATCTCAGCTATGTCTGGTACAGAGGAAGTAAGATAATTACTTCCAGAGTAAAAGAAAAGAGAGTGCCACAATACCTAAAGTTCTCTGGAGAAACAAAACAAAATATAAACCAACAAAACAAAATAAACCAAAACCAAATAGAAAAGCTTTAAAGGCGGATGAACTGTGATACTTAATAGGAAGATATTTAAAAGTAACCTTATTTCTAAAAATATTAATGTTAAAGCCTTTGATAATTTTGAAAATTTAAAGTTAACTTGGGCAGCAGAATCTTACTCTAACACTGCATTATGGAAATGTGATATACACTCCAGGTAAAAGTTTAAACATACTAGCTGTTTAGAAATTGTACAGAAAAAATGAGGTCAGTTTGTAAATTACCTGAGACTTGAGCACCACAGTTAGGAAACTATTCACTATGTCCCTCATCCGAGGTGAAACAAAATCTTTATGGAAAGTATTTCACAATCTAATATTAATCCTGACTAGGTAATTAGAATTTTCAAAGCAGTGTGAATCACACAATTTATCTCATGAAGACTTAAGAACATCCTGCTAGTAAGGATGTGAGGAAGAACCCCAATTAATATGAGAAAAGATGCCTAAAACATAAAGACATGCAGAGCTTAATACTGAATCCTCCTGAGCTACCCATCTCGAGTTAAAACTCTCAGTCTAGAAAGCTATCCTCCTACTCTGGTCTACATATATTGTTTGTTTTGGTTCTGACTGTTAGCCTGCTACCTACCCTAAAAACAAACTATTTTTTCAAAGTTTTCCAATTTACTTTCCTAAAGAGGTAATTGCTGACCTATGTTGTCAGGGATAAACATAAACAACTTGTGATTATTTTGGATATAAACTAAATTGTGGCAGGCAATTTCAAGTACACAAAATACAAAAGTAACAAAATACTGTAAGTTATGGAACTTTTCTACCTCAAGAATATCAAGAAATACTTGTTTACCGTGAGGGTGACAGAGCAGAGGCTCAGGTTTCCCAGAGAGGAAGTGGGAAGTCTTTTTGTGTGGTATTCAAGAACTGTCTGCACATGGTTCTGGGAAACCTGCTCTAGATGATCCTGTCTGAGTAAGTGGTTGGACAAGAGGACTTCAGAGGTCCCTTCCAACATCAACTGTTCTGTGATTAGGAAATAAAAAGGTTCATCTGGGAGTTTTCTGTTTTTTCTTTTCTGAAAATCTGAAGTTTGGTTTTTTGTCTGTTTTTATTTATTTTTTTAGAATATTCTGTAGTGCATGGTGGCAACTCTCATGCACATGAGTAGGGTCCTTTAAACCTGTTCTGGCACCCTGACATCCAAACTTTAAGGTTATTCTTAACTCTTCTAAGAAGAACATGATTTCACTGTAGCAAAGTCATCCCTGCGCTATAATTAAAAAGAGACGGATGACACAAATACTTGTCCATATTGTTAATTGCCCTTTACTTGTATTTTTAAGGAATGAATTAATTATTTCCCTGTTTTATTTAAAGACCTCATGAATCTGAATTATATTTACAAGTCCTAATCTGTCTCTTACTTTTAACTTCAGGAGATCAATTGGGTGGGTTTTGCTGTTTTTGGTTTTTTTTTCAATCAAGCATTTCAAAGACAAGTAAATGCAATTAATAACAAAACTAGTGTCTAATACACTGGTTAAAATACTCCAACATTTTTATTGGTGTGATCTTGGGACTGCTTACAAGCAATAAATATATGGGTAAACTTTATAATCAATCCTAAAGTAATAAAAAAAATCTTATATTTTATGTAAGAACGTAAAAAAGTTCATAAAAAAATTTTATTTTTTACCTTTCCTACATCCACTATATGGATTATCTAATTTTGCAGATATTTTCTTTTTTTCCTATGTTGTTTAGCACATTAAAGTAGTTAAATGAATTCTTACAACATATATACAGTGACTCTTTCCTTTTTATAAGTAGTGGGCACACAAAGAAAATTTGCTGTTTTTATGGAAACTGACATAGCTTGAGATGAAAATGGTTATTACAACAATTTTTTTTTTCAGAAATCTTCAGTCCAATATTTCAGCTACAGACTTTCCTTCTCCTGCCTGCAATATATGTCACAGTGCTATGACTTCAGAGGGAGGAAGATCTTCAGAATTCCTGGCAGGTCACACAGCTTCTGCTGACAGGAAAGCTTTAGGCTGTGGCTGTAACTAAAAAAGTGAACTGCCATCCCTCCAGGGAGAGAAATACCTACCGAACTATTTCCTGAACCACTTTGTCTCGTGTTGTCTTCAGAATTAGTACAAGCTTTCTGCGTGTACTACACTGTTTTTCACATTCCCCAGCATAAGACACGAAGTTACAGACAGCCTCAAAAGCAGCCTGCCTTGTTTCCTACCCAGTCCTGGATTTGTGCGTTAGTCAAATCTATTCAAGAATCAATTATTCTTCACTTTTATTTAGTCATCCCCTGAAAATAGCCTAATAGGGATTACTATATTTATTTTACATTGGAAGTAGCTAAGAAAAAATAAGTAAATTATAAAACGCTTAATCATTAGTCCTGATTAAAATGCATTGAAAGGTATAATTAATTACTAGAGAAGTTTGATACTCAAAGAGCACAAAGCACATATGGCAAATAGCACAGAGCAGCAAGCACGCTTGATTTGTGATGCTGAGGAAACTGATGCAGAAAGCCTGCTGGGATCCCTTCCAGCCTTTGAGATGTCTCTGACATCATGCTGTGGGTGTTATACTTCATTTGCTGTGATAAGTTTAGCTTTCAAATGATACTTAGAAGAAATATTGGAGTGGGGGAACACACAAAAGAGTAAATTCAATTATTTTAAGGGCAGATTCACTGCATTTAGCACTTTCAGCCAAGTAATATTCAATTCAATATTCAGTCTAAGAAATGATTAGTAAGTAGAATTTAACTTACTGAACTTTCTAGATTGTTTGAGGATTGATCATGGTATTCTACCAAGACATATTTGACTCATCACATTTGGAGAACAGGATACACCAGGTATTATAAAAGCATTACAAGTGTGAAGAAACAGTGAGCATCGCACAGACAGCACGGTTTATTGTATTCTTCCCTCAGTCGTATGCTTTATCAGTAAATACATCATCAAAATAAGGCATTTTAACCAATTTGTATGATATGATCACAATATTCCGAGTTGATGACTTATTGGGTTACTTCCATAGCTATATTTAAAAACATTGTGTGCACACAGAAATAAATAAAAAATAAAATTAATAAATAATTTTTGCTATTTTACTTTCCCACCAATATAGAAACCTATGCACCATTAAAAAGTGGCCTTCATTAAATGTTTTACATTTGATTCAAATAAGGCAATGATCATATTGCAGAAAAACATAGTTCTCTCACAAGAGCAACAGTACTATCTAACAGTTTTAGATAGAAGTCTTGAGGTGCATTTCTGATGGCATTCGATATTTATGCTTAAACACTTCATCTCTAGATGTCCACTGACTACAGCTGGAGCTTATATACCTAGCTGATATGACTATGCTTACATTTGCTCTTCAGAATTCAGTGTCTACAGCCTAAAACTGAACACTTCTTGAACCTTTATTCAATTGCCAGAAGACATCTGAGATGCCATCAATCATTAAAGACATCAAAAAAGATGGCTGTCAGACATGATGTGACCAGTGGGAGACCCACAGGCTTCTGGAGCAGCAGCTAGAGGCCAGGTGACCCTCTAAAGCATCTCAAATTTCTTTAAATACCCAAGTTTAATCAGCAATTAAACAAGTCCACATTGAATTTGTTTGAGGATGACTGACAGATATTTTATAAGGGCTTTATTCTAAGCACACAGATTCATAAAGAATCCTTACATAGAACATTTTAAGTCTCAATATTCACAGATAGCCTAGACATAGGTAAAATTTTCTTATTTTAGTAAGAGCTATTCTGTCTCTGACTTCACACAGCTATTATGCTCTTCCAGTACTGACCTTAAAGAATCCATCATTCATATTTGTGAGTTGTATTTCCAGTAGTAGAAAGAAGAAAACCCGATGAACTCATATTCTTAAGTTCATCCTATTCATGAAGATGTGATGCATATTTTAATGTTCTGCCAAACTGCTGTACTGTGCTAGTCCTACTGCTCTGTAGTGGCAAAGCTGCACAGCTGGAAGGCAAATACCACATCACATGGTCAACACTGTATGCTACAATGATCAATTTTGACGAATCAAGCTTCTATTATCAGCATATCTGCACTGCTGTCCATTATTTTCTTCTTTTGATCTTACTTTAATATTTCAAAACTTTCATGAAAAGAGGTTCCTCAAGGAAACTTGGCAGGTATTTCTTCATGATTTTCATCGCTGAAATCATAGAATGCCAGAATACCTCGAGCTGGAAGGGACCAATAAGGATCACTATGTCCAACTGCCTGCTCCTCACAGGACTACGTAAAACTAAACCACGTGACTAAGAATGTCATCCAGACACTCCTTGAACTCTGACAAGATTGGTGCTGTGACCACTTCCCTGGGGATCTTGTTCCAGTCATCAATCACCCTCTCAGTGAGGAATTTTTTCCTGATGTCTAATCTGAACTTCCCCTAATGCAGCTTCATTCCATTTCCTTGTGTCCTATCTCTGGTCACCAGAGAGAGGAGATCAGCACCTCCCCCTCCACTGCCCCCCCAACACTTCCACTGGCTTCCCTTGGTCAGCTAGGTGGGTGACCTTGTCATAAAATGAAATTAAGTTATTTAAGCAGGACTTTACTATTCTGAACCCATGATGGCTTTGACCAACGACTGCACTGTCAAGTGTTTTTCAGTACCAGAATGACCTTCTCCATAATTTTACCAGGCACTAAATAAGACTAACAGAGCTGTATTTACCAGGGTCTTCCTTCTTATCGTTCATGAATTTGGGACAACATTTGCCAGCTTCTGGTTGACTGAGATGTCTCCAGACTCCCAAGATCATTTAAAAACAATGGAGAGCGGTCCCGCAATGACATTGACCAGCTCTTTCAGTATCCTGGGATGAATCCCATTGGGTCCCACAGATTTATGTGCATCCAGCTGGAAGAGCAAGTCTCAAATTTGTTTGGAGTTGGCTGGGAGTTTATCACCCCCTTGTCACAGTCTTCCAACACAGGGCTCCCTGGGCCCAAGTACCCTTCAACAGTATTGAAGACAGACGTGAAGAAGGCATTAAACATCTCCATTTTGCCTATGTCCCTGTTTGTGAGGTGACAGAGCTCATCAAGTAGTGAACCCATGTTATCTGATCCTCCTTTTGCTGTTAATAAATACTAAAAAGCCCTTTTTGTTGTCTTTTACAGTGCTGGCCAGCTTGAACTCTAATTGAACTTTGGCTACACAAATTTTCTCCCTACAGCAGTGAACAGTATCTCTGTAGTACTCCCGTGTCTCCTGTCCTTGCTTCCAAAGTCCATACACTTTCCTTTTCCACCTAAGTTCTAGAAGAAGATCCCTGGTCAGCCAAGCCTCTTCTGCCTCACTTGCTTGACTTCCAACACTTTGGAATTGCCTGCTGCTGGATTCTTAAGAGATGGCTCTTAAAGAATGACCAACACTCATGGACCTGAATGCCTTCAAAAGCAGATTCCCAGGGAATCCTAGTGCTAACTAGCTCCTTCAGCAACCCTAATCCTGCTCTCCTATAACCAGGGTCACAGGTTTTCTGGCAGTTTTTCTCCTGTTGACAATTATTTGAAACTCAACTACTTCACAGTCACTGTGACCAAGACAGCCACCAATCAGCACTTGTCCCTCAAGTTCCTCTCTGTTTACAGACAACAAATCTAGGAGGACACCTTTCCTGGTTGACTCCCTTAGTACCTGCACCAAGAAGTTATCTTCAATGTGCTTCAAGAATTTCCGGGACCTGTGTGTATCTGCTGTATTTTGACTAAAAAAGACCAGTGTCTTCCCAATAATTATTTGAGAAAGAGCATCATACTTGGTCTACTGCTTTCTTTGATTTTGATAATTCAGTACCAGAAAAATACTAAATAATTAACAGGACTTCAGGGGAAAAGGCAAAAGGCATAGCAAGAGGCATAGCAAGAGGCAAGGCAAGGGAAAGACAAGGAAAAGTAAAGCAGGGCAAGGAACTCTTCGGGTGAAATACCTGCTAATAGTGTGAAAATGGAAAGTAGATGTTTCACAGTATGTATACATATATGTATAAAATTAAAAAGCTATGACTCCATAAAATAAGCCTATATCTGTATAAACCTCCACTTGCTAATTTTGGAAAGAGACTTATGCTTTTGAACTCCCATTTATGACCACTGCATAACATTAGGAATTAATTATATCACTGCTAATTACATATAAAATATTAAATCTTTCTATTTTTTATTTTCTCATATTATTATTCATTTTTCAAAAAGTTTATTCTTTCTCAGTGTTTCTGACCAAGACATTGTCAAGACAACCACTTAATTGAAAACTTTTTTTCTTCATGTTTATTCATTCATTTAATATATTCCTAATGAGGTCAACAAAAAATAGTCTCCAGGCACTTTGCGTTGGCACTTTCTGGATTTTCACTCATAATTGCCAGGTAATTTACATTTGACCTGTACCTTCAAGTCAGAATGTTAATACATTTTGCAAGGTGAATTCAAATCTGTACTTAATTAGGGTGCAAAATAGGAAGAGTTATATTTTATCTAGAATATAACCTCAGCATTGCAGAATAGTGGAATTCATGTGCAGGATCATAAAACATGCATTGGTAAGCGATTCCTCTGTTATAGAATAATAATGAATTGGTAGTTGAAAATTTTCTGCTACATTAACAACTATCAGTTTTTCTCTTATTTTTGAAAGGAAAAGATATACATATATAAAGGTGCACACACACACACATATAGTTACATATTATAGAAATGCTAGGAACAAAAAAAAATATATATGCAGACGAACTGGAATGCTGTTGTCCCAGAGTGATAATTTATATCTTGCATATTTAGTGTTCATCCCTCATTCGTGTACATCCAAGAATCTCAGCACCTGGAAGTGCTACAGAGAGTAGTAGTGGCTGGCTGCCCAAAGAACTGAAAAGAGACTGAATTCCTGTTTTCACACCTACACAGATTAATTTATTTATTTTGAAGTATGTTACTATTGCATTGCTTCTAGGCATATTTGCAAAAAGATTAAGAGCATAAATTATCATAACAAATCAACTGCCTACAACAGATGTGTCTACAGTTTGAGTGTGTCCTGGGTAATCCAGTTCTTCAAGCTGCTACCTTCTGTTTAGCCTTTCTCTCAAGGTCTTTCCTCTAGTGAATATGTTCTTGCAAGATTTATGAACAGCTAAATCTCTACTTAACCAGATTTTTTAGGGTTTTTTTGCTCTGCACTCTGATCAGCACAGAACTGAGCTGGTGATCTTTCTCTTACTCTAAGGAGTTTGCTATTATTCTTATAATAATTAACGTATCCCATGGCAAAGGATAGTTTTAATTGATATAAATTATTTCTGGGAAAACATGAGGGGGTTTCCAGAAATTTATTCTAAAATAAATTTATATAAGGTGATTTATGTAAGGTGAATATTGCTAATTTTTTTTAGGATTTAAAGAAAAACCCAAGCAAGCAAATCAATTAATTAACAAATAACAACACAAGGTTCCTGTGGCTTGGCAGCCCTGTAAAGCTCCAAATTTTCCTACCTACACATACGTTGTGTGATTTATGACTAACAAGATACAACTCTATGGGGCCACTGCCACATGCAACAACACAAAAGGAAGGGAGTTGATAAACTACAAGTGGCAGCCTTAAAAGACGGGACACAGAGAGAGAAGAAACAGTAGTAGACCTAGGACAGAAAGCAAGGGATTGTCCCAGGGGAAAGGTAGTGGAAGGTTTGGTTTTATTTTTTTTAAAGAGATTAAGCATATCACTGAAATATAAACTTTTTATTTCTGATTTCTTTTCTTTGAAGTCTCTGATTTACCTTTCCCCAGTAGAAACAACCTCATCCTTGGTATCTGTGGAACAGTGATATTCTGGAAAGATTACTAAAACTGAAATTTCTGACCCAATATGTTTAAACATGAAAACTTTCGAAATAGATAAATAAACCCTTTAAAAGGTTTAAATTAAACAACTCCAATGCTTTTGAGGTGTAGTCTTTAGTAATACTGCAGAGATCTTAAACAACATCTAAAACCCCAAACTTCAGAACTGTTACACTTATCCTTTGGACAACACTGTATTCTCAACTAATTTTGCCTGTACGAGTACTGTCACTCTATAAATGGCCCCCCAAAAAATTCTACTTTGTCCTTAATGCTTCAGATGTTGGATCAAAGATTCATTGTATCAAACAATTATTTGAGGAAAGTTCATCCTCTGAAAATGTCTCTTTATAGGTCTGTATTTTGTTAAATTGGTTTACATAAAACACTGGTATTTCATAAAGATAGAATTAGGTATTTGTAATAGCTAATTCTCAGCAGTGTTTTTCAGTTTCATGTAACTTTGAATAGCTGAAAAAGGGGAATAATTTCTCTGACAATTTTTTTTTCTTTTTCTCTAGAAATCTATTTATGCTAAATAAATTAAACCATAAATTCTAGCTGTTCCTCATACCTTCTAATTTGGTATGGTAAGCTTTCTTTACAGAAATCATAATCAAATCTCTGGTTAGATAGTACGTGGAATTCATTCATAAACAGTCTTCAAAATTATGTTTGGAATCCTTAAGTGGAAAGGACAGTGGAACTGGACTAGGAACCAAAAATCTCAAATGATGCACAAATTATTTGCTTCCCAGCAAACTTTCAGGCTCAATTCATATAATACAATTTTATATAGGTCTGAATATCAAGAGCATGTTAGGTCTCCATATATGACTGAGTGCAAAGGTCCAGCACAAGTCACTAATTTTCAGTCATGTACATTTCTAAGGCTACTTATCTGCCCATTAAATTGAGGCTGTCATGGTTGATTTTGGGGATCTCAAAGTTAAAGTCTACCTCGCTCACCTATCAAAGACATTGTATATTGAAAAGAGGATATTACATACAGAGGGGGCAAATGCTGTTAACTACTATACTACACAGTGCATCACATTCATATGGTGTCGTGTGGTTTTGTTGCTCAAAGTCTCACTTTGCACGGCAAAATGCAATGAATTTCTTTTTGAGATAATAGTTTAAGCCAGAAATAGTAAATCAAATTATTATGGTAACTGAAACAGTGACAACAGTGAAAGGAACTGATCATTTTTCCATCTGCACATCAGAATATGAGTACAAATAAGAGCATCACAGTACATGGATATTTCACAGAGCAAAGTTATTACTTAGAAATGTAAACAAATCTGCCATTCTAAAGAATGTCAGTGTGTATAACCCAACTTAGAGATGACTGCTGGAACATCCACACCAACGCCGCACCGAAATATTGAGCAAAGAATCTAAAAGACATCTTGTTTCCTTGACCCACATAGTATTTCAATGAACAGAAGCTGAATAGAAAAGAGAAATTGGTCTTGCGTATAAAATAAATTTGCAACACCACGAATTGTTTATTAGTGGTTTTTTCCTTGGATCCTGGAGTTAACATAATGAGCCACAGCTACCAGAAAATCTTCTGTGGGTTGGAACTTTCAACTTGTTTATATGCAACGCTCCTAAGGCGTTTCCTCAAAGGCTGCACTGTAGTAACTACTCTGCTTGGCATTACTAATGCTATCATTTATCACCACAGAGAGGATAAGTGTTTCAGCTGGAAGAGATTACAATGAATGTTTTCATCCCTGCCATCTCTTCAAGAAATCGAGGAAAGTGTTCCATGCCAGAAGGCTCAAGCTTGCTTTTTGCATCATGTGTTTGGTGTTATTTAGCTGAATATTTATGTGCTTGTTGGATTTGAAGAGAGCTAAAGGAACTTAGTTTAAGGGCCCAGTGTCTAGTATAGATTAAAACAAATGCACTCCAAATGCTGAAAAAACTGTCACAGCTGTACTGTTCCCACTCATTTAATGTAAAAAATAGAAATGTCTATTTCAGCTAGGTAGCCAATGCAGAGAAACAGAAACTCTCAGGAAAGTATTTATAAAGCTTCTAAAGACATCTACTGTAGGATAAAGCAAGTTCCCAACTGGAGATACCACTGATAATTAAAAGATCATCCAGTGGGTAGCTCAGTCCTAGATCTCTAGTGTCTGTATATCTAAATTAGAGTATAGAAGCAATCCTTGCTCAGAGTTAGCAAAATTTCTTTTAATATTCTCAAATACTTCCTGACACTGAATCTTCTCTTCTGCATTTCCTTCCTCCCTGTTCCACAGACACATGAAAATTTAATATTTTTCTGTTTCAAACACTTTAAAAAGTCTCAGTCTGGAAAAGAAATTATTTTATTATTAATGTAAAAACCGGGGAGAATTATACAAAATTTAAAAAAAAAAGAAAAAAGAAAAAGAAAATAGGAAACAGAAAATATTCTATTGTGCTTTTGAATGCATTGCCAGAGAATGCCATGGATCCTAAAACCTAGGATCGATTCAAACGTGCATTAGACAAATTGCTGAAAGAAATCTTTACTGAATCCAAAGATGTTAAATCAACTCCAGTTCCAATAAGTCTTAAAACGCAGGTATCAGAAAGATACATCATCTGCAGCATCAGTATTCTAGAATACCTTCTAAGATCAGAAACTTCATCTTTAATAGGCTGCTCACTGAGTTATGTATCTGTATTGCAACAATGGCAATCGTAATTAACAGGAAGGAATGTTGTCTAGAACATTTTGATATTTCAGGTTTGGTGGATTGCACTTGGCTGAGCCCCAGCTGGTCTCTCACTCCCCCTCTCAACAGGACAGGGGGAGAAAATAAGATGGAAAAGCTCATGTGTCAAGATGAAGTGTGTTTACTTACCAGTGACCACCACAGGCAAAGCAGACTCAACCTAGGGAAAACTAATTCAATTTATTGCCAATTAAAAATGAAGTAGGATAGTAGAGAAACGAAGGCAAAACTCAAAATCCCTCTGCCCCTCACCTGCTTTTCACTCAACTTCACTATTTCCTTCCCAGCTCTCTACAGAGTGGCACAGGCAGTTGGGGAATGAGTGTGGCAGTCAGTTCAGAGTATTTCCTTCCTCCTCACACTTTTCCCCACTCTAGCATGTGGTCCTTCCCAAGGGCCGCACAGAATTCTTTCAAGTTCTGCTCCAGCATGGGTCCTTTCTGCAGAGTACAGTCCATCAAGAAGCCTGCTCCAGTGCGGGTCCACCACAGCTCCTGCCAGAAAACCAGTGCCAGGGTGGGCTCTCCATGGGCTGCAGCTTCCTTCAGGGCACATCCACCTGCTCCGGCAGGGGGTCCTCCATGGGCTGCAGGGACACAACGTTCTTCACCATGGTCTTCTCCACAGGCTGCAGAGGAATCTCTGCTCTGGCACCAGGAGAACCTCGTCCCTCTTCTTCACTGACCTTGGTATTCATGGGGTTGTTTCTCCCATATTCTTTTTCACTCTTCTCTCTTACAACTGCTGCACAATAGTTTGTACCCTTTATTAATTATGTTTTCCCCAAGGTGCCACCATCTTGACTGAGGGGAACGGCTGTGTCCTGCAGTCGGTCTGTTGGAGCCGGCTGGAATCAGCTGTGTCTGGGATGGGAGAGCCCCTGGCCTCTCCTTGCAGAAGCCACCCCTGCATACCCCCGCTGCTGAAACCTTGACACCTACACCCAATACGCAGGTTTATAACAGCGCAAGCAATCTTGTTTCAGTTCAATGGAGAATGTACAGGGTGTTTTATTGGCATAACTAACATTGCAACACTTGCATTTGCTGTTCTAAGCATCACTTTTTGGCGTTGACACCTAAAACACAGTGATCATGGAGGATGTCCCTAGATACCTGCCTAATATTTTCAACAAGCATCCAGCTGGCTACATCCAGCATGTATAATAGAAATGTTTGCTGTGTTGCAGGCAGAAAATAGTGTGAGATGCAGAGATTGAAACCAATTTAGAGAATGCACAGCAGAGACCATGATATACCAACTGAAGAAAATGGTTCTTGAAGTCTGTCTGGCTGTCATTCAAGGCATTGATTCTTCAGGAGAAAACTTAAATCAATATGGCTAATGGAGAAAGTCCTAAACACGAAAGGAAAGCTTTCACATTTCCAATCTCTCTGCATAGAAAGCCGTGTCTGTCTGAACTGTGCAGAAAAAATGTCTTCTCTTTCATAGGGAAGCCATAGCTTGGTGGTGTCATCAGCTGGTGCGTTATAACCAAGGTAAAGAAGCTATATCTGCTTGTCCCCTGCTTTTTGTTTCACATTTTACTCTGAAAAGAAGTAAGCAGTAGTATGGGTCACAGGAATCATCTCACACAGTGCCAGCTATCTAAAAATAATTGGTAACTATTTTAAGCAAGTTGCCTAGGTTCCTTCTACAGCCAGGGGAGAGGAAAAATGTTTTCTGAATTCATCCTGGTGTAAGTGTTTGGCTGTCTAACGTACGCAGCATGGAGAGCTTTCACAGTGTCTCTTCACCCCTTTATACCAGACCCGGGTTTGGAAGACACAACTGGAGTGTAAATGCACTGTGAATCTCAACAGCCTAAGTAAAAGTCTTGTCCTTTACGTTTATCTGGTTATTTTCTTTTAAACAAAATACTGAGAACAGCTGAAGTCTCTTTAAAGTGTAGTAGTTTTTCTCCCTTTTTTAGTATTTTTTTCCATTTTTTTCTATTTCTGCCTGTTAATTCAAAAAGCTTTAAGCAGCATTCATTTAAAAAATGGCTTTATTTTCTTTCCTATAACATTCGTAGTTGGTGATTTTTCAGGTGGAAGGTCTTTCATCTGGGAAAGATGTCACACTGTAAGAAAAGTCCTTCCATGGGGAAGTAAATACATCAAAAGAGTGTGATATTAAAACAAAGTCACTCCTCAGGAAATAATTTTGTGAGCTAAATGTATGCAGATTGATAGAGATTACTTGTGCTGTGTCCTTTCAGGCTTGTTTGTAGGGACACCACAAGTAATTTCACTAGGACATTTGGATTCTGCAACAGAATTTTCGGTTTGACAAAATTTGACCCCAAAAATTTAACTGTGAAAGACAGAGGCTGAACATCCATTCAGCATTTTTTCTCCCTGCATCCCAGAACATTCCCAAAAATCTCATGTATCAGTCTACAGAGACTTCAGTTACAGAAGTGATTATTCACAGAGCAGATATAGGTTGAGAGGTTCTGCTAGATCGAAGTCAGGGGATGCAGTTTATATATCGGGTAGTTTATATATCCCCTTCTTAATACTAAGCAGGGGCAGTCTGCTTTCCTGCTTTCTGGGACAGACTTTTTGTAAAAGGTCTTTGCTGTTTTCCAGAAGAAGCAGAACTTTAACAGAAATTTCATATTACTTTTGCTTGTTTTACATGCTTAGTAGATGGTAGACTAACCAAAGAGAGAGTGTTATTAATCAATTAATAGATTTTTTTTTACTACTTCTGGCAAAGCAAGAAATTACAATGCAGTAGGTGACATTTTAGAAATTTAAACAGTACTAAAGTACTACTTAGAATATTTGAAGAATGTATTTTTTTCTAGGTTTAGAAGTTACATAGATGTATCTGGAGTTGCACGGAAAAGCTTTTCATATCATGCAGGACTTAAGAAATTCAAAAAAGACATTCCAATTCCAAAAAGATTTTTTTTTGGATGAAATTAAGTATCTAATAAACTTTCAGACAATAAAAATATTTAATCTAGAAACCTTCTTTTCAACATTTTAGTTTCAAAACAATTTCAAAAGCATTGCAAAAACCACCATTTTCAAATAAAAATACTTTTTAATTTTGAAGTAATGTTAATTGTTTCTTTTAGTTTGGAAACCTCTTTTAATTAGAAGAATTATCAAAATGAATTGCTTCAGTTCATCTTTTACCATCAAAATTCTTGTTAAAGGATTCCCAGTAGCAATATATTAATGGGAAACATTGACCGAGAGATTATTTTTTGTGTATACTTCAGAGCTTTCCTAGAGGATGTTCCTCTGATAGTTTAATAACGGATTGTAACATAATAGTATTAAGTCTGAAAAAATAAAATAAAGTTCTGTGCTGCCAGCTGTCTCTTAAAACATCTACACTTTTTGGATGCTCAACTTGAGTTTTTTTTGTGTTCCAAATCACTAAAAAATGCAATTAAATTTATTAAAATAATAATTTTTAAAAACCACCACAAACCAAACCAATAAAGTGTAAGGAAAAAACACCACAGAAGACAGAGATCAGATTACTGTTGGTCAACAACTGCCTTGTCCCTTTCCATATCATCTGTCACAGCTTAAAACTATTTTTCTCCATGACCTCTGTAACTCCCCTTCAAGAGACAGTAAATTGTTTTTAGATCACCCCTTACTTTTTTTTTTTTTCACTAGACTAAGCAAGTCTAGTTCCTTCTACCTCTCAGTTTAGGGAGGGAGATCTAGCCTCTGACCATCTCTAAAGCTTTCTTTCAATCCTCTCCTAGGGTGTACACAAAAAATTATTTCCAGGATGTTGTAAATATCATGAATGTATTTACCATCTCTGTAATTAGGATATATAATCCCAATACTAGAAGCTCAGGACAAAACTAACAAAACACAATATTCTGACAGTATGAAATGAACAGAGAAAACACAGAAAACTACAACAAATATGTTGCAATCCGTTCTTCAGGGTCTTCCAGGATCCTCTTCTCACTCCACTAATCTGCAGTTAGAATCTGAGCTAGATTTTACATCTACATGTTTGTATTCAACAGCCCTTGTTGGATCATTCTTTCTTTAATATTTCTAGACATTTTCTGCATCCTTTTCAAGTTTCCAGCAATGAGTTCTGCAATTTAAACACAAATCTAAGAAAAATGCTGTTTTATTTGAATAAAGATCTTCTAGGTGAAGAAAGATTATGTTGAAACAGCCTAAAGAACAAAAAGTCTGTTATGATAAGTGTAAGAGGTCAGGACAGATTTATTTTTTTAGAAATGCCACATAACAAAACTACTATTTTAATTAAAGAAAAAAATATACCCTGAGGCAGGAAGAGTGTTCAGTGGAAAGTTTATTCTGTTTAACAAAATAAAATATTTAAAATGCACCAGAAGAATAATGTTTAGCATTAAGCATTATAGAGAATGGAAATTAGTACTTAGGCATAAGTGGTTAATAATTTAGGCTTAATATTCAGGATGAGTTCAGGGTTTACAGGTTTAACGTAAAACAAAAATGTTTAGAATATTGTTAATTGTTTTCTGTTTGCACTCATTTTTTAGCATTATTGTCAACATAACAAAGGACAACATAACCATTGCCTTTTTGTACAGATTTAAAAATGAGTATTTAAAATATCATTGTAGCAATTAACAATGTTCTGAGACCTATCTTCCGTTAATTTATATTGGAGGCATAATAAAGACACTGGGCTAGGTTGTTATAAACATAGTCCTCAAAGTGGTATGGAACAGATGAAATAATTTTACTTTTATTTAAAATGAAATGGTGTTTCAAGACCTTTGGGATATGAAAATACCTTTCATAATGGGCCAAGATCCAGAGATGTTTTTTTGTTTTTTTTGTCATTTCAATTGTGAGTCCTATTTTAACAGTGATAACATCATTAACATCAGTGATCTGACCACGTCTGTGAATCTACCTGGCTCTGGCTACTATTTTAATTTTGAATACGAATTCGTGATAAGCTTTTCAATCTTTCCATGCTAAATGAAAAATTCACTAGTATAACAATTCCAGTTCATGTCTACTGGAATCAGGGATATTTTAATGATAAAAATTACTTATATGTCAGTCTTTGAAGGATTTCACATTTTTGAGATTTGTAGAAAGCTTGATTTTTTCAGAGATTGATTTTTTATTTTGTTAAATGAAAAATATTTTACGCAAACTTCTGTTGATTACTTTATGCTACCACATATAATCCAAAATAAAGTGTGCGATGAAAATCTGTATCTAAATTAGCAATCAATATTTTATCATTTAAAAACATAATGAGCTGTTTAAATATAGTCAGAAGATTTTGGTTGAAAAGCCTACATGAAGGACTTCTGATAAAACTAGAATTTTATTTAACACTTTTTCTAGTCAAGTCAGAACTGACACAGAAATGAATCAGAGTTCCATGTGAAAACGCATCTAAACCCAAAACTGGTTTTTTTTTTAGAATTAGGGAGGATTGCTGTATCTCTGGCAACACAGTCTTTTCCTTTGTCTGTGAGCACAACAAAGTGTCACTATCTGAAAAAAACCTAAGCTCAACCATTCTACTTTTCTGAATTTTCAAGCTTTTATTTCCCTTCTCGTTTCTTGAGTCTGCTCATAATTTCCGTTATTTCCTTGACTCCAAAACAGCTTCAGTTTTCAAGAATTCAGTTTTCACTGCATCTCTCTCAACACAGATGAGTAGCAGTTTAGCAAAGATTCAAAACCTTTATACTATTATTAACTGTGATATCCAGCAAGAGACCCTGACCAAGAATCAGTCCTCAGGAATCCTAGACACAGTGGGAAAAAAAAATGAACAAAGAGTCTCTACCCTACAGATAATCAAACAGTGTGCTGTCAAGTCATCACCTTTCTTCCAAAGTATGAGAAATAAAATTGCTTTCCACCTGTAGTGAAAAAGATAAAACTGAAGTCTTTTCCTTCATGGAAGCTATTGATTTATTCTAGCTGGATAACTGGTCTCAAAAGCCTTGATCAGAAACTGAATCAGTTCCTCTCTCATTAAGTGTATTAATTTAGCGACCATGCAGCACAGTTGTAAAAATGCACCTGCCTTGGCATATAAGCTACTTGCCTACTCTTTACCTCAGCAACTGTTGACAATTAAAAAACCCCAAAACAACACTATTGCTACTTTCTCTTTAAAAAAAAAATAATTAAAAAAAAAGAAAATTTGTTCCTCTGGGTAAATGGGCAACTAAAAGTCAATAGGATCATAATGAGTGTACAATAATACTCCACTAAATGCATTAGGACATTTACTGCAGAATAATGCCACTCTGAGTAGCATACCGTTTAATTTTAGCGCTTGCAATGCTACAAGCCAACTTTCTCCTTTCACTCTAGCCTTAAAGCAGAGTGCTGTGGTCTAACACAGACTTTTTTTGGCATGCTGAAAGTGTCAGTGTTTCATATGTTGTTCTTTTTTTCCTCGTATTCTAGTGGTTTTCCAGGCATTTTTTCCGTCGCAAGATTTAACCTGCTGAGTTAAACCAAGAACTGTTGACATTAAAATAAATTATAAGAATAACTTAAGATTTATAGTGGTGCCATTTCAAAATCCTAAGTCATTATCTCGTGTCTCAAACAGCTTTTCAAAATGCTATACTGATAGAAATTACCAGTGAGTAGAAGACAAATTCTTGAAGATGAAAGAATACACCATGGGATAAAACATGGGTAATGATGTCTTCACATGTAAAGATTAATCAAAATTCTATGCTTTTACGTTACATTTTAAATTTTACTTTGCAGAACAGGTCATTGAAAGAGAAAAAAAAAAGTTATTTTGAATATTTTGAGCATTGTTTGAATACTGATAAATTTATGCTGGTTTTATAAAATGGGCAATAATACAAGAAAATAAGAAAAATGTAACAAATACTTCTGGCTTTCTATCTTCCTCAAGAAACTTCAAGAATTTTATGGCCTGTCCTTGCTCTTATTCACTTTGCATATCATATGCTAATTGCTTGAATAATAACTGTAGTGCCAGTGGTATTTCTAAAAAAAGGTGTTTTAGAAATTATTGTGTAAAACCTAAAAAAAAAAAATGCAATGTTCTAACACAACGTACTACTGAAAATATTCTTGGTTGTAGGTCTCAAAACATAAAATGACAACTCAGGATGCTGCTTTCATCATGGCGAAGCAATAAGGATTATTTTTAGTGAACTGACCAGAGCTAGTCAAAACATTTTTGACAAATATCTTCTCATTAGAATGTGCTGCTCTGTCCAAGATATATTTATTTTGACATGATTTTTAGTGGGTGCCTTTTTGATGTCCATCGTTCTCTAGGCTCTGCTGCACTGGCTGTGATGTGAAGCAATGCAGGGGGAAGAGGAAATGAAATTTGGGACATATACTTTGACACATGGTTGGTTTCATAACCATGTTAAGATTGTTTTGTTTAGATTCCAGTACTGGATTCCTCCCACTCTCCAACACAGAGCTTTGACAGTGGGTGGTTGCAGTGAAATACGGTTTTTATCATACAGCAAGCTCTGACATGTTACACTACTAATTTTGAAAACAGAGGTAGAATATTAGAATTTAATGAAGCATTCTAGTCATCCCATTATTCAGAACAGTTGAGATGGTCAAGTGGCCCTAGCTGCTGGTTTGTTTGTTTTTCCTCCTCATTTCCCCGAAAAGCATATATTTCCCTCTGACTCTGCAGTGACACCAAGGAAAACCAGATTTGCATCTTCTTATCTATGCTGCTATTTTTAGAAAACCAGGGGAAAAAAAATTGAAATCACAATACAAATTTGTCTCCATAGGCATGTCGTGTATCACGTATCTTTTTGCTGTAAGTGAAGGCTCAGTTTCAGCTTCTCTAAACAGAGCTTTAACAGTATAGAATGAAACAAAATCAAGACTGAGCTAAAGAGGAGAGGCAGCAACAAGTAGAAAAGATATGACAGAGCAAGAATCAAGACGTACTGAAGGCAAGTTCTGACTCAGTGACTTTTTTTGATGGAGTGCTGGTCTAAAAAAACCAAACCAAACCAAAAACCAGGGGAAAAGGAGTGTTCCAAGTCTTATGATTCAGGGCAACGGGATAAGAAAAATGTTTTCTTTCTGTGTGCAGCTTATTTTGGGTTTGTGTTGGAACATTTTTGCTATTTTTTTTTTCTGTCTGGAAGACTGGAAGAGAAAAGAAACCTGATTAATAACTACAGACAACGAGAGAAAAGTATGTCTCACTCTCTTTGGTCAGCTCTTGGTCTCTCAGATGCTCAGGGTCTTCTCTTTTTTTCCAGGATTGTGGTTTTGGGACTCTGCCTGCTCCCAGATCATTAGTCAGGAATGGGCTGAGCATTGGTCATTGGGTGGTGAGCAGTTTAACTGTGTATAGCTCATCTTGGTATCTGTATACATTACTATTGTTATTATCATTATTATTTTCAATATTATTGTAGTTTAGTTGTTAGGTTGTTCTTATCTCAACTCATGAGTCTCTTTTCCCTTATGTGAGAGAGTTAATATATCCTTACACTCAAGTAATTCTGAACATAGGTATTTAAGCAAGAACACCTCAAGATACTAGACAACTGCCTGATGACTTAGATAATGCTGGAAACAAGACAGAACCAAGGGGCATTTAGACTCCTATCTATTTAAACTAACTTCACAGATCTTTATTGGTCCCCACATCAACAAAAGACGAAAACTAGTAGTAACTTTTAAAGAATTCCTTTCAAAGATAGCCAGAAATAGGACCACCAGTAATTAAGTGCTTTTGCATTTATGTATGCTGCAGACTATGTAAAATTTTGTATTCACAGAAAATCAAGAATATTAATTGAGAAGATAAAGCACAAATTAGCCAAAACTCACTTTGAGCATTTTGTGTTATTTTCTATTGCAATATCTCTTATGGAGTCAGACTGTGAAATGGCTCATCAGACCATGACAGAGTGATGAATTGACTAAAATCTTGTGGCCTGGTTTGAGCAAAATTCCGGCTTCAGACACTGCACAAAGTTTCTGAATTTATGAATATATATCTTGTTGTGAATTTTTACAAAGCAATAAATTTAATGGTTGGACTATTCAAATTCAATCAGACAAAGCTGCTGAAGACCTTTGTGACTTTGTTATAAAAGAAACAAAACAACAAAAAAAATTATTTTTTGTTTCATACATATTACAATAGCATTTTAGAAAAAATGTTGAAACTGAACTTTAGAAGAAATTCCACGTGAGATTCTAGAGCAAAACCCACCTTAGCAAACAGCTTTGCTGGCTGGTACACATAAACTTTCAATGCCATCTTTTAAGTCAAGAAAGGTGTTTAAGTATATTTTTGTAGGACAGTCTCTCTGCAGATAAAAAATGAAGCTTTGTTCCAGCTGTAGTGTTTACGATTCCTTTTTAATAGGAACAAATTTGCTTGCTTTTTTTTGTTATCTGCAAATCTTGCACAAAGTGCAATTTAATAAAAACAGCATTTAATAAAATTCAGGATTATGTTTGTGGTTTGTTTTTTTTGTTTTGTTTTTTTTTTTTGTCAGAAAACAATCCAGCTCTCTCAACCAATTAAATCTGAATGATTTACAAGACACATTTCTTGTTTAATGCAGTAAAATGTGTCTTATATGCTTGTAGTTGCATTTGGTATTTTCTCCTTCAATTTCTTGATAAAACAGCATGCTTTCTTTCTCCTGTTATTTATTTTCCAGCTGACATATTACTATTTCTGTTTTTATCCTGAACTCTTTCCCAGATTTATTTCCATGGTTTTTATTCTCTTTTTGATCTTTCTGAGGAAATCAACACTGCGTTTTTTAAGATCAAGGAACAAAAATGGAGTAAATTTTATCTTAACTTTAATAATATAACATCCTATACAAACCATTTTTGTTAGTTTTTCCTTGTTGATAACAGCCAATAGTGAAGGAGTGTTGCTTTATTATACTATCAGCTACAGCAAAAGCAACTCCTTAAAACAGTCATTGAACTGATTGAAATCTCAGAAGCTGATACACAGAGCCTTACACTTCTCTGCTGCTGTTAACATGGTCCTAAAAAACATTTGAATCTTGGTCTTTAAATTATATTGATCTCCCTCACACATCTCATTACCATTGGCAAATTCAGATCAGACAAATTTCTTCTTATGACTAGTGATAAGCCCTTAAATCCAAGCTCTCCCACTGATGATAGTCTAGACTATTATTTTATCCTTCTTTATGATTAACCTTTTTGTCTTTAAAACTAAAGGTGTGTCTAGAGAATGAAGGACAACTGGGACGACAGAATTGAGGGGAACAGTGTTTTGCTTTTGGTTCTGCAATGTCTTGTGCGTAGTGTTCAAATGTGTAAGTTGCAGTATCTGATAATCCACCTTAGGAGGAGACTACGCTGCTTCTTAAAGGTTTCTTTGATGCTGCCAGTGAACCATTGTCACTTGTAGCAGTTCAGCTCAACAGGAGCCATGAAACAGTGGGAACCATTTCACTGATATCATATGAACATCTCTAGAAGTAATAAACAGTTTATGCAATGTCAGCTATTAAACAATGAAGAACAAAACAATGTTAATTAATTAAGAGACTAATAAATTGTGCTTAACCCTGTTGAAAATACTTTATCTCATGTTCAGTTAGAGAATTGTAATGATGACATCTATAATTTTCACATTATCTCACTGTTCTCCCTTCCATTACCAAATCATGAGGAAAGGCTGAGAGAGCTGGGTCGCTTTAGTCTGGAAAAGAGGAGACTGAGGAGTGACCTAATCAATGTTTATAAATATGTGAAGGGTGAGTGTCAGGAGGATGGAGCCAGGCTCTTCTCTGTGACATCCAGTGGTAGGACAAGGGGCAATGGGCTCAAGCTGGAACATAGGAGGTTCCACTTGAATATGAGAAAAAACTTCTTTACAGTGAGGGTGACAGAGCACTGGAAAGCTTTCCGTAGCATCACGTCTTCTACTAGTGTAAACAAACAAACAAAAATATTGTAATGGAACTGCACTTTTTAAGTATCCTGATGGTTTCTTCCATTACTTCTCTCCCTTTTAGTTTTACAATAGCCTGGATAGTTGAAAGTCACAAATTTCTTCAAATGTTTGTAGTTAAAATTACTTCATATTGCATCCCTGCATAGCGGTAGTTCTTCATATTACTTTGCTGACAGTCAGCAGTGAAGAATAAAGCTTCATAACATCCACATAAATATCTTATAATTGATCCTCTCCGTGTTTGATCACTAAAGACAAAGGAAAAGCAGCAAGGGTGCAGTTGCTTGGCTTGGAGGCTTTATAGGTGTTTTATTCAGCTTTCAGTCACGAATCTTGAGAGTCTGTGATCAAGAACTTGCTAACTTCCTTGGCTTGTGATTGCAGTGGCCATATTCCCTTATGTCTGTGATTTCTGTTGTATTTATGTACTACAAGCATATTATTAAAATTCATAACTAAATGCTTTAACTGAAGTAAGTCTGACCTGAAAAAATACTGTGTAAGCTCAATTTTTTACCTGACAGCTCTTTGTTTTACAGCTCTAGAAATGGATATTTTCTTCCCTTCTCACCTGCCTGTCAATGTGATTGTTCCTGAGAGATCCATCTATAGAAATCAGCAAAAGCCCATTCAATGGGTAGGTCAGCTTAGCTGCTATTGGGGATCAGCTCACGACATTTTCAAAATCAGTATCTTCATTCTTTCAAGTGGTTTATAACTCTTAATTAAATCCCTGTTCTTTATGAATTGAGTTCAAAAGCTGTCATCTCTGCCCAAAGAAAGGACTAAAGATTTGCTCATCAAAATAATTGCCACTTGTGGCGAGTTAGCCCTTGGCTGGGGTCCAAACCACACACACCCGCTCACACAGTCCCTGCCCCCACCCAATTATAGGGGAGAGAATTAAAGAGGTAAATGACAAAGAGGACTCGTGGGTTGAGATAAGGACAATTTAATAACTAATCTACAATAATACTGGAAATAATACTATATACAAAGATGCAATGTGATACA
>WKFP01014780.1:163513-191049 GCA_011057875.1 Pterocles orientalis | reverse complement strand
TGACATCCAGTGATAGGACAAGGGGCAATGGGCTCAAGCTGGAACATAGGAGGTTCCACTTGAATATGAGAAAAAACTTCTTTACAGTGAGGGTGACAGAGCACTGGAACAGGCTGCCCAGAGAGGGTGTGGAGTCTCCTTCCCTGGAGACATTCAAAGCCCGCCTGGATGTGTTACTGTGTGATCTGATCTAGGTGTTCCTGCTCCAGCAGGGGGATTGGACTAGATGATCTTTCGAGGTCCCTTCCAATCTCTGACATTCTGTGATTCTGTGATTCTGTGATCATTCAGGTGAGCTGTGATAACAGTGCATGACTAAACTGATTTGAAGAGGAAATAGTCTGCAGTTGTGTCTGTCTACAAATGTTTACAGCTTTCTACTACATCACCTGAAGCTGCATTGAAAGCAGGAATGACGCCAATAAAAAGTGCATTCTCGATAAAACTAGTCTACCAGTTTATTACAGTATTTGCTAGTTTTCCGTAGCATCTCATCTTCTACTAGTGTAAACAAACAAACAAAAATATTGTAATGGAACTGCACTTTTTAAGTATCCTGATGGTTTCTTCCATTACTTCTCTCCCTTTTAGTTTTACAATAGCCTGGATAGTTGAAAGTCACAAATTTCTTCAAATGTTTGTAGTTAAAATCACTTCATTTTGCATCCCTGCTTAGCGGTAGTTCTTCATATTACTTTGCTGACAATCAGCTGTGAAGAATAAAGCTTCATAACATCCACATAAATATCTTATAATTGATCCTCTCTGTGTTTGATCACTAAAGACAAAGGAAAAGCAGCAAGGGTGAAGTTGTTTGGCTTGGAGGCTTTATAGGCGTTTCATTCAGCTTTCAGTCACAAATCTTGAGAGTCTGTGATCAAGAACTTGCTTGTGATTGCAGTGGCCATATTCCCTTATGTCTGTGATTTCTGTTGTATTTATGTACTACAAGCATATTATTAAAATTCATAACTAAATGCTTTAACTGAAGTAAGTCTGACCTGAAAAAATACTGTGTAAGCTCAATTTTTTACCTGACAGCTCTTTGTTTTACAGCTCTAGACATTGATATTTTCTTCCCTTCTCACCTGCCTGTCAATGTGATTGTTCCTGAGAGATCCATCTATAGAAATCAGCAAAAGCCCATTCAATGGGTAGGTCAGAAGCTTTGGTGTTTATCTGCATCTTGTCTTCAGGATCTCCTCAACCCCATTGTTCTGTGTTTATGCAGTTTCTGGAAGAAAGCTTTGTTCCCCTCTTGTCACAGCTGAAGTCATGGTGTCTTGCTGTTTGCATTAAGAGTTTGCTCCAGCAAACTGACTTGATTTAGTATATGCATGAAAATCCTAGTGCAAGTCTTCTTTTACATTTCAGATCCCAAAAACTTCATGTGTGTATGCATGTTAGAGAGAAACAGTGTCCAAAACTTTTCAACAAACGATAGCTTACAGCACATAAATCCTTTATCTGCTTCTAAACATAAGTGGCTGAGAACTTCAAGATCTTGTTCTTATGAAAGTGAATTGTGCTTTTCCTGAACCCCTGAAAAGTGTGATGTACATTTTCAAATACATTTATAAACATACAGAGACACAGTTTATTGACATTTACAACTATGATAAATTTGACAGCTGAAGTTTTATTAAACCAACAGTATACATTCTATACATAAAAGTGAAAGATTCAAGTTTCCAGGTACTCTCCTCCTTAGGTTTTTCTTTTATTTTGTTAAAATATTCTTTATACTTATTTTCAGAAGAACATTTTTGTTACACAGTAATATAAAGTCATTCTCTACTGTGTATACTCCCCTGCTGACAATATCTGTTTCCTTACACTCTGTCACAGTCGCTGAAACCAGCCTCTAAATGCCAGGAATGATAAAAACTCACCCTGGAAAGAGTCAGGAAATAAATTCTTGACCAAAAAATAACTTAAATATTTTTTTTCTTCCAGAAGTATCTAGAAAGCAGTAGTACCAGAAACAGGAAATGTGGTGTAAGAGAGAATAAAAGGCACTTCTTCAGTTACACGTATAGACAGCAAGAGTGGGCTTCATCCGATCCAGCTTCAGACATTTAAGGGATAAGTTTTAAGTTCTAGGTTGTTTTCAAGGTGATTTGACACAAGAACTTCTAGAGGATTTTACTTTTCATACAACTAGATTAGTTACCCTTTGGAAGCACCCATCTTTATCCATTGACTAGGGAGAAAGCCTGAATGAACTGCCTTGGACAAGACTCTTAAGTCTTCTCTTAAGGAGCTATAGTGAGAATAAATACCTATACAGGAAGAGAGCATAAGTAGTATAGCTGCAGTAAAATCCATGGAGCTATCTGATTTTACAGCAGCTATAGAACAATTTGCTTCCATTTTTCTGATCTCTTCAGTCTTGTTATAATAACAAACTGAAGCTAAGACAAATACACTCAAAGATTATAAACTGTACTTCATAAATAGGAATGCAAAGATACATATAAACACAAGTATTAGAAAACTTAGAATTATTTAGTAGCAAGTCTTCGTATGTAAAAATTGTAAATTGTTCGCAGGTATCACAGTGAAGAATTTGCATCATATCTCAAATGAATATGTGAATAAAACAGAGAATGATTGTACCATAGTCTTCAGTTTCTTTGATCCTCCTTCCAACTACCTCTTTCCTCCCCTTTGGATTTCTGTGCAGGCCACAGAATCACACAGAATCACAGAATGTTAGAGATTGGAAGGGACCTCAAAAGATCATCTAGTCCAACCCCCCTGCTGGAGCAGGAACACCTAGATCAGCCATATAAAGATTATTTTCAAGAACATAAAGATAAGGTATTTGGGATGATAAAATTTTGCTGGCATTTTTCAGATGAAAAGAGGAACTTTTAGATGATTTTTGTACTGGTTCTGACCAGAATGGAGTTAACCATATGGTTCTATGTTTTGGATCCATGGCTAAAACAGTGTTGATAACACACAAATGTTTTGGTTATTGCTAAAGAGTGCTTGCACAGTGTCAGTGTTTTCTCCTTTTTTTCCTCACTCTGTCCTCCCAGTGAATAGGCTGTGGGTGGACAAGACGTTGGGAGAAGACACAGCTGGGACAGCTGATCCAAATTGGCCAGAGCGATATTCTTTACCATAAGATGTCATACTTAGCAATAAAAACTGGAGGTAAAGGGAGAAAGGTGGTTGTCTTCCAAGGTGGATATTGCTTAGACTGTGCATCACTTTCCTTGTGGGAGGTGAGGAATAACTTTTTTTAAATCACCTTTTTTAATCACTTCCCCCCCCACCCCTTTCTTTCACTTGTCAAACTCTCTTTATCTTGATCCATGAGTTCTCTTACTTTTGCTCTTTCTGCTGATGGTGAGGGGAATGAGCAAGAAGCTGTGTGGGTGCTTAGCTGCTATTGGGGATCAGCTCACGACACTTTCAAAATCAGTATCTTCATTCTTTCAAGTGGTTTATAACTCTTAATTAAATCCCTGTTCTTTATGAATTGAGTTCAAAAGCTGTCATCTCTGCCCAAAGAAAGGACTAAAGATTTGCTCATCAAAATAATTGCCACTTGTGGCGAGTTAGCCCTTGGCTGGGGTCCAAACCACACACACCCGCTCACACAGTCCCTGCCCCCACCCAATTATAGAGGAGAGAATTAAAGAGGTAAATGACAAAGAGGACTCGTGGGTTGAAATAAGGACAATTTAATAACTAATCTACAATAATACTGGAAATAATACTATATACAAAGATGCAATGTGATACACAGTGATACTGCCCCTCCCCACCTGATGACCAAAGGCCCAGCCCACTCCCAGCCAATGACCCCGGAAGAGGGAGGGAATGGGTGATACACAATGATACTGCCCCCCCCAAAAAAAGGCTCAGCCTGTTGCCGGCTAATGATCCCCAGAAACCGCACTCACGATTCCCCCAAACGCGGGGTGGGGGGAGGGTGGTAAAATACTTAGAGCGGTTGCCCAGAACGGTGGTGGGATTTCCAGCCTTGGAGGTGTTCAAGAATTGACTAAAAGTGGTCCTGAGTGACTTGATCTTCTTGAACCTGCTATGAGTAAGGGGGTTAGGCTAGAGACCTCCAGAGGTCCCTTCCACCTAAACTATTCTGTGATTCTATTCTGCAATTAAAATAGAAGACACAGAACAATTTTTACCCTGAAGAACTTTACGTCTATTGCAATATGATAATGTACTTTCATGAAATGTATTCAAACTTCTGTCTTTGGAATGCGTTCACTGAGACACCTTGCAGTTTTGGAATTGATTAAGATAATCAGATTCTCTATTACTATAGCTGATAACAGGAAATTAAGTATCTGGCAGATTTACTGTTCTGAAGCTTTTGTTAAGTGACTCTGAGTTTTTAAAATATTTGGGTGCAACCTTAAGAAGCATGACTTAATGAAGGTTAGAGGACTAATAATTCTTTAGTGTCACATGGTTATTATAACCACATCCATAATACTTAGATCCTGACCCTGATTCCATAATGTGCTTAATATGCTGGCTGCTCCTGCTGAAGTCATATACCTTTTTGCAGTGTTGAGGTCACATTAAAATAAAAGAACTTCAGGACATAAACATGAAAGATGCCTGAAATTAGCTGACCATATTTAGAATTTTAAAAGTGATACAACTTCTAGATTAATCTCTTAAATGAAAAGCATCTGCTTGTGTTAGGCTCATTTATCCAGTAACAGATCAGCCTTCATCCATCTCTGTCAAATTAAGCTACTTGCATGCAGACCCTAGACAGCTCCCCCCATTTTTCCAGCTGTTTTAACGTTAATGATCTAACCAGGATCTAGGTAGTTCTTCACCTGTAGCCTTTTTTTTCCTCAACATTCAGCTTTCTTCCAAAGTTATTTTTAGTTCAGACAGCTGTTTAGTCACAAATAGAGCACAGCCAAACCCAGACTAACAAGCTGTGCATGAGGCAGAAGCTCAGCTGTAGCACCATGCTAACGTGCCTTCAAGGCTTCCTGGTTGGAGCCGACAAGCATCTGGCTAGCGACAGGCTGGTCCCTAACACTGCATGAGCTTGCTTGTATGTGTTCGCAAATTACCATGTAAACACGGGTAAAGTAAAATAGAGCATACTCTATATGCTCAGTCCTACAACACATTTCCTCATCTCCTTCAAAATGGCAGCACCTTTAGATAATAAAATTACTAACCCACAGATCTAGATTCCTATATGTCTCCATGGAAGCTATATACAGTTTTAAAACATAATCTGGTTTGACTTTTGTACTTGTTAGAATGTTAATAACAAAAATGAATATAAAATAAATCACATTTCCTTCTAGAGGGATACAAAGATGTATTTTCTTCATCTGATATGCACACATCAGATAATCTCTAATTATTTTTTTAAATGTCTGCAATCCCCTTCTATTTTGTCTCTCTCACATGATAAAAGTAGAACATATTTTTTAAATCTACCCATGAAATTAATTGTGATTTAGGCAATGAAAAGACAGTTGGAATAGGTTTGATGGAGAATATACACCCACTTAACCAAACAATTTCCAACTGATCCTTCTCTGAATACAAAAACTTCTGATGCTGATTACATTTAACTTATTTTGTGTTTGGAAAAGTCAAATGCAAGTACAGTGCACTGAAGGTTTAACTAATAAAGAAACAGCAGAAGAATGTTAAGGAAGATTTACAAGGGAAAAAAGGAAAATAAATCGCAGCTTAGCCTTATTATGTAGTTCGTATTGTTACGAAACTAATTGTTAATTT
This sequence comes from Pterocles orientalis, assembly GCA_011057875.1. Taxonomy (NCBI): domain Eukaryota; kingdom Metazoa; phylum Chordata; class Aves; order Pterocliformes; family Pteroclidae; genus Pterocles; species Pterocles orientalis. The sequence continues at coordinate 185,286 of WKFP01014780.1, read as the reverse complement.
GCTCTGATTAAATTACAACTGTGAGATGACTCATGGCATTAACTGAATGATTAAAGCTAGGTTAATAAAAGCTATTAGAAATATAAAAGAACTATCTGGATTGGAGATGTGTAAGCCAATTAAACAAAACCAAAACCAAAATCAGCACAAATCCAGAACAAAATTGCCAGATATTGATGTGCTTTTGAGGATCCATAATGAATTGCCTACATTGCTCTGCATTATATTCACAGCAAAAGCTACTTGTTGAGAAAGAGGTCTCATAGTTCAGAAAATGCTGTTAGTGGTCAAGTTGTTCGTCTGTTAAGGAATAGTCTGTATTTCAAAGCTAGTCAGCTTAAATCAAATGTTTATGCACAATATGAAATGTGACAATATCTAAGAAATAGAAAATAAGCACTTCAGAGCAAGGAATATACTCTTAGTTAGGGACTCCCTGAGAAACAGGCAATTATTTCAGTTAAAACTCAAGGTAAAAATCTTACTCAATAGTAATTTGTGAGTTTTAATTAGTAAATACCAAAAAAAATTTATACAGTATTTAACATTTAGGAAAGCAACTAAACTGCAAATACAACTCAGAGTTTGGTCTCCAGTAATATTCCTTTATTAGTATGCTAAGACTTTTAAAATATTATATCCATGTTTTACATGAATTTAACAATATAAACTAATTACACGAGGGAATGAATAAACATTTACTTATCTATGGTTCAGACAAGATAAAGGAGCAGAGAAATTAGTGTACTGTTTTATCCTATTAAAAATACACTGCATTTTTCAGAGGAAGAGGAATCCCATTGTCATAATAAAAGACCTGTAGTATGTCTTAAGATACAAAGATACAGACTGGATGAATACGATTGAAACAAAAAAAGAGTTTCTGGCAATTTCTGCAGTGAGATTCTCGAGTAACCTCTAAATCGGGTAGTGACAACCTATAAGATTAAACCCATAAAAAGGGATTGTTGACATGGTACAATAGAGGATTGGGGCTCTCTCTTCGTTCTGTGCTTGTATGGGTGATGCTCCTGCTTCAAATATATCTTCTGCAGTACCTAACCATCGTGTGTCTCAGGTTTTCTATGACAAAAAAGGACACTCACCCCTGTTCCAATGGAGAAATGAACATATGCTTGTTAGTTTTAGAACTAGTACAAAGATGAGAAAAAGACAAATCAATGTAGTGCTAGAACCTCCTAGTGTCTCAATTACAATTTAAAAAAAAATAGTTGAAAGTTTATTCTGGGAACAGAATTAGCTGCTGACTTCCCCCTTCAGAATAACTCATCTAACAAACCAAGGAGAGAAGAGGGACAGACTCATGGTTTGGGTTTGTTCTTCCAGCCATACCTAAACTTTTCCAAAGGAAAAGAACTGATATTTCACATTTAATTCCTTTGACTAGGTATGCATTTAGGGGGGCGGAGGGCATTAAATAAATAAGTAAAAATAAATGACCTTTTCTCTTCCTTCTCGATGCACTCTAAATCATTGAATCAAATCCCTGAACAGCTGCCATCCATTCCCATTATGATCTTTCTAGCTCTCTTTGTTCGAAGAGTAGGAAAACAAGCATTTTCTTGTTGTTACTCATGACCAGTTGATTAAGGCACTTTCCTAGAATTAGGAGATATGAGTTGATTTCTATTAGGCTGGACAGAATCCAGAACACTTTGGTTAGAAATCTACACAAACATGAATAGCTGCTGCCACCTCTGTAGCCCTTTCTCTTTGGCTGTTTGTCCGTGACAATCTAACTCATATTAAAGCTCTGAGTGAGAGAGAAGCTGTCACCTCCATAACAGTTCCTAAGCATGTAGGGGAGAAAGAAAGGAGATAATATTGTCCCAGCTACGTTCACGTGTCGTGTCAAGTTGTAGTTGCTTAGGATGGTGGGATCCATTGTTCCAATGTAAAACACAATCCTTACCTTTAAAATTAAAGAGTGCATGCAGTACTGCCTCTGAAATTTTAGATAATAAGGCATTATTTAAAATATTCTTGATAAAATGGTGTACTTTTAGATTCAATTGTGTTTGAAGGTAAAGCTGTTGACAGAACTTTAACCTGGAATAGTAAGGAAATATTTTTTGTACAACTCTTTTACTGCAATTTCAGATTTATGAATATGTGTCACTTGATATCAAATTTTTGATTATAATATGTTTGTGTTTTTCTCTCTATTAAACTGAAACATTCTAGGTGTTCCTGCTCCGGCGGGGGGATCGGACTAGATGATCTTTCGAGGTCCCTTCCAATCCCTAACATTGTGATTCTGTGAAACATAGTTTTTTTGTGATTTTGTTCATTTCTAAAACAAACAAAAAAAATGGTAACAGAAAAAGGAAGGTAAATGAACAGATTTCTAAGCAGTCTTGTGGTTTTGATTTAATTTTTCTTCTGATTTCAACACAGAGACGAACTGCTGTCACCAAGTGCCGTACTGCCCGATCACAGGGCTGACTTGCTGTTACATTTTTTTGTCCGTCATGGTAGGCATCTTCTTGCATCAACTTCAGATGTCAGCAACAATGAGAGCCCTTGCTTTTTCTGGAACTGTAACATTGGAAATTACCATCTGCTCAGCCTTCTGTTATCTGAATTCTTCCCTAGAAATAGTTTTCAAGAATATATTAAGAACTGCGAAGGAAGAAATAACACATAAGATGTTGGTAATATAATTTTACTTTTTTCTTTCACTTCACAAGACACATTTTTCTCAGAGACACTAAACCAATGAAAACCAAACGGAAATACGTGTAGTTCACAATAATGTGGTTTATAACACTGAGTTATTTAGCACTGCAATTCTTTAGTTTACAATTAAATGTTTGTGTAATTTTTGATGTTATTGGGGTAGTATTTCAAGTATTTAAGACTCTTTCGATGTTCTGTTCACACAAAAAGTTTGGAAAGTATGTATCCAGCAGTTATTTGTGCCATAATAAGGAATCTAGCACTCGAACACCCCCAAAACAGCAACAGAGCAAATATAGTCTCCGTAGAATTTAATTTGGAACAAGGAATGAAGGTGGGGGTTTTTTCATAACAATTACTGTGCATAAAGGATTTTCTCTTCTTTCCTAAAAAAAAAAGGTCTACTCTATGACTGCTTAATGCTGAGCTCATATGCAGTCTTTTAATCTCATTTTGTGGGCTGTGTGCTCAGTTACCTGATTCAGCAATGAGAACACAACACTGAAGTTATCTACCAGTGCACAGAACACTGGTGTCCCGGATGTAGGTGATGCCAAATATGAAGTTAACTTTGAAAGCCAGCAAATCCCTTCATAATTTAAAATAATTACAGTAAGTATAATGGCAACTTTAATATTCAGGATTTATACAGACAGAAAACTTTTAGATATTTAAAAGGGTTCTCATCCTAGAAAAACTAAGTCAGTGGGAACAATTCATTGTCTTGAATGAACTGTGTATCAGGATTTCCCTTTATTGGCCCTTCACTATTTGAGAAGTATGAAATATCACAGGCCTTAGATCTACTGGGTTTTCGGTATGGTCGTAGTCTAATAATTTCTAACACTGATTTTTTTTTGCCTATTTTCTTTCTTCTAAAAGCTATTCTTACTTGGGAAAAAGAAAAAAAAGTGTAATTATGTTTTCATTAGAATAGAAATAATTTGAAATGCAGTGTCACAACTTAACCATTCATCTTGTAGCATTCTGTTCATGTGATGGAAGCTTTTGAAAAATCAAACAGCTCAATGTTATTTGGAGCATCTATTGTTCTCCTTTGTATTTCAAACTGGAACAAGAAAACTGGAAAGGTTTCCATAGTTTGTTTCATTAACAAGACAGATGTGACTGGAAGTGTGCCAGCACAGTCTTATTCTCAGTTGATGACAGAATATTAAAAGCCACAATAAAAAAAAACCTCAAAACAAAACAACAAACCAAACACTCAATATTCAGTGTTTGGCTTTTTTATATTATTTTAATAAAATTTTGCAAAGCAGACCCTGCCAAATTTACTAAAAAGGTGGTGTTATTGATATTGTAATTTGTTGAAAGTAATCTCTACTTGCTTCCTTCACTAAGGTAATAAACTGGTTCAGTAACTTGAAAAATATTTTTGAGTAGTTTTAATTCTTGCGTTAGCATCTTTCTGCAAAACCCCACCCACAGAAAGTCTTCAATTATTTTCGATATCTAAAGCTGTATAAAACTTGAGCTGTAAAGTTCAGAGGTCTTTAATTTGAAAAGAGATCTTCAGTTAAAAATTACACTATAGTAACAACTCTCTGAATAATTTGTATAATTATAAAGTAATTATTAATTAATAATTATTATTATTATTATTTAAAAAGCTTCTCAGAACACAAGAGTCTTCCTTCTTCATAATTTTCTTGTTCCAGATTCAACAAACGCCCCCCAAACAAAACATTCCCACAATATTTTGAAACCTAAGCACTTGGACACTCCTGCAAGAGTTTCTCTGTAGTAAAGCCAAGTGAGGAGGGGAATCAGATTCCTAGCCACTGGGCTTCATAGGGTGAGGAATAACAATTTATCCATTTCTTGGGGTTTTTAACCCTTTATGAGAGGGCAAGCTCACTGTGACCTGATTGGAAGAAAAACCTCTGTGTGGCCCTTGAAGTTTAAGTATATTCTCCAGTAGTTTATTGCAAGCTTGGGAGTCTGCAGTCTTGCTGACAGTCATTGAAGAACACATATGTCTCTGCTAACCTCTGTGGACCATTACTCCACTGATCTCACACTGATGCAATATAAATTACAGCAAGGTTAATTAAAAAAAAGGCTATTTTCCTTATGCAACTGCATAACTACTTCTGCTACTCTTTGGGTGGAATTCTCATCTTTTGTAGTCAATATGCTCCTCCAAAGCTTAGCTCATTTAATCTTTGCTGTGCTGCCATGCCCCTTTTTCCTTCTTAAGGAATGAGAACAAAAGTTGTATTTCCATTGCTGTATAAGGTGTAAGTTATTATGCTAGGAAGCAACTGTAGTATTTACCTTGTTGGCATCTGATTACGTTTTGAGTCAAAGGGCTACGGAATTCTCTTTCCTCTCTGTGGTGGTTACTGGGTGTTTTCTAGTGAGGAATGCATCATTCATTGAACCTTACTTTTTACGTCAGGCTGCACATTAAAATATGCAAAAATTTTAAACAGATGTTCTATGTACAGGGTTTTTTTGGCTTCTTTCTGGCTTTGGATAGACCAGACAGCAATCAAACACTTTTAAATGTGACAGGTATAAGGTGACAAATTCTCAACCTGTTTCCTTCAGATAAGCTCAAGGGATGTTCAGAATATATGTATCTTTTTTCAGATACATCTATTGACAAATTTAAGTTATTTAAAGTATAGTAAAATAAAATATACGATCAAGTGTAATACTCTATGGATTTTGAATCGCCAGGTTGCATTTTCTAGGATAAATCTTATTATTTTTTGCCTGTTCTTTGTATCATAACATTTCAAATAACTAGTTTTTGTCATTAACAGCTTCAAATACCCACAAATATTAAGTAAGTCAATGTGGTTATACAAGTATGGATCAGCAAGCCTAAGGGTATAAAAAAGCATGCATCTGTTTTTAAAATTCCTGAAAGAGCAATAAGATGAAAACAGGCCCATTGTTTGTTTTCAGAGGCATCAAGTATGTCTTATGTTAGTCACGTAAAAGTCTCAATTTATTATCAAAACAGAGTGATTTCAGATAGCATACTTCTGGCTACCATGTTTCTTTTCTGGTGTCTGGTTAAGTATTACCCATCAAATCATATCATATCATATCATATCATATCATATCATATCATATCATATCATATCATATCATTCTTATCATATAATCATCTTTAGCCATTTGATGAATGTATCCCCCTGAGATCCTCATAACCTGTAGTCTTCTGCTGATAAGTTACACGCTAAGGAAAAATTTCAAAAACTGTGGATACAGATTGTGAAGAAAAGTAACCCGCAATTTCAGTATGTGAAGAAGGAAATAATCTGTCTCTTGTAGGAACTGACTATTTCTACATATTTACTACACTTCTAATTAAAGAGTAGGAATTACTATCTCCTCAAATAAAACGAGGACTTATGTAAGGTATTAACCACCATCTTATCAATTTTAATTATCTCTGTGCCTCACACTTATCTTTTCCTGACACTGACATATCATTCTAGAGTTCTGCATAACAACAGAAATGTTATGCTTTTTTATACTGTTCTGTTACTCTCAGCCACAGCAGTTGTTTCTGTTTCCTCAGTAACATATAGATTTATATTATGAAATAAATGAAACGTGTGAAGTTCTTTCTGGCCACTGGGACACTTGAAATGAATAGCTCTTGATTAATTTTCAGTGAAACACATTTTCCTGGTGTCACAAATTGTATTAAAATCTTGGAGGTACCAACAAGCAAATGATCTCTGCATTCTTTGTGATAATAGATTAATTTTTGATGCTAATTTAATACTCTACTTGGAAAAGGAAGTAATTATTTTTTATTCATTTCAGGCTATTGTTGATCTGCACTGTCTTCTAAATGGTGCAATTGTGATTTTTTATGTATCCATTGAAATACTCCTAGACATCAAAAACTATTTCTTCCTTATCTTCTTTTCTACTCCCACTCTTATTCCTTTATTTCCCACTTATTTACCAATTTCACTTCCATTTATTCTCATATTTACGTGTAAAACTAGCAGCTTAAAATGTTGCGGTGCTCCATGACTGTTTTGTTTTCTGCTTGTTCACAGGATGTCTTTGGTCTCTTCCTTTTGATGGCTATAACCTTTTAGAGCCAAATACAACAACAAATTTTAAAGAAGTATAGGTTAGACATCATAATATGATAGTGGGACTTGCCTTGGAGTCCGTTCTTCTTCACATGAGTGCTACAGAAGCCAGTGGAACTCCAGCTGGACAGCAGCAGCAATCACAGTACAATGAATTATTAAACCACAAATTAACTGTTAAGATTTTTACCTTTTTATTCATTCAGATAAGTCTTGCCTGATGAGAATACCATTGTATAACCAGCTAAGATGACCATGCACTTTTTTTCAAAAGGTCTGTCCCTTGGAGTGATTGTACATCTTGTGCTTTAAGGGCACAAATCTTGTTTAATTCATTTGTCACAGTAAGGGAAAACTTCAATCAATCAAAACTTCACATAGCAACACTGAGGTTGTAACTGATGATTAAATCTTGCTTTGTTGTAGTATTCAACCAAAAATAGGGTTTTCTAACAAAAAATGCATGGTAAAATTTTTTGGTGACTTGGACAATACCTGATAACACATCTTAAAGAAAAAAATACAGATTTATGTTTAATATTTTGCCAATTAAAATGTGACATTAGTCTAAACTTCCATATTTCAAGTTTGCAACCTTAAAATAATGAAAGAGCATGAAGGGAATAAAAATTTGAGAAAATTTTGCATGAGCACATGTGATGGGTTTGCCCTTGGCTAGGGGCCAAACCACACACTCACTCACCCAATCCCCCCCCATCTGAGGACAGGGGAGAGAATTAAAGGCGTAAAGGGAAAAAATGACTCGTGGGTTGAGATAAGAACAATTTAATAACTAAACTGCAATAATACTGAAAATAATACTATATAGAAATATACAAATGAGTGATACAGTGATACTGCCCCCCCACCTGATGACCAAGACTCAGCCTGTTCCCTGCTAATGATCCCAGAGCAGGGAGAGTCCTGAAACCGCACTCATGGAACGGAGATAACAGTCCGAGCATCCCAGACCAAGAGCTGACCAGGGTGGGGGCGGAAGGCCTTGAGAGAGCGACCACCTGAAGCGAGATGACCTGCATCAAAAGAGATCCGGAACCAAAAAAGGGCCAATCTTCCGGAGGGTCCTCACCTGTATACTGGGCATGACGTGTATGTTATGGAATAGATTACTGGTCACTCTAGGTCTCAGTCCTGAATCTAAGATCAAATCCTGGGCTAATAACTGGGGCTGTGCTCCCTCCCAGCTTTTCCTTTTTCCAGACAGCCAGAGAAGCTGAAAGACCTTGGCAGCCACGTAAACATCACTTATTTATCAGCTTTCTTCTGAGCACAAATCCAAAACACAGCCTCTTATTAGCTATTATGAAGAAAGTGAACTCTGTCTCAGCTTAACCCAGGACAGTACAGAAGGCAGAAGGCATCTTTATTGCACATTATCAAGCTTGTTCTTCTATCATGGCCTAGAATTATTTTATGAAGGCTATTCCATGGCCCTCAGGAAAGCACATGGCAGTCTCAGTAACTTATAAATAGGGAGGACTCTAGTTCTTACAGAGATTAACTGCTTGTGAAGAGATTAACGTGGGCTTCAGAGATGTGTGTAGAACAAAAAGAGACAAGAAGGATTCTTTTTAGCTTAGGCACAGGCCAGCATGATTTTCAGAAGAGGACTGAAGATGAAGACTCCTACAAAAGAAACCCCTGTGCTTCTATTTCTTTCAGACCCTTTACTAAGACGATGTTTTGATGGGTGAAGAACCTGAGAGGCAAAAACCTGGAAATGACTGAGAGAATAATGTGAGTCCTCACTCCTCTGGCACTTCTTCAAAACCGAAAGTGAGCTGTCATTGCTGAAAGATGTCTCATTTTCCCAAACCACCAGTTTGAGATCAAATACTATGCTCTGATCTCAAGCAGCAGTATTATGCGTTTCTTTAGAACTTTTAATAGTGGAAGATGTTAAAATTCTCTTAAAATCTTTTAAAAAAAAGACTTCAGAAAGAAAGAAAGTGGAGATCTAGAAGGAGGACTGAATTCTAAGAGAACTGCAGATAGAATCATCCTGTATGTTCACGCTTTTGACATTTAAAGCTGAACTTTCAAATGAATAAAATCAGCAATTTTCCCAATAGATATCTGCCACAGTGTATTTTGTACCACATGAAGTCTAAGGCTGAAGTCATGTTAAGTTGCTCAGGTTATAACCATAACTATCATGAGCATAATAATTATGATGGTATCATCAAACGTCATAAATTTATCTATTACACTTTCCAAGAACAATACTCCATGAAAAAGTGGAGGAAGCATTCTCTGTCCATCAACAAAGATATCAATAACTACAGTTACACCTACTGTACTTTATGTGGACAAAGCTTCTCAGTTACTGATGTTATATTGTCAGATAAAAGACAGCAAGCAAGAGGAGACTATTATAAAGATGTTTATAGCAGTGTTTCAAAGAATGAAGCAAAACTTTTTATTTTTACATTAGGAAACATGAAGATACAAAAAGGTGGCTTATACAGAACAGAAAGTGGCTTCATCGTAAAATCTATAGTCTTGTTAAAGAGGTAATATATTAACAGATAGTAAGTATTTTATTCAAATTTTTGTCTGCAATTCAACTGGTGCATGCTGTAGGATTTTTAGGTTTTTGTCTAAGGAATTAAGGTAAATTGCAAGCTATACAGTGGCAAAAATATTTTTGTTTAATGGTAAAGAAGGACTGACTTATCTGCAAACGCTTTTTTTCTGCATTGCTCTACCCACATTTACTCTTGACAAAGTGTCCTTCTAATGAAACGCTATAAATTGAAACAGATGGAGCTCCCATTTCCTTGTATGAAATTTTCCTTGTGTAGAAATATGGAAGTAGAGGCCCTCAATGATACCAGACTGATTCTTAGAAAAAAATATTAGATTTTCAACTGAAATTGTACATGTCAAAACTTGCAAATAATCAGAGCACAAGATAAATGGAAGCATGAAGGTAGGACTTGTCTGATCAAATGCACAGGTCTCTTTAGCTCTACTCTCAATAATTAGGCAATGCTATCTCATCCTAAATTAGATTTCCAAAATAAAGCAAATGAATCTGACTGTGTAAGTACGAACTTTGTAGTATTGATTCTAAAGAGAATCTAGATAACTTAGTTAGAAACCTGTATGATGTACAAGTGCTAAGTAGTATGACATGGATCTATGCCCTGATACAGTATTTTAAATTGTTTTCAAAACAGAAATCAAATGTTGTAGTAATATATCATCAGCACCTAATTTTACACCATCAGCTTCCTACAGAATGGATATTATTAAAAAAGAAATTGTAGAAGCCTGTGTTGATTATCCTAAGTGAATGCTTGCAGGTGAGTCAGAGTTAAGATGTTACATGTAGTCGATGCAAACTATTTTTTCTCTCTAATTAACTTTTTATGCAATTTTTATAAGTTATAGGGAAATAATTTTTAAATAAAATGCAATTTTCTTGCCAATTCAGAAGTTTAGCTAGAAACATAATTGTCTGATTAATTATTGTTTTCTTTGTCAAAGAAGTCAACTTTGAGGATGAATTTGCTCAAAGATGAAAAGCTGTATATTTGACATACACCCTTGTTGCCTGCTGGTGGAGTGCCAAGGAATCTATTTTGGTCTTGTCTCACCAGCCTACTTTAATCACTATAAAAATAATTCAGAGAACCAGCCAATGCCTAGCTGACACAGGGCAACAGATAAAAAGAGTTCCAGCTAAAACACTACAAGTAATTTGTTTTTCTCTTTCTTGTGTTACTGGTAAATGCCAAAGTAATATTTATGTTTATCAGGCTTTCAAGTAAATCAGGAAAAGCTTTTTTTTTTTTTTTTTAAAGGCCAAACCGCTAAATATAAAATTCTGTATTGCTCTCACAGGAAACAATGCCTCTTGAAGTACTTAGCACAAAGTGTTTCTTTACAGTCATAGGAGGTAAATCTTAATTAACCTTTACAGTAACCTTGCCTTGTAGTTAATTAAACCTGTACAAATCACACTAGCTTCATTCTGAATTCTAAACTTAAAGTGGTCAAAATGGTGAAGATATACCCCTTTTGGAGCCTTCAACTGACCTTGCAATTTAACATTGCATAGCTTTTAGTAAGAACATAAACTTCTAAAGAAACAATGCCTTCATACTACAGGTTTTTCTAAGTGTATTCAGGCAGCCATTATTTCTAGACCAATTTGATGGCAATTACCTCATCCTTACCCTGACAAAAATTAGGTATCATACATATATATACACATTCATATACACACACAGAGAACATGTGTACATTTGGCATATAGATATAGGAATAGTCTTTAGACAGTTTCCTAGATGAAAAAAACAAATTCTAATGGCCACCTATGCCATTACCATTAGAGGTAAAATGCAACATCTAAATCTTTATACTAAACAAGCAAAACATGCCAGAAAACTGTGTTTGAGGTTATATGAACAGGAGCATTTATTTACTCAAGAAGCAATAAGATCTCAGAGCCAAGCCAGCAGATCCACCTGCAATTCAGGAACTAATGCATGCCTATATACAGTCAACTGCTAAGCATTTGTATTTCATTTCCCATCACGGTCTAACTGTGACATCCCCAGGGAATTTGGAACTCCGAGGTCCATAAATGCTCATGTTTTTCTACTTGCTTTTCCTCTGTTCCATTCATCAAAAATTGCAAAGATCTAATCTGTTGTAAGCAGATGTAGCATTTTTAGAGATTTGTGGATGGGAGGACAACGTTCACTCTTGAATAGCTCTTCTTCATCTCCATCAGGAAAAGGTCAGCAAGCCATATGAAAGGATAGCAACAAAAGAGCTGTAACAGGTACATTCTAGTTTATTTTATTTAAATGAAGCATTTAAAACGCACACTACCATTTATTTGTAATTCAACGAAGATGCAGTTTTACTTCTTTATTTTAGTCTTCTCATGGCTATCTTCCTACTCCAAAGCTAACAGCAGAATATGTTACAGGAGGTATTTGAAACAGAAGTTTCATGATTTAAATCCCCAGCAGTTTCTGTATGTTCAGATAAGGCTGATCTGGCATGGTCCCCTAAATGGAAATATTTAGACTTCATTGAGAATTTAAGTAAAAACTGAATGACAATGTCAGTAGAAATGTTACATTTCATTCAGTGAGGAGACTGTATAAAATGACCAGAGTTACATTTACACAAGAGTAATTAATAGTCATATAGAATTAAACTTAGATACAGTTAGGATATGATTGTGTTAGGTTTTGTTTCCATGGAAAATGGCTCACTTTATCTCCAGGTCAAAGTGCTTTCAGTGACAGTATTAACATGATCAAACAAAACTGGTAAAATACGTAAATCTATATTTTTCATTTAAATTTAATTTTATATTTTTTTCTTAATCATAACTGTTAGATGCCTATACTAATTTTTCCCACTTTGATCAAGGTTTTTTATATCAGTTCATGGTATTAGGTAATATTATTTGATTTGCTGTCAAACACACCCTGCTTCTCAAAAAAAAAGTCTCTCCTTTATCCAATGTCTCATGAGTCTTTGAACAGTAGCCACAAAAGGACTAATATGTTGTGAATTCATGCACATATTGCATCTATACTGACACTCTGAGCTAAAGCCAGCACCAGTGACAAATTGGTCCCCAACAATATTCTGCAGATTGCTCATAATATTAATTGTATAAAGAAATAAAACATATTACACCTGTGGTAGCTAAATAAAAGCCTCAGTGTATTCTATAAATATGTATCATCCACAATAAAAGCTTGGAGTATTACAGATCAGTCATTACCAGTCTAGTCTAGAGTGGTACGGAATATTTACAATCCACAATACAAGAGCAAGCTCTTCTAAAATACTTATTTCAGCCTTAGAGATAAGAACTGAGTTTCATAAGATCTCGTAGGGAAATTCAGGTCTCACACTTGCACAGTGTAAAAGATTCAGCTAAAGTTTGGCTCAAAATTTGCAGACTACAACGTTCACACTTTCCATGCTGGGGTAAACCTTTATTAATGAGCAAAGATTTTTACAGTCAATATTAGGAGATAGTGGGTGTTGACTGTATTATTATATTTTTATTCAGACTTTCATAAAATAATTCACTAAAATCTCTCCATCAAGTCTCCAAAACATTTTATCTTCTGTAACATCTGTATGGGAGTATATGGTAGGAAAAACCAAAGCAGTGTGTAATCAGATTCTAATAGAATGGGATTTTACATCCATAAATATCTGTCATATAAACTGGAGTTCGCATGCACCTGTCTTTCATTTCTCTGTCATTGTGCTGTAAAATAATTTTGTAGTTTCCCAGGCTGTATTTACATCTACCTGCTGGACATGGTGTAGTGAACTGGAGGGACTGGATCCTCAGGTAGCCCATCGGTCACCTAGAAATACACGGAGTTTCCAATCGTGGAAGGAAGGACAAAGAACAAGGAAGGGAGAAGGGAGCCTTCATCTTGATAAAAGCACTCGGTTTTATTAAAGGTTCATGCTAAGGTCACAGCTTAAAATTGCTATTGACTATAAACAAGCTACATCAAGAAAGAAAGGTAGACAAGTGGGATGGGAAGAAAAGGCTTCCACATGAAAACATCCACAAATTGAGTGACCACAGGACTTAATCTGAGCTGTTCATGAAGATATAGAGCAGAAAATGACCCATTCTTCACCCTCCAACTTCTCAATGAGAAAGGCACTATTACCCAACCTTTCTTTCCTACTTTGAACAGAAGTGTGCATCTGCCTCCTTCCACTTCCAGCTCATTTGGCAGTTTGGACAGCTTTTATATTAGTTATACATTAATTTGCTTCAATAGAACAAGAGTTCAGGTGACTTCTCTTCTTTGATTAATTTATAAGCTTGGAATTTTTTCTTCTGATATGTTTAATCTGTGTGTTACTGTTCATTTGTGACTGTAAATAAAATTATTATCTTTAAAAAATAGTATTTGAATGTCAGCATGGCCATTCAGCACCCATTTCACACACTGAAAATCTCACTAAAAATTTACATTTATGTTTAATACATGGAACTGCTAATAAATCCATTGATAAAAGGACAGGAAAATCAGTTTTTTACAGACTTTTGTTTTCATTACCAGCCTTCCCTCATGGGCTGTTGAGTGAACTATACTTTGTTTATTTTATGCTGTTAACATTCCTTCATTTTTTATCAGGGTCTAAATAATGTTTGCATGAAGTTTTAGAGTCGTCTGAATAATTTATGAAGAAAATTCATTTGGCTATTTGAGAGTGGCCTGTAACATGCACATTCTTTATTTTAAAATATATGAGCTATTTTAACATCTTAGTGAAAAAGAAGCAGTCATGTAGCTCCTGCTTTCAGTATATATGCTTAGCTAGTAAAAAAATGGTGCTTTTTTGGGAGGGTAGAGCATTCCTGTTTTGGTTAAATGATAGTCTTCCAATCAAGCCACCCTGATGCTAATAGGGAATTTTCCAAACTTTTCATTTAGTTTTATGTCATCTCCTCAACCCATTTACAGATAGGAAATATTATATATTGAAATTAGTTTTCCCTTGTGATCAATGAAATCTTGGTAGGGGAACAAAAACCTGTTTAATAGTGTTTAGAAAAAAAAAAACAAACAGAAAATCAGGAATTATATCTTGAAAATGTAGTAAAAGCAAATATTCTCATCCTCACATGTGAAAAGGATATAATGTTGTACTAAGATCCACCATAGGAATTCCATGTTTTCCACCTGTCAACACTGAATATCATTACGTGCAAGAAAACACAAAGCGTAATCTATTGACTTTTTTCTGTGTGATTGTTCTTAAATCTTTACTGTGTGATAGCGTGGGAAATTTTGATGCAGCATGTCAAAAGTTTAAATTGCAGAAGTCAGCAACAACCTCCTTTCTGGGATTGCAGTTTTTGGGCCTCTTCCTGCTCCAGGGTCACTAGCTAGGAATGGCTGAGTCTTGGTCGTGGTGAGCAGTTTACTTTGTTTCACTCATTTGTATATTTTTATATATTACTATTATGGTTTGCTACTATGACTATCATTATTATTATTGTTATTTTTAATGTTGTTGTAGTTTAGTTATTAAATCTCAACTCATGAGCCTCTTTACCCCTTTAATTCTATTCCCCTTCCCCGGGAGGAGGGAGGGCAACTGAGCAGCTATTGCGGTGTTTTGATGGGGAGGGAGTAAAACCATAGTAACCCCGTGCATTGTCACAAACCCATTTCATGGCTACAGCTAACAATGCCATGCTTTAATTCTGCCTATTTAGGGAGCTATTTAAGAGAATTAATGCTCTGGGTTTTTTATTAACAGCTTCTCAATTATGACAGTTGTCACAAACCCATTCTTCTGAGAAGCTAGTACTCAGATTTACTCCAAATTTCTGTAAATAATCAGTGATACTACTTGCTATCCTGATGACTACGCCAAATTCTCATGGAAGGAGTCAAAGTTAGTTATGCACTTCACTCACAAGAGAGAAGTAGCAACGTATTTTATTGATATACAACAATATTGTGAGTTAACAAAGTGCAAAGGTTAACGCAACAGTGATCTAACAAGATTCAATGGCAAGGTACACTTGATTATCTACTGCATATAGGACAGGGCCAGACAAAACTGTCAGTGACGCCCTATTGTTGAGTCACAAGGCTCAGAGAGGACCCCCTTGCTCTCTAAACTGTTTCTCAGAGAGGAGTCCAGGTATGGCTGGATCCAACTGTAATCCCAGACTTGGTCAACGGTTTATGTCTAAACAATACAGTCTAGGTGTGGCTGCATTCAATCCAAGTCCCAGACTTTGTTAAAGGATTATGTCTAAAGGATTATATAAATGCAACAAATCCTTATTATCACTTAGCTAAGATTTCAGTTTAGCGTGCTACTAATCTCTTACTGAGATTCTGTTGTGGCAAGGAATCTCTCAACCTCGAGGAATAACCTCGAGAGGCTTTCCTACTCAAGGGTAGATCCTGGAGTGCAGCCTGCTGCCACGCAGAAATGTCCAACAGGCACTGGGCTGTCCACTATTTCTGGAGGAAAATGATTGATTTACAGTCATATATGTGTACTAGCTGTATTTCGGTCAGTGCATGCTCAGCTAGCCCTCAGCTGCTGAGCAAGATACACAAGGTGGCCCTTGACTGTCGTGTTGTTACCTGTCTCCTCAAATCTACCCTGAGCCAGATACAGCCATCACAACCAGACTCGTCCATTATGGCCACCACTGGTGGTTATCGCTTGAACAGCGTTGTGGGAGATAAATGTCAGGTTGCGGTGGGGGACAGAGAAGGGAGGAAGAGGTGAGGAGCACACCAACTGTCAGAGTTCAAGAGGTACCTGGATGACGCTCTTAGTCCTATGGTTTAGTTTTAGGTAGTCCTTTGAGGAGCAGGGAGTTGGACTCAGTAATCCTTATGAGTTCTTTCCAACTTGAGATATTCTGTGATTCTATAATCCTGTAACTGTTTTAATCTCTAATGCCTAAAATGCCAAGGCCTGCAGCCACTACACAGGTATTATTCAGCTATAATTCCTACTCATTCAGGAATGTATTTGTCCTTATCTTGGTGACGACCTAGAAAAGTACACTAACATTGTCAAATATATGTGCTTTTTGGCAAATTAGAAAAACATATATATTTTAATATACATATTTTAATGTTATTCTCTGCCTTACTAACAGATCTTGTATCTCAGTTTATCTAGTTCATTAACAAACTGTGTCAAGGAGACATCAGATTTAACTTCATTACTTTTCCTCATTTTCATATTACTTTCTTCAATTTAACACTTAGCTTTTTAAATATATTTAGTTGAAAACACATATTTACAAAACTAAGGAGGTGATTTCAGACATGGATAATTTGTTTCTTTATGGAACTAATGCTGGTGTACAGTGACAGTAAATATATTATTCTTACCCCTATCCAAAAAACCTCGTAAACATCTCATTTTTATTCCCCATTTATATGCCTCTCACTTAGTTGATAGTTTTTTTCTAAAATATTTAAGAATTTATCAAAACAGACTTGTTTGACATTTGGAATTTAGTAACTAATAGGAATGTCATGTATTGATTAATATATTATACACAAAAATAAATTAATGATTCTGTTGAGCAATGTGATCCTTTATAGCAGTGTGCTGTTAGAGCAAAAAAACTCACAGTTGGCTAAGGAGCCCATTCCAAATTGTACTAATTTCAGCTCTTTTATTTCACACTTGGAGTGGAAGTATGAAAAACTAGTGATTACAATAAACAGTTGTGGCATACGTTAATAGATGAGTGTCTCAATAAGAACAAAATGTAAATTTGAGAGTAATTGTTAAAACATGCTAGAGGTTTCTAAACGAAATACTGTCTCCAGGGGGGGAAATATTCTAAATGTACTTGCATATATCATATTCTAATGAATATTAAGTATACCTCAGTGGCCTAAAGAGTGAACAAGTGTCTCAGTTATGTTGTAAAGAGAAAATTGAATAATTCAGGCAGATTCGTTTCCTAAGACTTGATTTTATGTTGTCTTTTCATTTAACCACCACAGCTAAGTTTTAAAAGGGATATCTTATATTGAAAGTATCTTATATATAAACACACGTATCTCTACATATTCTAGTTTTTTAAAAGCTATCTAATTTTGCTGGCGAGATGTGACATTGGATTCCCAAGAAGAAACACCAAAAAAAAAAAATTAAACGATGAAAGGCATAAACTTTTTATTTGCATACAGACTCCAGTACGTGGCATCTTCAGGTGAAGATATAGAGGGGAAGCCAGATAAGCTATGGACTATACCAGCATATAGCTTTGCCTAAGACGATATTAAGGTAAAGCTAAGGTGGGTTTACAGCTCTTGGATTCAAGTTTGCTTGCACCTGTAACATTTAAAATACTGGTAGAGAACCTTGTTATCTTCTGAATTTTCATGTCAACATCTGTGACATGAAATATCTAGAGCCGTGTAAAGAACTTAATAACAAGAAAATGGTTCACTTCTCCATTTAAAGACATTATGTTTCCTGAAACAGACATAGTATCTTTCCAAAAATGATCTATGTACAAGTGGGACAGTATGGACTCCTTCTAGCTCCTGTTTTTTTCCTACTTCTATATATAAGTTGAAATTTCCAAAGGAAGCTGTCTCTGTCCACACATCTACAATTTATAAGTACAAACCAGAAAAGAAGATGTAAAAGTTCCTTGAAAATATTTTGCTTTCTTAGTCATGTTAGGGCAAATCACTGCCTTTTTGGTGACATTTCTTATGTGTAACAAACTTATTTATTTATTTATTATATTTTTAACCTGAAAGGGACAGAAATAATGCAGTATGACTCTGGTGACTAACCAAAAAGCAAAGCCAAATAAGCTTTTGGAAAAATCAATGTTAACAGTCCTCAGCAATTAAAAATGGCCTTACACTGAATGGAAAACTTCATTCTCAGAGACTAATTTGGCCAGCTGCAATGTACTTGACCTTTGGTAATGCTGCCACTAGGTTAATTTTTGAAAACTATATGCAAGGAAAATGTATGAAACTGAAGTGAGTGAGTATTGCAGTCCTAATCTCGTCAGGGTCTTGGATTGTGCCATATTCTTCTCTTTCATATCTTTTCTTTAGGCATCTATTTTATACTGTGAACTTTGCTTCACCTTTTTCCTTGATCAAATGTAGCAATGAGAAACTGTTTTACTCTGTCATTAGGAGAGGACTAGTATTTGAATACTGATAGGAAGAAAGTTCTAATGAATGGTTGCTGAGAATTCGTCTCCTCTTTGCAGAGGGTTAGAAAATTGTCATGTCAGCCTGCGAGAAGCTCTGTAATTCACAGCAGATATTTCTTCAGTGTCCATTGTGACAGTGCAACACTATTTTTATGGTTAGCCTTTTTTCAAAAAAAAAATAAAAAAGGAAATAATACCGTTTCCCTTCTAGACTTCAGGAAACTAAGATACAGTAGGGGAAGTTTAGAGTTGGAATTAGTCTCTCCTTCAAGACAAACTAGCACTAAATGTTGGTAATTCCTCCAATTCAAAATAGAATTCCAGTATTTAAATTTCAAATCTGAATACTTTTTGTAGAAAGACAGCCTGGGTAGAACTCCCAGCAGTACTGTGTGATGGCACTCAAGATGATCTACTCCATAACCTTTTCCAGCACCAAGGTCAGACTGACAGGCCTGTAGCTCCCCAGATCATCCTTCTGGCCCTTCTTGTAGGTGGGTGTCACATTTGCTAACCAGAAATGGTGGTTTTGGACCCCTGCTCTCATGGCAGGAGCCCTCATCATGCTCCTATGGTTCTGTTGGAAGACCAGAAAAAGGAGTTCTAAGCCAGAAAGCAGCTGCAAGCATGGCAGCCCCAGAAGTCAAGAGGAGGAGGAAGATGAGAAAGAAGAAGAAAGAAGAAAGAAAAAAGAAGAAAGAAGAAAGAAGAAAGAGGAAAGAGGAAAAAGGAAAGAAGAAGAAGAAGAAGAAGAAGAAGAAGAAGAAGAAGAAGAAGAAGAAGAAGAAGAAGAAGAAGGAAGAAGAAGAAGAAAGAAGAAGAAGAAGAAGAAGAAGAAGAAGAAGAAGAAGAAGAAGAAGAAGAAGAAGAAGAAGAAGAAGAAGAAGACAACAACGACGACGACGACGATGACAGCTATGTGATATGGGCAAATTTTTGGTCAATAGCATCCAGTGGCCAGTGAAGTACATGGCTGACAGATGAAAGCTGGTGGAGGATATGGTAGATGAGATTTTTAGTGCCTGTGAAAGATTTTCCAGAAGTAACTTCAAGCCGCGGCTGCAGACAGCAATTGGGACGGGCTGTGTCTATGAAGGTTGGAGTGCCTGGGAGGACAATGTCCTCTACCACCTGCTTGTGGCCCTGCGGTCTCCCCTGGGCGTGCCTTCTGCTTGGAGCTGGGCACTGCAGAGGAGATGCTGACCAATGACTCCGGCCTCCATGTGCAGTTGCAATGCAAGTACATGAGGGAGCAGCTGGTGGGGGATATACTACACTTCCTTCCCCACCACAAGGATGAGCTGAAAAGTCAAGACCCCAGCCTTCTCAACACTCTTTGCATCAGCTCTCAGAAATCAAGAATACTGCCTGCTGGTTCCAGAGGTTTGTGGAGGACAGCTGAAAAGTTATACCTCTGTCACACTGCTGTCAGCTGACAGTGCTGCCTACTACACCCTCCTGCAAGCTCAGGCTAATGAACACTTCCCACAAAACCCTGTCTATTGAGCTGAGTTTTGGGGTAGAGCTTGGTAGCTTGGAGTCCCTCCTGAGCTTTGAGCAGGCAAAGGCCAGGTTTACCACCAGCATGGTGTGGCAGGAGATGCAGTTCATCAGGCATGGCCAGCACAATATCTTCCACCACAGAAGTGAGAACTTTCTATAAAAAATAATGAGTATATGAATACCTAAAAAGCAAATATTGTGCATAGTAGCTGAAATTGAAAAAAAGAAAATAAAATAATCCTATTTTTTTAAAGTACAATTCTATTCAGTTATTCAGTTTCTAAAAAGAAACTCTGCACTTCCACTGTAATACAGTAACTAAATCTAATAATTAATTAGATATTTTATTAATTTTCCTGTTAATATATACTTTGAGTACATCTGTATGGCAGTTTCCTGTAAATATTCTAAGTCTCTAGGGAATTTCTTTAGAATAAATCGACTCTAACAGGAATGTTGACACAATCTTTAGACATTCATATCCTGTGTGAGGCAAAGGTATCACTGAAGAAAAAACCCGTAATTATCCATTAAGTTTGTATAACATTAGGTAGTAGAAGGTTCCTTAGTTAATCTGCCTTCCTGGCACAGTCACTTTAGTAATTTACACAACAAATAACTGAAAAATTTTCATATTGAAAGGAAAAATTCTTTTCAAAAGCAATTTCACTCTTAAATTTACTGAACTTCAGAGATAACACTTATTGTAAATAAATCTCTGAGAGCTGTATGATTTTGTTGTTAGTTTTTTTAGAGGAATACAAGTGTCTAATATATGGTAAACTGTAAAAAAAACCTTGAAATATCCTGGTTTTCCAAAGGTAAGTTATATATCAGTCACACTTGTGACTAGGTAATGACAGGATTCACTTAATTCTCCACAGGGACAGGCACAGCATCTTGCTTATGAATTATGCATTTTTACCTATTCACTTTTATTTGAAACATTAAAATATATTCTGATTATGACATATATGTCAAATCTATATGCAAAAAACATATTTGTACTTTCTAATTATAATTCAGAAAAAATAAACCTTTTAGTCCTTATTAAGTCAAGAAAAACTGACCTGATTTTTTTTTTCTGCTAAAACTATTCTCTTGAGCTGATGGTTTAATTCTCACTGGATGTGCTCTGATTCTTCAAATAACTCATGAAAGACTCTCACTCTCCCTATCTTTCTACTATGATATTATTTCACTGAAATTCTTTGGAGCTGAATTGAATTTAGATGACTCTTCACTTAGGTCCTGATCTAAAACCCACCAAAGTCCATGACTTTCTCTGGGAATCAAATTTGAAAGATAGTTTTTAAATACTTTTCAGGTAATGATGATCTGAATATATATTGCAAATAATTTCTGTGTTCTGGGACTCTTTCTGAATTCAAGCTTAAGGTAATATGAAGGCTGAGAAATCTCCAGGCTTCAGAAAGGTTCACAGGCTATGCTTACTTAGAAGTTGGGAACCACAGGCTATGAGAAGCTTTGGGAGTAAAATAGCTAGGAGTTCTTACAGTGATTCATGTTCTTGTGCTTCAAGTTGTTTTATGATTATTCTTTACAATGACTTATGCATTTCATGCTAATGAGGGAGAGACACTGCACACAACATGATACAAGACCTTGGGAGACTCAAAATACCTGAAGAGTTAGGGAGGAGAGTCTAAATTTCTTTGTGGATCTCATGCATAGTATCTTACTCAGAACAACTCTATGAGGACTGAATACCACTTAATTCAGAGATGGGGCTGTTT
>WKFP01014780.1:130118-144708 GCA_011057875.1 Pterocles orientalis | reverse complement strand
TATAAAATATATTTTATGTTCTTAATATAAAAGCACTTTATATATTTAAATATATTTACATATATAAATATGTTATAATTTTATGCCTCTAGATATCCTCTTCCCTTGTGAGAGGGGAAGGTTCTTGTCTCAAGGCATTACCATCAGTGACTTCTCCCGTCTTCTTTGTAGCGTTAAAATCTTCAGAAGTCAGTTGATATGTCTGTTTTGACCCATTAAAATTCATCATGTAGAGTAATTGCTTCTGTAGCTAAATTCCAAGCTCCCTTCCTCAGGCATCCCTTTCAATTTTCTCTTTAGTCCGTGTCTTTACAGATTATTTTACCCTGTAATGCTACTAGCATTACCTGGAGCTAGAAAATCAGAGATACTCAATCTGTGCTGAAATGTGAAGTTTTGGTATTATTTAATATAAAGGGATTTTTTTAAAGTTTTTTGTTCATGTATGAATAAGTGACATGAGATCTGAATGTAATATACATTTATGTTAGTGTTGTAGTTGCAATCCTGACTAGCACTCAAACACCAGACAGCTGCTCGCTCACCCTCCCCCTTCCCGGGGATAGGGGAGAGAATTAAAAGGGTAAAGGGAAGAGAAACTTGTGGGTTGAGATAAGAACAATTTAATATCTAAACTATGATAAGATTGAAAATAATAGTAATTATAGTAATAATAATAATATATACAAATATCCAAATGAGTGACACACAGGATACTGCTCACTATCAGATGACCAAGGCTAAGTCTGTTCCCAGCTAACAATCCTGGAGCAGAGAGAGTCCCAAAAACTGCAATTCTAGAAAAGAGAGAAGAGCCTGAGTGTCTGAGAGACTGAGAGCTGCCCAAGAGAATGAGATGGCCCAAAGAGAGGAGTGACCCAGAGAGAAAGAGAACTTCTGGACAGAGTCTCATTGATATACTGGGTATGACATACACGATACAGAATAGACTATTGGCCAGTTTGGATCTCAGTCCTAAATTTAAGACTGAATCCCAGGCTAGTAACTGGGGCTATGCTCCCTCCTAGTGAGTGTCTCCTGCACCTGCAGACACTGACCCAGCAGAGAGGCTGAAAAGTCCTTGACTGTCCTGGCAGTGACTATAAACATCGGTATGTTGTCAGCCTTCTCCTCAGCACAAATCCAAAAGACAGCCATCCTGTGTCGTTTGTATGTAAAATTATAAGTGTAATTTCAGACTGCTTTGTCGTTGATTTTGTCACAACTTGAACCTGAAAAGCAGTTTAATATGGAACCAGGAACCTATTGTGTTTGAGTTCCTTGAGCTGCTACTAATGCTTTTGAGCTGAAACTTCTTGTAAACCCAGTTTGGCTGGATTCTTTGATTTTTAATGACTTCTTAGATTTTTAATGACTGTTTCAACTGGTTTTTGCAATATGGTTGTTCTAAACTGAAAAAGAAATGTTGGTTTAGTGTCAAGTCTATTGAGCAGAAGAAAAATACTACTGAAAAATACTGGCAGACTACTGCTCAGGGTGGTGGACCCTTTTTCAGGGATACCCCTGCCCTGCCAGCCTGGCTGGCAACCCCTGCTCCTGGTGCCCCTTTCCTTTCCAGACAGCCTGGTCTTGCTGCTCCTAGATCATTTAGTTTGGTTGTATTTGGTTAGGAATTATTCTCATGTTAACACTATAGTAGGAAGAATGAAACAATGCCCTTTAAGAATTTATCATTGCTTTCAAGACAGTTAGATGGAAATAAATAAAAAAAATGAAAATGAGAAAAAAACAACTTTCCTGTGTGAATATTTCTATTTTCTCTTTCTTTTTTTTTTTTTATTATTTTACAGGTGACTTGATGATGACTACAGATAAGTAAATAAATTCACAGTGTGTTACTTAAAAGTAGTTAATGAAAAGTTAATTTCATTATATTACATTTCAAGATCAACAGCTATCAAATGAATAACATTGAGTCAATTGCAGCTAATTGCAGTTAGCTTCTATAAAAGGTACAGGACTCTTCTTCCAATATATCATCTGAAGCCACTGTTTTTAGGCTTAACTGTTCTTTCATTAGTTTTTAAATTTACATTTAATTATCATTTCTTATTAAATGAAGAATTTTTATTATACTGAAATTGAAATAGTAGATAATAACCTCTCTTCTATCAGTTAGGTGCAAACAAGCTGATCATGTCATGCCACAATTTAATTTGTAGGCTAAAGGTTTCCACTAGGTGGCAGGTTTAATAGCGTATGACCTGCCAGCTCTCATCTGTCAGCACACTGCATTTTTTGGCTCTACAAAGTGAAAGATTTTTTTTAAAAAGTAGATTATGCTGAAAAAACAAGGTTACAACTTCCTATTGTCTATCATTGACTTCCTGATTTTCCAAAGCAAAACGTCTTCCATGTAAAGTCTGCAACAAACTGTTTTGAATAATTAGAAAATACACTGAAGGAGTTAAACACTGGAGGAGCAAAATACCGAGTGGGATAAAGAGAGAGAGTGAGCTTTCATTTTCTTCTCTATACTCAGTTCTCTTCTCATTAGTGATAGCTACAGATGTAATGAAAAAAATGTTGTGAAGTGCCACCACCCCCGAACATAATAATTCTGGCTTAAGGCTGCAGAGTAACAGTGCCTCCCTCAGACAAGACCAAGGTTCAAGTGCTGTGTAGTACGAATGGTCTGCTCCTCTGTGCTGTAGATGCAAGTTTTTCTGCATCCCATAACTACCTTAAAGACTGGTTAATAAAACCGAGAACTAATTAAAACAGAGATTTAAAATTTATCTTTATTTAAGTATATCACTATTTAATCTTTCATAATTTTTCTAGTGTCATGATCAGTCTCCTTGATGTTGTCTGTCTGGTTCAGATTGCGCTTCCTCTGTATACCTGGCTGATGTCGACAATGGAAGTTACTGCCGGCAGAGATCACAGTTATGTTTGCCGTGTATCCTTTATTCTTTCATATCAAAATGAGAATCTTTCCCCACGGCCGCTTTCATATCAGTCAACAGGAAGAGAATGGTTATATTTTGTGTAATGATCTTTAAAAATATGTGCACTGGAATTGCAGCTTATGAACCAATCTTCAAATTCCAGTAAGTGTATGAAATGAATAGGTTTTTTTGAGGCCAAGCCTATTTATCATTTCGCTGGTTTAATACAGAAGTCTGTAGTCAGCTGGCTGATTACTTAGTCCGCAAGAGGAAGTGCTGATAGAAGCAGCCTTGGGTATCAGAAGGAGGAGCTTAATCATGGTCGTGAAGCCAAGACATTTATATCAGTATGCATGTCAGATACTGAGGGAGGGAAAAAGGTGCCATAATGCATTTCTATAAATAGTGTGGAATTATAGACACTACACTCCAATGCCCTGCTGACAGAAATTATATGGGAAGCTGGGACAGAGGGTAACTTTTATGTGATAGATTAACCAAGGGAGATAAGAATGAATTTTCATAAACTTAATGTTTCTCCCAAGACATGAAGGAGAGCTGGAAAATAACCAGTCTGCAGAAAGGAGAAATAGAAGTCAGGGAAAGCTAATGAATGAAAGAGAATGTCACTTTGAAAAACAGAAATAAATGCAAGATTGAAATATCCAAGGTAGGGAAAGAGTAAAGAAGATGTTCTCTGATGAGTCTTAAACTTAACAGATCTCATGCAGATTTTCATACATAATACTATATGGTGTCAAATTTACAGGCTTTACTTTCCCAGGTTTTTAGACAATAATGTCAGAAGATGTTTGCTAGTTTTCAGTAATATTTTAGTGTACTCAGAACATATTAATTTTCTTACAGTGCTTAAGCTGTTAGATTTCTTTTTTTAACTTGGGGAGATAAGTAAAATATGATAAAATATTCTATGACAGCCAATGATAGTTTATAAAAATTGACAATACGAGGTTTTAAGTAAAATGCATCTCTTCAGAGTGTGACACCATTCTACTGTGTCCTTTATATAGTAGCTTATTGCATACAGAATTTTTGCTTTCTTCTCTTTTCTCATGAACAGTGACGAGTACTTTAGGAACCAAAAAAATAAGAGTGGACTAGGTCTTACAGGGATGATAAGCAAGGATCTCAAATTCTGTTGCTTTTTCAGTCTAAACACACTCTACACAATTTTTGTGCATTGTGCTGATGCATAATTAATGTAATCCTTTTTTTAAGGTAAAGATGAGTCTAAAATATGTTCTTTTGTCAATTGATGTGGTTTTTAAACAAAGGTAAAGATGAGAGTTTGTATGAAAAGCCTGTTGCTGTAGTCAGAAAAAACCCAAAGACTTCAGCATAGATTTGAGTAAAACAATCAAATTAAAAGAAAGAATAAACATTAAAAGAGGAGTGCTTACTGTTAGAGAAAGTCTGTTAAGGTACTAGATGATGGAAATTACAGGATGAACCAGACATGTAGTCAAAAGGACTGAGTGATGAAAGAGTTTAAAAACCATAATCAAGTGTAAAATCATTACAAATACACAATGGCAGCAGGTTAGAAGTAAATATAAGTTACGTGATGGAAAACAATAGTTAATATATGCATTCAAGATGGGAAAGCAAATCAGACTCACCTCTGTGCCTGGTAAGATCGTGGAACAGATCTTCCTGAAAGACTCGTCAAAGCACATGGAAGTCAGGGAGGTGATAGAGACAGCCAACACTGCTTCACCAGGGGTAAATTGTGCCTGACTAATCTAGTATCCTTCTTCTGTGGAGTGACTGTATCAGTGGACATGATGATTCTCCCCCTCTATTCTGCTCTGGTGAGACCCCATCTGAAATACTGCATCCAGCTCTGGGGCACCCAACACAGGAAAGACATGGACCTGTTAGAGTGGGTCCAGAGGAGGGCCATGAAAATGATCAGAGGGGTGGAACACCTATCCTATGAGAACAAGCTGAGAAAATTCAGGTTTTCCAGCCTGGTGAAGAGAAGGCTCCAGGGAAACCTCATTGCCACCTTTCAATATTTGAAGGGAGCTTATAAGAAAGAGAGGGAAAGACTTTTACTGAGGCCTGTAGTGATGGGGCAAGACGCAATCGTTTAAACTGAAAGAAGGTAGATTTGGCTTGGAAAAATTTTATTTTTTTTACAGTGAGGGTGATGAGACAAGGGAACAAGTAGTCCAGAGCAGCTGGGATGCCCTGTCATTGGAAGTGTTCAAAGTCAGGCTGGATATGGCTTTGATAAACATGATCTACTGAAAGACGTGCCTGCCACAGCAGGGAGGTTGGACCAGATGATCTTTAAAGGTGCCTTCTGTTCTGGTTTCAGCTGAGACAGAGTTAACTTTCTTCATAGAAAGAGGCTATGTTGTGGATTTGTGTTGAGAAGAAAGCTCATAACATACTGATGTTTACAGTTGCTGCCAGGATAGTCAAGGTCTTTTCAGCCTTTCTGCTGGACCAGTGTCTGCAGATACAAGAGAAGCTGTGAGGGAGTACAGCCCCAATTACTAACCTGGGATTTCATTTTAGGTTTAGGATTGAGACCCAAAGTGGCCAAAGATATATTCCATATCATGCACATCATGCCCAGCATACAGGTGAGGGCTCTCTGGAAGATCTCTCTCTTGCTCTGGATCAGGGTCCCCTTGCTCCAGGTCATCTCGCTCTTCATGGTCCTTCTCCCAGGGTCATCTCTCTCCCTCAGTCAGCTCTCAATCTGGGGCGCTCAGGCTCTTATCTCCACTCCAGGAGTGCAGTTTCAGGGCTCTCTCTGCTCCAGGATTGTTAGTCAGGAGTGGGCTGAGCTTTGGTCATTGGGCGGTGAGCAGTATCACTGTGTATATTTGTATATACTGTTATTGTAATCATTACTATTATTTTCAACATTCTTGTAGCTTAATTATTAAAATGTTCTAATCTCAATCTCAAAACCACCGACAGGCTGGGAACTGTGAGCCTGGGAACTAGGCCTGTGAACCAGAAGCATCCTTGAGATGTGCAGCGGGATGGATTGACCCTGGCTGGATGCCAAGTGCCCACAAAAGCCACTCTATCACTCCGCATCCTCAGCTGGACAGCGGAGAGAAAATATGATGAAAGGCTTGTGGACTGAGATAGGGACAGGGAGATCACTTGTCAATTATCATCAGAGACCAAACAGACTCAGCTTGGGGAAATTAGTTGACTTTTATTACCAATAAAAATCAGAGTAGGGTAATGAGAAATAAAAACTAAATCTTAAAATGGCGCCTTCCCCCAACCCCTCCCTTCTGCACAGGCTCAACTTTAATTCCCGAATTCTCTACCTCCTCCCCTCCAGCGGTGCTGTTGGATGAAGAATGGAAGTTTTGGTCAATTCATCACATGTTGTGTCTGCTGCTGCTTCCTCCTCATGGGAAGGACTCCTTACACTCTTCTGCTCCAGCATGGAGTCCTTCCCATGGGAGATGCTCCACAAACTTCTCCAATGTGGGTCCTGAACAGTCACAGTTCTTTCAGCTTTTCCTCACAGGAGAGGTGCTGCAGTCCCTTCATCATCTTTGTGGTCCTTTGCTGGACTCTCCCCAGTATATCCATGTCTCTTCTGTGTTGTGGAGAGAAGAACTGAACTCAGTACTGCAGGTGTGGCCTCACCAGTGCTGAGGAGAAGGGAAGGATCGCCTCCCTTGATCTTCTGGCCATACTTTGTCTAATGCAGTACAGGATCCCATTTGCCTCCTTTGCTGCAAAGGCACGTTGTTGGCCTAGATCAGTAATGAAAGCAGAGGAGGAGAAATAACCTCTACTGAAAAAATAGCTTATTTCCCAATGCAGTCTTTAAAGATGGGGCTTTTGGGTTTGGTTGGGTTTTTTTTGGCTTTTAGGGAGGGTGTCATTTAGCCGTACTTCTCACAGGACACTGTCCATAGATTGCCACTGACACATTTCTATATATAGCTATTTACAAATACAGACAGCAAGGGTCAACTCAATATGCAACCCTTTCTAACACTCTTAGCAGCTGAACAAAACTTTTACAAGCAGAAAAAACAGTCCATGTGTAGTTCCTAGCAAATTTTTTTTTTTTATTCCATCAGAAATAGTTGAGTAAAAAAGGATTATCTTCCTAAACATTTCATAACTGTAACACACTGTAAGTGTTTCTAGACTGTGTTAAAGCCAAACATATGACCTTGAATAAGATTTTAAACTCAATTTTTGATTCAAATTATAGGACATACCCTTATCCTGTTCTTATGTTTAGACTTAAGCTTTCTAAGTTCTTGATCTAAATTAATCATGAAGGTTTCCTCCATGATCAAAAGAAAGAGATATACCCATCCAGAGGATGAGATTAAAGCCACTTTCTACTTTTGCTAAGCCTATTGTATGGTTGGGCTGCCACATATCCAAAAAGCTTTAAGATACTAGAGAGAAAATAAACAAAAAAAAAACGGCTCTTTATTATTGGCATTTGGTTTATTATAATTAATGAATAAAATTCATAAATATCAGAGGGAACAGAAACTGACACCCTGTTCTTCAGTGGCGTGTTCATTACTGCTTTTAGATCCAGCAATTTTGTGTTGTTGATTGTGAAGTGTCTCATCTCAAGCAATTATACTGACAGGTTTCCTTAAGGGATACACACTGACAATTTTTAATAAAGAGGTATGTCTCTTTGTGTTTGTATCTCTGTGCATTCCAAACCTCTGAAAAACTCATTCTGAAGTGTGACAAAAATTATATTTTATTTCCAGTAATGCCAAAAGCAAGTTTTTAAGTCTAATCATGAAATTGACAGAACAGTCAATTTGAAATAATTATGAGATTTGAAATAATAATGAATATTGTGTTTTCATACTTGTATTTTTTTAATCAAGAAATAATGCTTTTATACCTCTATTCTCACACTAAACAGGTAATCTACTTAAAAAAAAAGGAGATACAGCCTAGTGTAATGGCAAGGTTTTCAGACCTGAGCCTCTTAATAAAACAGCGACTTAAAAAATCTTGTAACTCATGTAAACATGAACATAAATACATTACAGCTCTGAAAGTCCTTCTCTAGTTTAGGTCTGAATGTGGAAATAATATTCTACCTTGAGTTCCCCAACAGGCATTCATGGATACTACTATTTAGCCCTAAATTAAAGACAACAAATGCTAAATCTATAGCTCTTGTTGTACTCTGCCTAATGGCTTGTCTTCTTAGGTCTTTGCTGACACTGTAAGGATTGAAACAACGGCCAATTTGTTTTAGATAATATTTGTTCCAGTTTTCATTAAGTGAGCAGATCAAAAAAGAACAAAACCCCTCAAACCATAATGACACCATATGTCTATTTCAAGCAATGCTGAGCAAACTTTTTGTTCTGTAGATTCTCAGTCATTTCTATTTAGTCCCAATTTGCACATATAAACTGTAAAAAACACAGTGTAAAATATAAAAAATTGATCTTTAACTAATAATGTGTTTGTTTTGAAGGACATTTTATTAAAAAAAATAATTGAAAATATCAGAAAAGCTCAGGTGTCAGAATTAAAAATTAAATCTGTATTAGAATGGGGACATATGGGAGTCCTGGTTTCTTTACGAATTCCATGTTGAGTTTCCTTTAGGCAGAGACACTGTCTTTTCAGTATCATAGCAGTACATAATTTTAAATTTTGTTGTGAAAGCTTTTTTAAGTTAAATGTGATGTTTTTATAAAATATCATAAAACAAGCATCTTTGGTGATGACAAAATGAATAGCTATTTTGTAACTTATATTAAAAAGTGAGAACAATAACTCTTATAACATTAAAAAGTTATGCATTTACTGAAGAATCACACGCATATTCAGACAATGTTATTGCTCATTCAAAACCATGCCATTTATTTTGGTTTAGTTGTTTCATAAATCATACTTTATTCTATCCATAAGAATGATACTGACCAAAAAATTCTCTTATCAGCTGCTTTGTATTTAAATTTCTTTCCTATCCACAAGCAACAACTGACTTAATCACCTATCTCTTTAAAATGGAAAGAGAGATTCATGACATTAAGTTTAGCTCTGGGGATAGTGATCACAGAAAAGTGAGATAGACGAGGAACATCTTGCAGGGAAAAAAAGTGGCCTACATTTTATGCAATGAAGCTACAACATTCATTTCCAGTTTCAGGGGCTCCTATTTCCATCCCCACACAGCCTTAATGACATAACCAATGGACAATCTTCCAAATTGTATAAAATTTTATTTATTCCAGTATTATTTTTCATACTCTTCAACCTGTACAAGAACAATCAAGTCAATATTATGTAGTGCATAAAGCTCTGACACATATAGCTCTCTTCTCATGTTGTTTCAAAGAAATAGACATTTTTAGAACATGGATTGTATGATTAATTTAAATGTTTATCCTGGAGGACAGAGGGGTTAATTGTGCTCTGTAAGAGGCTTTGTCTCTGCAATATCTATAAAATAGTCTGACAGACTCATTCTCTCTCTACAAAGTGAGACCAATGAGTCATTTGTTTGCATGGTACTCACCCATCAAAAATCCTGGCAAGACAATGATGTTATTACTTCACTTCAGTAAAACAAATTAGGCAAGGGACCCAGCAACTAATAGTCCTGTCATGGCTTATATCTTCCTTTTAAAAAAGAAAGCCTTTGAAATGACTTAGCATGAACACGAGTTGTCATGCTACCTTCCTTTTTCCTGCTCACCCATTTGTTACAGTGTGCTCAAAAGGATTCATTAAAGGCAACAAATTAATTGAGTTCATTTGTGAGTTACGGATATCAATCAGAGGAAGTGAACAGGAAGTTGTTAAAAAAGTGAAAAGAACCTTGGTTAGAGGCCCTTGTTTGGCTCTGTTGCAACAGATAATTCCCTTGTGAGATTCGTGGTGCGGTAGCTGTAGTTAGGTGAGATGACATCAAGGCTCTTAGTCCTGCAAATTACTGACTCATCGTAACAGCTTGCTTGTTAATCTGGTGTCAAGAATAAAATTATGGGAGGTTACTGGTAGAGCATTTATAACTCATTTGGAAAAGGTCCAGCCACGTACCTTTTCATTATATTACCAGATAAAATATCTCTTGTTTCCTTGGTGTCAAAGAATAGTGAGATTTACTGGTTTAGACTCCTAATTTGCTGGGCTGATGTAAAACTATAGCCACCTATTACTGGCTGTGGTTTATTTGTTAAGATAAAGAGTAAAGGCATGTTAGTAGTAGCATAAGAGCAGTGGATCTAACAGGATTGATGTGATCTTACGGCTATATTGTTGAAACAGTCCAATAAATGTTTGTCTATTCCAAATGGAGACAGTCAGTAAAAAAAACATAATTGGTGCTGGTGAAAAAACAGGAGCAGAAAGATATTTTTGAATGAAAATTAGGTATCCAAGTATGTGCATTTCTCCTTATTTTGAGTAATGAAAGTAGATTAACTCTTATCATCACCACTGTGTCCTCCCAGTATGCTGTTTGTTTTGTTAACATTGAGAGTGCACTCTCAGCTCATGTTCAGCCTGCTGTCTCATGTAACCTTCTTAGGTCCTTTTCAGCAAGGCTGCTGCTCAGCCAGTTAGTTTTCTCTCTCTTCTTGTACCATAGACATAGCCCTTGCTTTCTTGATTTTTATGATATCATAACAGCTCCCAAAATACATTTCTTCATAATCCCAGTCATCTGTCTTTGTCCTTAGCTGTGTCTTTGTACTCTTTCTTCCCTAATCTCATATTTCATCTTCCTAAAATAAAAATTACAGACAGAATGACCTCAGTTATAGTGACTATTCTGATCAGTTCTCTATCTACACTGGTATGATACTGTATTCTTCTATTTGTGTTAAATAATCTTAATTTTACCTTGGTGGACCACATGACTTAAATCCCCAAATTACTGTAAATTTGATCTGAATTTCCCATTTGTTGCTTCATCAAAGTACAAGAAAATTGGCTGTAGGTAAAATGTTTTGTTCTCATCCTCCTCTTGTCTTGCACTGCTTCTTACATTGAGTATCTCCAACTAAGACAAGATTTTTTTTGAAGGCACCCTTGCAGAGTGCCTTCTCACATGAATTTGTTTTAGGTCAGTTCATGTTTTGTTTGTTGTTGTCTTAAACATCATGAGGCATTAGATTAATTTCTTATATATGCAATAGGAGCTGTCTGTACATACATGAGATACATTCAATAACTCTTAATTTTGTCTCAGCTATTTTAACAAAATAAAAAGCTTCAATCCCAGTCTAATTGTCACCTCAGCTGTGTTTGTTCTTAGAACTTTTCCCACATATACTCTTATCTCTGCCCTTAAGTTGCTATTCTCTTTAACCTATGTTTTTAAGCAGTATTTCTCTTTTTGGGTTGATGAGAACAGATGAACATAAGCCACATAGTCAGCCTAAAAATTTACAGGAGTACGATAATGTTAGAAAAGTGATATAGCTTGCTTTTTCCTTTTGTCAGTATTTTTATGGGACTGTAATATAACATTCTTCCCTTTCAAGGCAACTACAAATGAAGACAGATTCTAGATCACAAAATACACCTTTATGGTATATATCCAAGGAAAGGATAGGCAGTTGAGGATTTCAAAACCAAGGGACAACAATACATGCTTTAACTATTAAATATCACGTCATCAGGTGCATTATGCTCGCTAACTGAGTTTTACTGCCAGAGTCAGAAGATGAAATAATGTGTATACTACAGTTACAAGATATTTGCAGGTTCCATTCCTCTTGAAATAATTACCTTGAATATTGTGTTCCCAAAGATCATGTCAGACAACTTCTTTCTGCATTGTCCCACCTTTTATTCTGTTAAATAGGTAAAATATTTAGCCATTGTTAAAGAAAACATGTCAAAGCAATTCTAGACACTTTACAGACAAAGGAAGGAATTAACATAGGAATGTGTGATCAAAGCTCTCATAAACTAAGACTGGTGTTTCAACATCTACTTTTTTTTTTTCCAGTCAGTGTGCTTACAGAAATGTGCATCAGGTTACAACATGATCTTAGGAAAATATCTTTTTCTTCCCTGAAATATCTTTAGTTCTGTTTTAAACCTGTAAGAAAGATGCTGATTTTTAACACTTTTACTGCTTAGCACTAAGTGCTTTTGATACTTTAAAAGGGAAATTTGTCAAGTGAGTCATACATATGTCCTGATTGCTTGTAATTTGAGTTTTTTTGGAAAAGGATGCTATGCCTTGGGAGAAAGCCAAAAGTTTCTGTGAATGTTTTGAGGATTTTTTCAGAAACATTTGTAAGTATTACCTCAATTTTTTGTTAGGAAAAATTGTGATTGGTGTCCCTCTGCACACCATCTAGTCATTCCAAAAAGGTTATGAAGACAAAAGGTTATGAAGACAAAATGAATATGACTATTTGCCATTAAATTCTAGTGGAAATTATTAATTTCATTTTGGCAGTATCTCTAAAATATACTACTCATAATGTCCCTTCTCATAGGAACTTTTATGCACATGAATTAGTCAATATTTTTAAAGCATTCAAATATCATGGATATGGTGATGAGCGCCACAGATAAATCCTGTGTGAAAGTGAGTAATTGGCTGTTCAGAAGAGAGATAGAACATTATGGACTAACCAAAGAAGACAAACCATAAATATTGTATAGCTCCTTACAAAGGATAATCCAACATCTTTTTCACTGGTTAAAGCAAACGCCCACTAGGGAAAAATGCTGATAATTTAATTAGGAGAGTAGATCATAATGTGCCTATACAAATGGTCACATGAACATCTAAAATGAGACTGTGTGATCCCAGGTGTGTTATTGCAATGGGACAATAAAGCATTAGCTCATCCAAGTGTTTTTAAGTGAAACAAAAATGGAAACCTTGAAAATAGAGAGCATCTCAAACTTCTCTCTAGATTCTCTGAGGCTGAGAAATATACATATTTTGGAAATGATTCATAAGAGTAAAAAAAGTCATGCCTCCAATTAAAAAAAGGGCACCTTTGTAACACATTTCAGGAATCTACTGGAAAATACCAAGACAATGAACATTATTTTCTGTAGAAGTGTTTATTCAAAACAAGCATTTCCACTTACATGATAGCTACTTAAAAGTATGCAGCTAGAAGCTGATTAAGTTTGTCTTTGTTTAGACTAGTCAGACTCTGGATAACCACACCAGATGGTCTGCTGGTCAAAAATCAACAAAAATACAAACCCAAAGCTTCAAAACCTGAATAATGTAGGACATAAAAGCTCTCATTCAGCTCCTTAAATTTCCTAGTGTATTTTTTCCTGCCAGAACCACTAAAAGGCACGCTTGTCTTTATTTTCTAGATGACAAAGCAAAGCACCACGAATGAAAATCCTTCAGTCATCAAAAGAATTTTCGCATATCTTGTCATTGCTGACTGTTAGTCAAATCTAGTCTGACTAGAATCCTCAATACCAGCCTAGGTACATTCATTCCCTGCACAATTCAGGAGGAGAATTTAGTTCCTGTGAAACAATACTCACAAACTCAGTTCCAAGGTAACCTAAACCAGCAAATAATGTAAAAACTAGGGTGAGAAAGAATGTAAAATTGGTTATTTAAAGAGCAGAAAAAAAAGGTAATTGCTTCTGTAGTTTGACCATGTCACTTTTAGATTAAAAGAAGAATGGTCCTGAGCTCTAGACTTTGCTCCCAGAATTAGTCAAATGGAGTTTATACTGAGGAGTGAGTTTGCAGAAAGTAAAAAAGTTTGGAAAGAAATAGAGTGCAGAGACTTTGGAAGGCCTGATTAGGCCAGAAAAATTAAATAAACTTCGGTTTTGTAGGAAATGTTACAAGAAATGAGTAATATAGCTCTTGCATATGCTGTCTCCCCCTTTTCTCAGACTTCATAACATGTTATTAAATGTGTAGGGCCAACTTCGGCCTTTTCAAGCAATTGCTAAGGGAAATCCCGTGGGACAGGGTACTCGAAGGTAAAGGGGCCCAAGAAAGTTGGTTAGTGTTCAAAGAGTGCTTCTTCCAAGCTCAAGATCAGAGCATCCCAACAGGTAGGAAGTCAAGAAAGGGTGCCAGGAGACCTGCATGGTTAAACAGGGATCCTCGCGGCTAAACTGAGGAAGTGTGATCTGGATGATCGGGTAGTGAGATGGATTGTGAACTGGCTGGAGAAAAGAAGCCAGAGAGTTGTGGTGAATGGGATGGAGTCTAGTTGGAGGCCTGTATCTAGTGGAGTCCCCCAGGGTTCGGTACTGGGACCTGTGCTGTTCAATATATTCATCAATGAGTTGGACGAGGGACTAGAGTGCACCCTCAGCAAGTTTGCTGATGATACGAAACTGGGAGGAGTGGCTGACACGCCAGAAGGCTGTGCTTCCATTCAGCGAGACCTAGACAGGCTGGAGATTTGGGCAGGGAAAAATTTTATGGAATTTAACAAGAGCAAGTGTAGAGTCTTGCATCTGGGCAAGAACAACACCAGGTTCCAGTATAAGCTGGGTACTGAGCTTTTGGAGAGTAGTGTAGGGGAGAGGGACCTGGGGGTCCTGGTGGACAGCAGGATGACCATGAACCAGCACTGTGCCCTCGTGGCCAAGAAGGCCAATGGCATCCTGGGGTGTATCAGAAGGGGAGTGGTCAGTAGGTCAAGAGAGGTTCTCCTCCCCCTCTACTCTGCCCTGGTGAGACCGCATCTGGA
>WKFP01014780.1:112687-125682 GCA_011057875.1 Pterocles orientalis | reverse complement strand
CATCTCCCTTAGAGGAAAGGCTGAGGGAGCTGGGTCTCTTTAGCTTGGAAAAGAGGAGACTGAGGGGTGACCTAATCAATGTTTATAAATATGTGAAGGGTGAGTGTCAGGAGGATGGAGCCAGGCTCTTCTCTGTGACATCCAGTGATAGGACAAGGGGCAATGGGTTCAAGCTGGAACATAGGAGGTTCCACTTGAAAGTGAGAAAAAACTTCTTTCCAGTGAGGGTGACAGAGCACTGGAACAGGCTGCCCAGAGAGGGTGTGGAGTCTCCTTCTCTGGAGACATTCAAAGCCCGCCTGGATGTGTTCCTGTGCGATCTGATCTAGGTGTTCCTGCTCCGGCAGGAGGATTGGTCTAGATGATCTTTCGAGGTCCTTCCAATCTCTAACATCCTGTGATTCTGTGTTTGATGGTAGACTTAATTAAGTGATGCAAATTCCAGATAACATAAAGAAATGTTGCATTAGTATCCTTTTCCTTTGGTGTTATGTTAATTGCCTCCACTTAAGATGTTGATTACCATGTCTGAGACAAAAAGTTATTTTTCTTCTTTGTGAGAAGATGGATTCTAAGAGATCTAACTCGAGACATAAATGTCCAACATACAGACTCCTGAAGTTAGAAACAGCAAAATTGAATGTATAATTTTAATTCTCTGTGGAATAAGCAGTCTTGCTGAAGTAAAATTTTTGAACACTGCTGAAACACAGTTATATAAACTACTCCCTTTTATGTTAAATGACAATAATATCTAAACATTTCGAATCTGCCTAAGGAGCAAATATATACTGGAAAAACCCACTAAAAATTATGTCACTGTTGCTATATAAACACAGTTTTTAAAAGATAAACAAATTCTTTCTAATGTAATTAGTAAGTACAAAGCATTTTTAACTCTGGTGTTTGTGATCCATCACTTTTAGCCCCCAAAACATAAGAACAATCTTAGGCTGATGGCTTGCTACAATTTTTTTAAAAAGAAGAAGGATAAAGCAATCATCAAAAAGCAAACCCCTGCAACTCCTCCTGGTTTTCCTGCTGTAGGGACTCTGTCATAGACACAGTGATTGAATAACATCTTGTCAAGACAGGACTGTGTGACACGAATATTTTAAGAAACACATACATGTTATGCAAAATTATTCCCATGTTGCCTTCAAATGGCCCCTTGTACCACTTGTCACTAAAAAGGATGTGAAAAGCAACACTGTGAACATACTTCATAGATGAATCTATCCGTATGGGCTGTGATTTAGCTGCTGTAATTTCCCTGTGGAAATAGGATAGCTGAAAACAAAACAAAGTGCATGTAGATGTTTTTGTTTCCTCCAAGCAGATAATTTCTTATTAATTGCCACTCAGGATGTTATTTTGCATAATTTATTTTCTGAATAGTCCAGGAACAGAAGCAGAAACTAATAAAGAGGAGAACTTGTGTTTTCATGCTGCATGACAATGCCAAGATGGATTCTAGACACAAAATAAAATAACAATAGAGTGGGCTTTGCATCTTTCCTCAGAGGCATCCAGGAGAGAGTGTGATGTTGTGCTCATACCTCCTTTAAACAAGCAGGTTATTTTGTATTTTACAGTCTTATTGCATTAATGGACACTTTTTCCAAATTCCATTAAAAGATAGATAATTTTTTAGTGTTCTTGTAGTTTACATAATCAGAAGGAGTCACAGAATCTTAATACCTGATATATGGTGAAAAGAGATGTTTTTATAGGGGTGAGAAAAAAAAACCAACACCAAAACCAAATAACTCATATATGTAAAAAGAATACTATGAGGACAGAAACAGATACTAAGAATTGTGCTTAATAATCTGTTTCAGCTATTTGTATGCTCTTCTGTTGTGCTTCGTATGACAGTAAATGAAAGTTTTATATTAGTTAATCATTTCCCAAGACTTCTGAGCGGAAGGTTCAAATAAAAAAAATATATTATTTCAAATAAAAATATACTGTGGTATTTGTTTCTTTCTTTGTTGTGTTTTTACTAGAAATAGCTTAAAGGTGAGTGAAAGTAGGTGAACTTCATGCAGAGAAGGCTGGTGAAGAAGGCATTTTTATTTATTGCATAGCTGCACAAGAAAAAGGCAGGTAGAAAAGGAGTAATGGGATGCAGAGCTGTCCAGAGCAGATCCCCAGAAGAAGCTATTGACAACACAAATCAAGCATCCTTGGTGACATTTCAGCAAAGCATTATGCACTGGTATGATCTATACTGCTGGAGGAATTTAGTTTTTTGTAAGTTATCTGTATTTTACAATGAGATCTTCTCACAGATATCCAAGTTGGAAGTATTGGTACTTGGTACATCCTATCATCCCTTCTGTGTGACTCAGGTGCATTCAGAAGTACACAGTGTTGCTTGCTTTTGAACACTGAAGATCCAGATTAAATCCAAATATTTTGTCTTACCTTATGTACTCTGGGTATCTGAGGTGTCTCGGCATGCCTCAAACACGATTTTTTACATCTGGAAAAGCAGGCACTCTAAAGTTCATGCAGATTGCTCCCCCTCTGCTCCTGTGTTTCATTCATGTAAGGCACAGTAACATATCAAAGCCAGCTTGGTCAACTTAACTTGACCTTTGATTGGGGAATCAGCTGCAATTTGTGAACAAGACCTTAGAGCTAAAGACAGGCTACGGTGCTGTGTCAAAGTAAAGTGTCTAGAAGAGCCAGCTATGAAACATGCTTCTCATCTGGATCGTGGGAATTATTAATGCTCTTCATCTGTTGTGTGATCAGACACATTCCTCCACCACTACAGAGTGCAACGTTCCAAACTCAGCACCCTCACAGGAACTTACGCAGCGCTGCGTAAGGAAAAAGAAAAGATACTTCCCTGCTGTGGAAATGAAAGGGCTTCTTTCTTTCCGTCTTGTGTTTCTGAACTACAGAGAAGCAAATGCTAAACTGACCTTTTTAACTCAGATGATTTAAAAGTGCTGTTCAGTAGTTCCTTCACTAAAGCAAGTCAGAAAACTGCATTTGTTTATAGTGCCATATGTTGAAAGAACCGTATAGATGCTTATAAAGTACTAAGTGCTTGTCTTCTCTTTGCTGACATTTTAAAAATGTCTCTTAAACACCTTTTAAAAACATATCTCTGTCAAAAAACTACCCTGTGGGATGTGTTGCCCTCAATGTCAGAAAACCTTGCTTTGAGACAACAAAACTACAACTCAAGCAAAAACGTCTTAAAGTTCTGCAAATTTTCGCTTTCTCCCACATGTAGTTTCAAAGTGAAAGTGTTGAACAGCCATCTGGCACAGTGTCCATAAAAATATGTAAATTTAGTTGGAAAAAAATGCCTACTCTTGTGCTACATATAGTTGCCAATGTCCTATGTTAACAACATACTAGAAGGATTAGGGAAAAAACCCAAGAAACTTGTCCATTTTTTTCCAATATTTTTGTTGGTTTTTCTTACAATATTTTCTGTAAGCACATTGCACACGAAACTATCTGTAACAGTTTTTGCTGCCTGTTTTCTGGAAAATTGATTGAGCTGTCTTGGCTTCCAAATTAATTGTTTATAGAAATGAAAATCTATCTGGTGTTGTAAACTAGAAAGCACAGGTAACTCCTAAAATGAAATCTTTATTATCCATGGTGTTATATGAAACATTTCAAAGCCTAAAAAAATGTACCTAAATAGAAGAAATTAAAATCTAAGTGATTTTAATCTAAAATCTCTCAATATATAGGGTATAGCTGGAATATACAAGCAAACTTGCAGAGGCAGCGTCAGAATCAACTAGAATATATATCAGAACCTGAAATGAAAGCCACTTAGAGCTTCTACTTATGTATTTGTTTGGTTTCTTTCTTTTTTCTTTTAAACATGGACTATTACAAGACCAAAATAAGGGGAATCAGAGTGCATGGAAATGTGCATCTAACTTGGGGTTTAAACAGCCTTCTATGAACTGGGAGCCATTCTACATGGGATGAAAATACCTTTTTCTCCCATTTTCTTAAAGAGATGAATCTGATACAACCACCCTGTATGCAATCTGCCCGTCGTTAACTGTAATATCCATTAGCAAGTTTGACTAAAGGAAGGCTTTTCAGTTACATGCTTTGTGAAAGTGAGAAAGGAATTAAAAATGAGGAGAAAGACCTATGAGTGCACATAAAATGACCAAACAAGTTAAAAGCTTGAGAGTGAGGTCACGTATTCTTAGAAACCAGAGAATCCAGAGAGGAAAAAGACTTCACAAATGTTGTAAAAGTTCAGCAGACCTGTGCACAGTCTCAAGGACAGAGGCAGAATTAGGTCTTTTTGGGTTGAAAGCTTAGGAATCTTTTTAGTTGTTTTTGAATACAAATTTTGAAAGTCAACTTTAAGTACTTATTGATTAGAATGATGAAGAACTAAGTACATGATGCCCTCAGAAAAATATTTTGTCATTGATAAAAATAATTACTTACCTTCTTAACAAATGTTTAAGCTGTTTATATTTTATCCCTCTTTTACAGAAAATAAGCAGTAGTTTAGAAAGTCTAGAATTAACAAAAGTGGAGTAAGAAATCTTATGGTTTTTTTTCTCCCCTGATTTTAGACTTTGATCAGTGGTGGGGTTATTCTGAAGTTACTATTGAAATTTTATTTAAATTACCTTTTTTTCTTCCTTCTATACTCATTATACTCACCAGAAAAAGTAGTATGAGAGTCAGTATTTTCCTTTCACCCTCATGCTGGCAAGGTAATCACCACGTGTACAGTACAGGCTTTGCTGACCTTAAAAACATCGGTTTTGAAAGGCATGCAACCTGAGGTAGGATTAAAAATGTTGTTACGAGCTGTCAAACAGACAATTGCA
The DNA here is from genome assembly GCA_011057875.1 of Pterocles orientalis. Lineage (NCBI taxonomy): Eukaryota > Metazoa > Chordata > Aves > Pterocliformes > Pteroclidae > Pterocles > Pterocles orientalis. Next base: position 120,838 of record WKFP01014780.1, on the reverse strand, counting down.
GTTAAGAAATTTGGGTACCTAAGTTAGTCAGACGTGCTCTTCCTCCTAAGGTCTTTAAAGACACCTACTTATTTTCACTAATTCTACAAAATAATTAAACATTCCCCATTCTGGTGTGTTTTGGAGCTGGGCTCTGGGACAGCATGTGTGATGTTCATGCTCAGTGCAAGAGGAAACAAGTCACAGAAAGATGCTGGGGGTCATATTGCTTTAATCAAATGATATTAAATTCTGCCTGGAACAGATCTCACTAATCCCAAGGTAAGAGCTGCCCCTGGACATTCATAAGTCTAATTTTAAGATGTTGGAGAAGGCAAACTCTTTACTCTCTCTTATTTAAAAGTCTAGATCTTCCTTATAAATGAGATCTGACCCAAATAATTCCCCTGTATAAGAAATACACAAACTAATCTCCATAGTGATATTTAGCTGCTAAAATAAGGTTATGCCTGAGCCATGTTCTCTGAAGGCAATCAAGGTTTAGCATTTTTTGATTTACATTGTTTTCTTCTGTCTCATTTTGCCCCAATTGAAATGTAATGATATTGTTAAATCTTATCAGCTGTTTCAAATAGGGTTTTTTTGTCTTTTCTGTTTTTGTTAAACATTCTTTCTTCACAAATTATTTATGCTCATTCTATGTAATTTTTTTGGTTATGCAAAACACCTTGACTTTGTTTCTTAGAGGGAAATATTAATAATTCAACTAAAACCAACACTAAAAGCTAATAATATTTTGTTGTATTGCTTTTAGTGTAAAACTCATGACTTATTTTTATCATCTTGTTTTCTGGTGCAAATCTAAAATAGTTGCATGGTGGTTTTCATGGGTAGACCAAAAAGAAGAAATGGGTCAATTGCCTCATGCCTGAACAGAATGATAACTATTTGATAGTTATGGAATAAAAAAAAATGTAATAAAAAGCTACTTTATTGGCTCGTCTGCAGTTTACCTGTTTAGACTCACAATGGTATACTGCTGCACCCCAAATCAGACGTGCATGGTATGTTCTGTGCCTACCTTTCCTTGAAAGTATCTGATGAGATTTCAGATTGTGGTTTCTAACAATGAATGAGACTAAATATAGTGGCTTTACCAGTTCTCCCCTATACATAAATAGTATCCAATTAAGAAAAAATACAAGATCAGGAAAAACTCTGAACACAGGTAAACCAACTTGTTTTGTTTTGGGATTTGAGAACAAATATTTTACTTCACATTGTACAAATATTTCAGAAAAACTTCTGACAGCGTACTGTTAGTATGCAAAGGCTTAGGTTAATCAATCCTAACTTAAGACATTTAGAAACAAAAATTTTGCTTCAAAGATTGTGTTACAGACTCTAATAGTCTCTTGAAAGCTGTAATCACAGGATAATTTTTGTTGACTATGAAATAGGCAACTAAGTTTAGGTAAATCAGCCTTTGGAAATGCTTGTATATTAAGACCATCTGAGATGACAAACTCAGATTTAAACACAGAACCTAATGTTAAACTAGATTGTTCGCTTCCTTAGACTGCTAGTGCTACAGCTATGTAGCACAAAAAGGACAGAAGACAAAAGTGACAGAAAATGATTGTAGTATAGCGTGCGATAATTCATAGAATCACAGAACATAGCATGGTTTGGGTTGGAAAGGACCTTAAAGATCATCTAGTTCCAACCCCCTGCCATGGGCAGGAACACCTTCCACTAGCCCAGGTTGCTCAAAGCCTCATCCAGCCTGGCCTTGAACCCCTCCAGGGATGGGGCATCCACAGCTTCTCTGGGCAACCTGTTCCAGTGTCTCACCACCCTCACAGTGAAAAATTTCTTCCTAATATCCAATCTAAATCTACCGTCTCCCAGCTTAAAGCTGTTACTCTTCATCCTACCACTACGCTCCCTGATAAGTAGTGCTTCCTCATCTCTCCTGTAGGCCCCCTTGAAGTACTGGAAGGATGCTCCAAGGTCTTCCCAGAGCCTTCTCTTCTCCAGGCTGAACAGCCCCAATTTTCTCAGCCTGTCTTCATACGGGAGATACTCCAGCCCTCTGATAATCTTTGTGACACTCCTCTGGACTGTCTCCAATATGTCCATGTCTTTTTTATGTTGGGGGCCCCGGGTGGGGTCTCACGAGAGCAGAGTAGAGGGACAGAATTACGTCCCTCACCCTGCTGGTCACGCTTATTTGATGCAGCCCAGCACACAGTTGGCTTTCTGGACTGCAAGCGCACATTTCTGGGTCATGTTAAGCTTCTCATTTGCCAACACCCTCAAGTCCTTCTTCTCTTCAGGGCTTCTCCCAATCCATTCTCCTCCTAGCCTGTATTTGTGGTTGGGATTGCCTGGATGAAGATGCAGGACCTTGCACTTGGTCTTGCTGAACTTCATGAGGTTTGCATGGGCCCAAATCTCCAGCCTGTCCAGGTCCCCCTGGATGGCATCCCTTCCCTCCAGCGTGTCAACTGCACCACACAGCTTGGTGTTGTTGGCAAACTTTCTGAGGGTGCACTCAATCCCGTTGTCAATGTTTCCAACAAAGATGTTAAACAACACCAGTCCCAATACCAACCCTGCCAAATGCCACTTGTCACTGGGACAACTAATGTTAGTATATAGTAATTGATGCTATTTAACTTCAGCAAAATGTATAGCAAACACTGTGTTTATGAGTTTTTCAGTATACTTGTAGTTACTGGGATCTTCTGTTACAATCAAAGCAAAAGAATCTAACTAGGTATAGGTAGTGTGATTCCAGTAGCTAGGGATTCATGTTTTTCACCAGGTTGTAGACCAAATATATAGATAGGAGAAAGTTTTCAGATGTCCACAGAGGATTTCTTGTTAAATTGAAAAATGCTGCAGACATGATTGTGTTGTATTGATCCTGAAATGGTAAATATTCTTCTCATAAACAAGTTTAATGGCTATGAGTAGTAACCAACTAGAATACAGAAAATCAGTATTATGTGGCTAAATTCTATGTCACCTTTCTATTTTCAGTTTTCAGGTATTTCACTAATTTCAAATGAAGATAAATTTTATAATTATATAATTCTTGATTTCATATTTCTGGTTTTTTACTGAATATTTAGTATTACAGTCAGGCTACATAATACTCTTAATTTTCCTTCATGTGAGTTGTTCACTTCAGTGTCTTGAGACTTATACCTTAGAAGAAACCAAATTGAACTGTGAAAATTCTTATTTCCACTGGGAATTTCATTTTTAGATTTTTAGCTCTCCCTCCATCTGCCTTTGAGCAATTTTCTGTGCTTCAAGCATGAACAAGCAATATTAATCCAATTTCTAGTTTCTTTGAGGCACATTAAGTTAGATCAAATGCACCTCAACTCACCTCTTTAGGAACTATGTGCTTATTTAACTATTTCATTGGCTCACTCCCATTAAATTTGTGCAACACCTGGAACTATATACAATGAAAACTACGAATTTTTCTGAAGTGGATATAGAGGTGAAAAAGAAAAGCAAACAAGTAGGTACCATATTGTTTTTGCCAAAGGAAAGATTCTACTCTGCTTCCCAAACTAACAATAACTCAAAAACCTTTGCATTTTACAACTATAATTCAGTCAACATTCGATTTATTCACCAGAATAAAAAACAAAAAAACAATTCAAACAACATGAAGCAAAAAAGGCAAACAATCGGTTTCTGCTTTCCCCCTTCCTAGCTTTCAGTCAGCTACAGCATAAGGAAATGGGAGTGTTGGCCTTTTCCTCCTCTCTGTTGGGGTAAGGTGTTATCTTCAGCACTCAGGAGAACCAAGGTTGACCAAAGCATTTCTCACTTTACCCTGCTTCTCTTAATGGAGATTCACATTCCCTCTCTGTTGAATGCATTTGCAAGAGTGAGCAATAAACCCCCACAATGAAAGAAGCCTAAGAGGAGCTGGGAAAGGACGATGTGTCCATGAAGCTTGGGGAATAATGTAGGGTGTTGTGATGGGTTAGCCCTTGGCTGGGGGCCAAACCACACGCTCACACAATTCCCACCCCCATCCAATCATAGAGGAGAGAATTAAAAGGGGTAAATGGAAAAGAGGACTCGTGGGTTAAGATAAGGACAATTTAATAACTAACCTACAATAATATTGAAAATAGTACTATATACAAATATACAAATGAGTGATACACAGTGATACTGCCCCTCCTCACCCAATGATAAAGACTCCCGGCTAACGATCCTGGAACAGGGGGAGTTGACCCCAGAGCAGGGAGGGGTCCTGAAAACTCTGGAAGGAGGAGGGAGGGTCCTGAAACTCACAGAATGGAGATAACAGTCCGAGCGTGCCAGACTGAGAGCGGACCGGTGGTGGGGGGGGGGAAAGGCCTTGGGAGAGCGATCCAGAGCCAGAAGAGAACTGAAACTGAAATGCACCGGAACCAAAAAGAAAATGGCCGATCCTCCAGAAGCGTCCTCACCTATATACTGGGCATGACATGTATGATATGGAATAGATTATTGGTCACTGTGGTTCTCAATCTAGTAACCAAAGAACAAATCCTGAGCTAGTAGCTGGGGCTGTGCCCTCCCAGCCCCCCCTGCCCTGTCTTCTCTGGGCAACCTGTTCCAGTGCCTCACCACCCTCTGAGTGAAAAATTTCCTCCTAATATCGAACCTAAATCTCCTCTCTCTTAGTTTAAAATCGTTCCCCCTCATCCTGTCACTATCAACCCATGTCTATCTCTGTGCTGAAAAAGATAAATATAGAAATAATATTATTTCTTAATGTATTAGTCAAAAAGTTACACAATCACTTTCATTAACTGACTAAACTAAAAACTGGAAATCTGATTTTGTACTCTGTAACTCACAATGTGAATCTCAACTGCAAACAAGCGAAAGGAAGGGCAACTCTACCAATATTTCTGTTAATCAGAAGAAGGCAAAAACTAAACCTGCCACATTTCTCTCCACTTCATGCCTCCCATGAACTGAGAGGAGACAAAACTGCATCTTAACATAATATATGCCTGAAGGAAAATCTATTTATGGAAAGCTGATTCTCTAATTGCACATACATATATGTACAAAAAAAAAGCCACCACAAGCCTGGTTTTGTACCTTAAGGTACTGAAGGCATTGATTTCTAAACTTTGGAAGAAGCAGCTGCTTAGAAGGACATCTTAATTTATCTTTTTTTTTTTTATGAAAGGAATAATGCTTTTTTACACTAGTTCAGGAGTTGTATATGCCAACCTCTCAGACACACATATCAAAGGAACTTTTTTAGAAATCCTCTAGAAGCAGTATGAACTGGAAGAACAGGCAAAGGTTTTCATCTGAGGCTTTCTGCTGTGGCCGTCCTTTGTAAGCTCAGAGAAGGTGGCAAGGTCAGTAGCTAGAAACTTCAAAGAGCGGAGTCATACATTACTGGAAGGCAGAAAAAATCTGGATGAACTTCTGGAAGGAGCAGCATTGCTTGCTATCACTACAACTCTAGTAGTTTTATAGCTTCAGAAATGTGCTGTCTGCTATCTCTCCTGAAATGAAGGTGTGTCTGCTCTTCAGATCTCTTGCACACAACAAACTCGCAAGCAAGTGCACTCCTCAAATCCTGTGAACGTCTCTAATGACATGAGTAGAATCACTCATGAAGATAACTTCTTGCCTGCAGTAGGGTATAGTCTCAATTTGTCTCTCTGGGTACAGTGCGAGTGTAATTTCTTTTTATGAACTTGATTAGCCTTCACTACTAGAATACCATGTTATAAGGAATTAACCCTCCCAGCATTCAGGTATAGAAAGTGAATATTACCCGTGCTTCACTTTGGTGTTTTGGCTGACTCCTCTGTCTGTAAAAGGAAAGGCTAATAGTGTTGCTTGGTAGAAGCAGATTTCAGTTGGGCACCCAACACTCACATTGTCTGCCTTCAGGATGAAAGAGGAAGAGTTCCTTAGGACTAGCTCTAGTCAGGCTCCATGGTCTACGTGCTGTTACTGGTTGGAGAGCTCTAATTTGTACCCCTGTAGCACATCTTCTGCTTCAGTTTCATCTGAGAGACATTTTATCATCTTCACTGTGAAGGTTTTCCACAATGTGAACCAAGGCATAGTGGGAGGGCACAAACAGAAGACTCATTAAAAAAAAAAAAAAATCACGGCTAATCTGAACTAACATGCTAGTGTGAATGCAACTGATGTCAACCAAACCATGGTTTGGGGTAAATGGGTCAGTTGGGACCCATTAGAGACAAGTGTAATGTCATTTTAAGCAACTTCAATAATGTGCAGAAGAGACCAAGAGGGAATTAATCTGCCTACTTTTCACCTGAATTTCATAGCTTCCATTTGAAAAGTGGACTAACTACTGACTGAATGTTCTTCTGGTCAAAAACTAGATGAACACATGATACAGTGCTAAGAGTACTTATTCCCAAATTATTATGTTCTTTCTTCTAAATCATTCCAAGTTTAATGTTATTAATTCAGTGTTTAATTCTATGCTTACAAATGGTTATATTAGGCATAAAAAGGAAAGAAGGAGGAAATAATTTTAACTGGTGAGAATGGAATTGGTTTCTTTGTTCGTGGTATTATATCTTGCCAAGCCACAGATCCATTTTTTTTTGGTAACTGTGAATCAAGCTTTTCTAAAAAACTTTGAAAGGATATCTCAGAGTATTAACAAAGACTCACCAGTAGGTAACTCACTGGAGTTCTGAACAATTGCTAGGATTTAAGTTCTAAGTATTTTTTAAATCTCTGATGGTATTACCCATTAACAGATCATTTCAGCTATCTATATTTCTCTCAACGTGCTTGGTTTCGTACCTATTTAAATGAATGACAGAGCTCCCACTGGAGAATCAGAATCATCTTCCTAAAGAATAGAAACACATTTTTGAGAAATTCTACCTCTATGACTAATTCTGATGTTTGGTGCCTTTCTGCAGTTATTTGATAAAAATTAGGTGTTCACAGCAAATTTAACCTCAGAAAATATTAAATATTAGAGTGTATAAGATCTATTCTATCTGATATATACTTCTTACTGCTAAAGAAAGAGACAAAAAGGTCATTGTGAAAAAGAAAATTTATCGTATTTTGAGACCAACAACAGTCAAATATTTGGATAATATAACTCTAAATATGAACAGTTTTCTATTTTAAGCTATCAGAAAAAAACTATCAGAAAAAGTGTGTCACATCCATTTAACAAACTGTGGAAATAAAATTGATTTACTATTTTCAATTTGTTTTCATTTCTTATTATGTCTGGTACATATGCATCGCAAATTGGTCTATATGTTCGACAATACTATCAGTTTTTTGTTAAGCACTTGGTAAAATGTTTACATTATTTACTATATTGAATATTTAGTTATTTCTCTGATAAGCTAAAAGGTACAGTAAATACTTTCTCCTAATATGGACTGAAGCTTTCAAAGAATGACTGACCATGATGGACTTAAATCATAAGGACATTATACAGTTGGTGTTCACCTGCGGTGAACTAATTTTTGGTTATACATTATTTTTTCACTGGTTCTGTATAGCATTAAAGGAGATTGATTTTCTTATGTGTTTCATGGGTGACAGATACCACTAAATGGAACAGTTAGTAGTCCTAGAGCTATGAATGAACTCCCATGTCTTCAAGATTTTGACCAGAACACAACTGTATCACTCAGTGACGTAAAGTCAAACATTCATTTAGTGAGCAGGATGGCTGTTGGGGGTGGATAGCAAGTTCTGTAAAACACAGGTGCACATGTACCCTTGTTCCTGTTCTGGACAAAACAAATTCACATCAGTCATGTTCTCCAGTCCAGCTGTGACCAGCGACATGGACTCAGGGGAATAGGACAAGTAATTTACTTGTTTTGTCTGAGTTTTCAGTAAGCCTCCTTCGTAAGAATTATCGCTGCTCAGGTTGTTTTGCCAGGACATACCAAATTCATCTAATGAGTTAGAGTTGGGCAGATGTAGTCAAGATCTAACATACCTGAGTGGTTCTTATGAGTAGGCTTCACCCCCAAATATATTAACGGTAGTTCTGAGGGAAAATATTTTCAAACAACCTGCAGAAAATTTAGTCATATCTCTGCCTCTGTCGAAAAAGGCAAATGAACATAGAAATAATATTTCAGACAAAAAAGTTATGCAAAGACTTTCATTAACTAATTAAACTCAAAAAAA
>WKFP01014780.1:71453-96844 GCA_011057875.1 Pterocles orientalis | reverse complement strand
GAGAGGGTAGTCAAACACTGGAATAAGCTTCCTAAAGATGTGGTTGACTCCCTGAGCCTGACGATGTTTAAGAGGCATTTAGGCAATGTCCTTAGTAACATGTTTTAACTTTTGGTCAGCCCTGAAATCTCTTCTCTTCTCTTCTCTTCTCTTCTCTTCTCTTCTCTTCTCTTCTCTTCTCTTCTCTTCTCTTCTCTTCTCTTCTCTTCTCTTCTCTTCTCTTCTCTTCTCTTCTCTTCTCTTCTCTTCTCTTCTCTTCTCTCCCATCCCATCCCATCCCATCCCATTCCATGCTAAGATAACATAGGGAGAAAAACTGATCCTTACTGACCAAATTAGAAATACATCTTTTCAGCAAAGGTCTTGCTTTGTTGGGGTTTTTTGGTTTGTTTGTGGGTTTGTCTGTTTGGTTTTTTTCTGTTAACAATACCTTCTGTCTGTTGATCAGTTTTTAATTCGTATTCCCATTATTCCAGTTTCTGTATTAAAATTCCTTGCAGTATCTACTTAAATGCTTTATGAGAGTTTGTTATATTATCATCACACTGAGGTAGAACAAGGACATTTGCTATCTTCTGTTGTTCCCACATATCTTTCGGGAAAAAACTATTGTCTTGTAATCTTCTTCATTTAAGATCAGAAATTTTTTTCTTGCAAAAAAAATGTGGAAGTTATTTTCTTTCACTGTAAATCACTAACTAAATTTTCACAAATAACTTCATATCTGTTCATTATTTCATCTGAAATGTTAATACAAAGATGAACTTATCCTTACTGAAGACAACTGTAGGACCCTCTGTTTATATGTATATACATATAAATATATGCATCTATATGGTTAGACACAGACTTACAGAATGTGGGTTGTCTATATCTAACTTTAACGCCACATCAGAACAGCAGTTCAACAGGTAGTCACAAGGTATTACAACTACAGCCCAGTGTAATGGATTATTGATTTCTGCATCTTCAAACACTTAGTGCTGGTACTTCTATTTCTAACAAAATGAATTGTAAAGCACAAATCTCATTCATTTGAATATGAACTGTTTAATCCAGCAGCATGCTATGCATAATACTCGTAGAAGATTAAAGCTGGATAATTTTCTGAACAATTATGTGTTATGTTCAAGAATGTTTAAATGCACAAAAAGCCATGTAAGCATTTCACATCAAAAATGACAAAAATAAAACATTTTCGGTTGGATTTCAAAGAAGTATATTTCATTTGTTTATTTTAGGCTTCAAAAATCCCATCAAAATTATCTGCTACTGAGGAAAGAAAGACTGGCAGAGAATCAATAAGTATTCAGAGAATGTAAATACTGCAACAGCAGTGAATTCTAAAGAAAAAGCATTTGGGATGTTTAACATATGCATGCTTTGAATACAAGGAATTAGAATCTTAAATAGACTTTTCAGAATCAACACTTTTTCTGGGGTTCTGCTATTTGACCGATCACAGTGGGTAGTCAGCTCAGTGCTAAATAAGATTTCAGGGAAAAACAGGGATTTCTTTGGTTGTAAGATCTCTTATTGTGAGAGACGCCACAAACCAGAAGCATGGCATTTTCAGCCTCTTATGCAGAATCCATATCTCCAAGCACAGCTAACTGATTAGAAGAAAAAACATATTGTCCCAAATTGCTACATCTAATACAAAGGACCAAAAAGCAAGAGGACATGGTGCAGTGTATCGTAATTGTATGAGATGCAGGTATAGACATGTAAAGGAAAAGAAAGGGAAGAGTCAAATATACTAGTTTTATGTCTGACGTATTTAAAGTGACATGTTGGTTTTATTTGAGGCTGTGTTATGTTCAGTCTGGGCCAACTGGGATCAATAAAGCTGAGTTTATTTAAGGTTAAATGAAGGATACTTCACCCAATACCTATTAATAGCAATTTAGAGGCTCTTAAAGTGACAATTCTTCTCACAGAATTTTAATATCAAGAGCTTATCCTTTTTTCCATTTCAGCTGGTCACCTCCATCAAAATATTTACATATTTTATGGAAATGACAGAGGCTTAGAATGTACAGTTCAGCTCTTCCTAAAGATGAGTTAGATGGATTTTTCAAGTAAGTATTTTGTTTCTACAGTTTAAAGGGGAATGTATATAATTGATTTTTACGCAGATAATGAGTTTGCTGAGATATATTTTGTTTCTAATGGCTTTGTTAGGTAGAAAAATGATACTCCATTTATTACCGCAAAAATAATCAGTATAAGGACTGCTCACTTAAGGCATGTAAGAGTGGTAAAGAATTGAGGACTTAAGGTGCAGAAATTTGAAGAAACATAACTGATCATCAGATCCCTGACTTCACTGCACCATGGGGTTTCCTCTCAAGAGCTCTGGTACAGTGCTTCTACTAAATAAGAAGAGATCTGAAGTTGCAAAAGAACCCTTAAGGTCTTAGGTTGTCTAGCTTGCCAGTTAAGAATATTGTCTACCCAAAATTGTTTTTAAATTCTTCTTAAAGGTCAGATAATACTTCAGAACTATATGCATGATACTGGACTTCAATCACAAAAACTCCATTCACATGGCAAAACACATTCGAATCGTTCTACAATTACATCTTGACATTCCAAAAGCACTGGCTTTTAGAAAAGCTATGATAATAAAAATACCACAGAATTAAAGGTACTTAATGTTTCAGCTAAATAAAAATCATTGCTTAAAAAAAAAAGGTATTAAATGACCGAGAGGAGTCTTGAATTTCATTCGCGTACAACACTACAAGTAAAGGAAGTGTAAAACAATTACCTTTAATCTTTTTATTTGACAACTTATTTTCTAAAATACTAGATTTTAGGATGTCACTTCAATTTCACACCCAGCTAAACACCAGCTAACAACTTGACACAAACCAAAAATATTTTCAATAAAAATAAATTATCTTAGTATTCTCCTGACTAATTTGTTGTCATTGTTATTCTGTTGTTATGAGATTAAATCAGTTCTTAAAGAGATGTCCCAGCAAAAAGGGCAGATGAATTTATATATGGTTATTTGGCACACTTACATATACCCTTATTAAATGTCTTTCCTTTCTTTTTCCCCTCTGGTAGTGCACACCATATGATATGACTACAGAGTTAATAAAACATACTATAACCTGAGTAAACTTAAAAATATAAACAGTTATAGAATGTTATTTCCATGTTTATCTGTATTTCTTCAAACTTACCTACCAGAGGATACCTGAGACATAAAGACTTTAACCCCCTTTTAATTTCCTCCTTCTTCTATAGTGTTATTTTATGGTAATTGATAATTCATCCTGTGAAGGCTCTGTAGACAACATTCAGTACTCTAAAATGTCTTTTCATATATAAGGCTTATCAATTTAAATGGAACTTAAATGCCTAACAGATTTTTGAGGGCCTAACCGTAACATATTCTGAATATTACCAAACCATAAGAAATAAACACTCTTTCTCTCATGGAGATGACCTACCACAGGAAACAATTAGTGGCCATATCAGCAGAATGATCAAGGAATTGTTTGTTCACAGGAATTGTTCACTTTGTTTACACACAACAGGCAGAGAACATCAGAAGTCAACTAAAGATAGAAAAAGATTTTTTTATTATTATTTTTCCCACACAAACACGATGTGTAGTTTATCTGGGGAACTTTTACGAAAGTTTGCATAGTTCAGAGGAATGTTGCATTAGCTCATGCAAAAGAAATCCGTTACAGGTTACATAGGCCATTTTCTGAGTTATAAGTGTTTAGAAACTGAAGATTATTAGGGGAAGAATCATATGTGCTTTCCCTTTTCCTTGTGCTCTTTCCAATCAATTGACATTTGGCTGCTTTCAGAAATAAGATGCTGACCTAACCCAGTGCTTTTGACCTTATGTTTTTATGTTAAAGAAAAAAATGTCCAGGTCAGGAACCAGAAATGTCCAAGACATGAATATGATTTAAAGACTTTTGCAGAGTATCAGAGAAGAATACTTGCTGAATATGTTAGTAGTCTGACTGACGTGATGAAAGTAAAAAGCTATATTTTAGGTTCTACATCAAGAGTGTTTCAGAACACTTCTCTAAACAGTAATGGCTTAGAATTTAGTTCCTTTGTATCACCTAAAAATAGAGAAAAATATTATCATACCCAAGATTTTTTGTTCAAGAATGTCCTAATTCTGATTGAAAGATTAGCACCTTGATTGACATGATCTCTAGGAAAAAATATAAGCATGTTCAAAAGGTTTTTAGATTTGTGTTTTGGTTTGGATTAGTGTTTTTTAGTGGTTTTTTGGGGTTTTTTTGGTTTTTTTTGTTTTTTCCAGTCTTGTTCTTGAAACAATTTCCAGCAGCTATACACTTTGGTTATTTGCTCGACTACAATAAGTGAAACTTCTTCAAATTTCTAAGACACACACTTCGTCTTTGCAAAATCAAAATTAACCTCCTGTGTGTACATTAGACAAAAAACCACAAAACCCTCACATTGTTTAAATATAATTGTAGTTTTAGTGTTTATATCTTTCAGAGTTTAGACCTTTTTTTTAATCTACAAAGCTCTGTCCAGCATTTGCTGAAAACTTGCATTAAAAAGTGTGGTTTTCATTCTCTGAAAATGCTTTATACATGCAAAAATACTGTTAAGACTGGAATTCATTGCACATCTTCAAGGTTTGCAAATTCTTGTTGCTATTCTTCATTGTTGTTCCATTGTAATTTCTAAACTGGGAAAGCTGGGTTTGATTCTATGTCTTACACAAAATCTTATGAGAACTGGTTCTCCTTTCTGAAGTTCCTGAGATCACCTTCAGTGCTCAAAGGAAGAAAGAAAAAAATTGTTTACTGCAAAATACAGTTCAAAAGATCTAAGTACCTATTCCTAACCTAAATCATATTTGAACTAGAACTTTCTATTATTTCTCTCTTTTGAGTAAGTACTATCATTTAATGTAACACACAGCCCAAATTCTCTTTCTTCTCTCCATCCCTCTCTTTGTCTGTACATCCCTCTATCACAGTCTTACTTCCTTTCTAGAGTTCCTAAACAGCTGATATTAATAGGAAAAATCCCATTTTTGACAAGCAAGGTTGGACCAGATGATCCTTGAGGTACCTTCCAACCTCGTATTCTATGATTTATGACTCTATGATAATTTTCTGTAAAAAAAATAATAACTTGTAGAAAACTCTAACCACTGTACTTCCTGTCTTTTTTCAGTTCAGCCAAAGCAGAACATTGCAAGTCTCTTTATCAAAGTCTTTCTTGTGCTCTGGAGGAGCATGGAAAAACATGGACCTTCTCAAGTGGGTCCAGAGAAGGGCAATGAAGATGGTCAGAAGGTTGGACCACCTCCATTCAGGGAAAGGCTGAGAGAATAGGGATTGTTCAACCTGGAGAAGAGAAGGCTCTGGGGAGACCTTGTAGCAGCCTTCCAGTGCTTAAAGGGGGCCTACAAAAGAAATGGGGAAGCTCTCTTTATCAGGGAGTGTAGTGATAGGACGAAGAGTAACAGCTTTAAGCTAAAAGAGGTTAGATTTAGATCAGATATTAGGAGGAAGTTTTTTCTTTACGGTGAGGGTGGTGAGGCACTGGAACAGGTTGCCCAGGGAAGCTGTGGATGCCCCATCCTTGGAGATGTTCAAGGCCAGGCTGGATGAGGCTTTGAGCAACCTGGGCTAGTGGAGGGTGTCCCTGCCCATGGCAGGGGGGTTGAACTAAATGATCTTTAAAGTCCCTTCTAACCCAAACCATTCTATCACTTAATGATTCCATGATTCTAAGCATTAAGGACATTTATCAAGAAAATCTGCAATTGGTGCATTTTTATATCCTTTTCTGTTTGAGCTCAGCCAAGGAATAGAATTTGCTCAGAAAACAGTAAAGCCTGACAAATCAAGCTAGAGTCTTTTGCAGTCTATTTCAGTATTTAATCCACCATCAGCAAGCTCATACACCATCCAATTTTCTCTCCCTTGGCTGCTCCAACAGCACAATTTACAAAGAGCACAGAGCATAAATTTTACTTTATTGACATTTACCAGTAGATTTTGTCTTCAGGGTTTTGCAGCTTGCTAAAACATTGGAGTTTACAGAGAAAACAGTGCTTCCTGTAAAGAATACAGAAACCAATAATGTAATAGTTTTATCACCAAAGTTATTGTTTTGTTTTATTAGTTGTATTGGATAATAAGTAGCCATTATAAAATTTGAGGGTGTGTTTGTGTACAGGTAAACAGAAATTCTGTTTTCAGCAACACAGGGGAAAATTAAGTAATAAAGAGCCTTGAACAGGTAAGACAGATACAGGGACTACAACTTTGAAAGGCCTTCGACATCTAAGCTAGGACATAGATGCAGTCAAGTCGTTCTTCTTCCGAGATGATTCCAAGAGAGTATTTACAAAACATGTCTAATATACTCAGATGGAACCAATCATAAAATTTGTGAAAAATGTCTTTTAAAACATCATTATTACCAGTCCCAAATAACAGTACCATGCCTAGTACAGCTTGGAAAGATATAAAGGATACTGAGAAACAGAAAAGGATACTGAGATCGACCATATGTTGGCATCCATGAAAAGCAGCCAAGCTTATGTCCCAGGCAGTAACTTTTATTAAACTATACACACTGAGTTGTGAAATCACAACTAACTGAAAAACTTTACTGTTGCCTTTGTCAATAGGACATATATCTTATAGGATCCCATGCCCCTAAGGGACAGAAAGGAATTGTGATCTATTGCATTCTTTTCAATAAGATCTTTGTGTCATCCATTCATCAGAAACAGCTTTATAGAATCATAGAGTGGCTTCTGATTTGTTGTTTGTTTTTTCTTTTTCAAGCAGCTATTTCTTTACATTCTGTAAGGAAAGCAGCTGTAACACAGAAGCAATCAGATTTTAGAATAGTTTGCAATTTTTTGTTGTTTCTTTCATGATGCTGAAGTAAGAAAACCAAAATGTTAGTTAGAATTTAGCTTCTGTTGTTCTGATAAAGCATGGGGCAAAAAGCAGTGATGTTCATTTTGGTGTTGAAAATGATGACTGTTTTGATCTTTCAAAAGACAAATAAATCCCATATACTAAGTTTTCTCAGTAGCTGAAAGGGACAGTGCAGTTACAATAGTATTTAAGCATCCTGTGTTTTTGCCAGAAATTATTAGCATGTCAATATGATAATACATAATTAACAATTCAAATTACCAGAGTTAATGCCTTTCGTGTGTTTGTAATTGTCACTGACTGTTTCAGCACCTTAGTTTTAATTAAAAATAAACAACAATGAAAGTATGTAGCGTTTTCAGATAAAATATTAATTAGCTTGTTACAAATTACAATATTCAGTGGGAAATAAAGAATTTACCAAGCCACCCTAATTGCCCTATAGAGTCTGTGTAAAAAAAATAAGTTTCATAAAAGTTATTCCAAAAAAACCCAAAACCCAGCATTTATTGAATTAGTTTATTCAGTGTAGCAATTTTTAGCAGTCTAGCAGAAAGTAATGGGATCATTAAAACTGAATTCTTCTCTCCTGTCTGCACAACGGAGCACTTATTATCTATTCTGCTCTTCTTGCTTGCAAAGAACTCTCATTGCTGGCACGGGTATTTCTACATATGCAGGAAGATCAGAACAACCCTTCAAATCTCTTCTGTCCCCATGAAAGAGGAAAATTTAGTCAGAAGACTCTAAAAAAAGCTTGGGACTGCATTTTTCTTTTAGCCACTGAATGGAGTGCCAGCCAGTACCTGTGGGAGATTCACACAAAGACTGAGCACAAGCAGTGGGGACTATATGTCCCTAATTTCCATGACAAAAAAATTTTCTTTTTTGTCTGCCTCAGAGGTTTTCAGTGTGGCCTGTTGTTCTAATAACTTAAGTTTTTCCTGATTTGACTTTGCTTAGATACTTTGTGATGCTATACCTTGGCTCAGCTTATTACCATAGAATAGTAAGCCAGGGTGGACCTGATGATGTCAATATATCTAAACTGAGAGACTCAGGAATAGTTCCTGTTCCTTGACACACCACTGAAAAGCTTCAGCACCTATGCCACCTGGAAGCACGTATTTCTCCCTTCTTGTTCGCGTTTTTACTGAGAAGAAACTCAGTGTTTGAGCAGGGAAAAACCTGTGCTGCTTTCCAACATGTTGCCTGATCTTGCCCATCAGGTGACCACAATACTTGACCATATTGCAGTGTGGTTTAGACACAGACCATATTTCCTGTTTCTTAAATGAAGATGTAGACAGATGTCTGAGGCTTCTGCGATGTTTCTTAAGTATTTCACAATATCTAATAACAACAGCTAAACTTTCCGGACAGGAAGTCAGTTTCTTCTCTATAAATACTGGTGCACTGTGTGTTCAACTCTATGTTTCCTGCAAAGTTCTGACCTGAGTTCACAACAGAGGAAGAAAGATTTTCAAATCTCATTAAAGTTCTTTCAACCGTTTGTTTTCTTTTGTTAAAGTATCAACTGCAATACATTAGAAGATGTTGATCCACTTCCTTGATGAAAAGCACATAAAATTAAAATATTTTAATTTTAAAACTTCTGTTTGAAACTTTAAATTTCAGAAGCTACTTTGGGATCACAGTATGTTCCTTTCATCAAATAGTGGCTCATAGAAAGTAAAGACTGCTTCATTGTTAACTATGAATGTTATAGTTTACTTAGCTTTAATTTGCTTATTATAGTTTACTTCAACTTTAATTTGCTTATTAAATGTTACATAATCTCAGAGATATTACTCCTTGCATGCATGATAAATACTGTCGATTTCTCTGAGCACTCTGTATGTTTGTCTTAACTTATGCATGTAGCTTTTCTTATATAACTTTAAGAATAAAATGAATAAAGTAAGTAACTCCCTCCATATTTCTCTCTGTAATACTGCATTGTATGCATATGTGTGTACTTGCACACTTAAAACGTTACACTACTGACAGGATAAAAAATTTTGTTGTAAACAGTCTTACTCTTTTTCAATCAGATACATATTGCAATCTTATAAACTTTATATTTATGCATTGGATCTATTGCATATTTATACATACTTATACAAGAAGTGTATCAGTATATTACCTACAGTGAGTAAACATGTCATAGAATGTGCAGGTAGTAAACATGAGACAATAGACTTTTAGCACTCTCATTCAAATTTCTCTTGCTTTAAGTAACATGTAACAGTAGCAAACAGCTATGATGCTAATGTCAGCTATCTGAATAGAAAATGTTTTGATTTCCTTAATAGATATTAACATTTCTTTAGGAAAAGTTTACTAGGTTTTTAGTATTTCCCCTGCATATTAAATATTTTTTTTCTTCAAAATGATTGTGACAACTTCCCTTGTAAAATAAAGTTGTTCATCCAAAAATGGTGTAATTTAGTATGATTATCAAGAGTGTCCACAAGGCTGTCTGAATGGCATAGAGACAAGTACCATTTGAAACATAAAATGCAGTAATATTATTTTAGAAGGAAGGCTATATGGTGTTTCTATCATAAGAAGGAAAAGAGTATTTTCTTATAACTGCATGTTTTTGCAATATGGAAATATATATGTACAAAGTAGCTTCCAGATAATTGTTTACATTTGCTTGTATTTTATTTACATGATACTTGAAACACAATCAACAAATCCTACACAGGAAAATCTTCTGAAATTTTTGTGGTCGTTTCAGTTTATTTTTCTTATCCACGGTCTATTGAGGTTATAAGTTTCTCGTGGTCAGGATTTTCTTCAGGTGTTCTCCCTCACCACATCCTTCTCTCTAAATTGGAGAGGTATGGATTTGAACAATGGACTGTTCAATGGATAAAGGAATGGCTGGCAGATCACAGCCAAAGGGTTGTCGTCAACGGCTCTATGTCTGGGTGGAGGCCGGTCACAAGTGGTGTCCCTCAAGAGTCTGTCTTGGGACCGGTGCTCTTCAACATCTTTATGAATGACGTAGATGAGGGAATCGAGTGCACCCTCAGCAAATTTGCAGACAACACCAAGCTGAATGGTGCAGTCGATACAACAAAGAGAAGGGATGCCATCCAGAGGGACCTGGACGGGCTGGAGAAGTGGGCCCATGAGAACCTAATGAGGTACAACAAGGCCAAGTGCAGGGTGCTGCACTTGGGCCAGGGCAATCCCAGGTACTTGTATAGACTGGGAGAAGAACTCCTTGAGAGCAGCCCTGCGGAGAAGGACTTGGGGGTCCTGGTGGACGAGAAGCTGGACATGAGCCAGCAGTGTGCGCTTGCAGCCTGGAAGGCAAACTGTGTTTTGGGCTGCATTAAAAAAGGGGTGGCCAGCAGGGAGAGGGAGGTGATTGTGCCCCTCTACTCTGCTCTTGTGAGACCCCATCTGGAGTACTGTGTCCAGGCCTGGGGTCCCCAGCACAAGAAAGACGTGGAGCTCTTGGAGAGGGTCCAGAGGAGGCCACAAAGATGATCAGGGGGCTGGAGCACCTCTCCTGTGAGAAAAGGTTGAGGGAACTGGGCTTGTTTAGCTTGGAGAAGAGAAGGCTCCGGGGAGACCTCATTGCGGCCTTCCAGTACTTGAAGAGAGCCTATAAACAGGAGAGGGAGTGACTGTTTACAGGGGTTGATAGTGACAGGATGAGGGGGAATGGTTTCAAACTAAGGGAGGGGATATTTAGGTTGGATATTAGGCAGAAATTTTTCACTGTGAGGGTGGTGAGGCACTGGAACATGATGCCCAGAGAAGTTGTAGGTGACCCATCCCTGAAAGCATTCAAGGCCAGGCTGGATGGGGCCCTGCGCAGCCTGATCTAGTCATTGGCAACCCTGCCCACAGCAGGGGGGTTGAAATTAGATGATCTTTAAGGTCCTTTTCAACCCAGGCCATTCTATGATTCTATGGTTCTATGGTTTTTCTGGTATTAATATGTTAATAACAAAGCAGATACAATAATGCTTTTAAAACTATCGTACTATAGTCCTTCTGATTAATCTAAAACTGAATTGTATTAATCTTACGATATTGCAACATAATCATTACAAGTTTTGTATGTAACTGCAGACTACATCTTCTACATAAACACTAATACCAAGCTTTTATGCTATGTCTTATATAGAATACTTTCTAAAGCTTTTTAACACTATATGGAAACAAAAATGAAATAATTTGCATTATTTTACAATTGGACAAATTAAGGAGTAATTCGGTGAAATAGCCTTTTTGTTGAGAATTTATCTTTGAAATTACATATTAATTGTTCTCTACAGCTCTCTCTCTGGTTTTACCTGGCCAATCTGGCTGCACAAACATAGATACAGGGGGACACACAGAAAATGGTACTGCATAGAGTATTGCTGGGGTATTTACCTAGAATGCAGCAGCTCTGGACTCAGTTCCCTTCTGCCAAGTCAGACAAGAAAGTGAGTTTTCTCTCTTTCTAGGCACATGTTCTTATAAAAATTTACAAGGTCAGTAGCTCCTCTTTCTTTCCTGTGTGTGTCCTGTTTAGGAAAACTATGAATATTTAGACATAGAGATGCCAACTTTCAGACCTCAAACAGACTTGGTGAAAACATGGAAGAATATTTATGTAATGACTGAATATGAGGGATCTACGTGTTTGTCAGGAAATGTAACTATACATGAGGCACAAGCCCTTTCTTCCTGAGGTATGATCATTACTAAAATAGGTCAGATGAGTTGCACACAAAACCCACTTACTTCATCACGAAACAAAAAGCACATTATAATAACTCGTTCAGGTGGAGATGTCTACTGTTGACTTCTAAAATGAGTTGAGTTGAATCCTACTCACATTATGTTTGGTAGAATTTTGGTTTTTACTCAGAAATATAATTTCTTCTCTTGTCCATTAGAAATACCATGTAGTGTAAGTTAGCTGAGTTCCTTCTACAGTCGACAGGGAGAAAGACATCTCAAAAACTAACATCCTAGACTACGTTTAAATCACTTTCTAAAACCATAGAGGACCATAGGAGAACCAATAGGAAGACCATACAAAGCTATGTTTTGTGACAATAATTAGCTGTAAAACTTTCAGAAAATTGACATTGAGATGAATCCCACCTTAGGAGTGTAAGGTCTAGTTTGTTTCTTATGCTTAAATACTGAGTAGAGATGGGCATTACAGGAAGCACCAAGACAAGCATGCACAAAAATCTTACAAATCTACCTTCATACCGTACAAATATATCTACATGCTGTGATATGTATCTTGTCTTCTGGATACCAAGTCATCATATTTTGTAACAGTTTTTTACTCTGAGAAGTTAACCAGATTTTAAAATGTTGTGGAATTTTCTGTTCTGATGGCTCACAAATCTGTACAATCAGGCAGGTCCGCTAAGAATGTTTTTTGTTTTCTGTTTGAGCTTTTGAGTTTTCGGGGCTTTGTTGTTTTTCTAAAATTCTAAGTAACATACACATAGTGAAAAAAAGCAAGCTTGCTTTATTTTAGAAGCTGACCTCATAGAGATACTGAGTCTGACCTGATAGAAATCATTACAGCAATTTCCCACAGGCAGTAAAAAGGAACAAAATGATATAGTCATTCCCACTTACGGTTCACTGGCTATAATAGTACGTGTGTCCTGTCATTATGGTAATGAGCTTAAAAAAAAAAGGCAACTTGAAAATAATACAGAGCCCAAGGGAATTCAGGCATTCATGTATGTTATGTGTAAATGTTAGTGTGTTATTTTACCTAATAACTTATTATAAGCTGAAAACTTCAGATATACAATGTGCAATGTTATTTATCACAGAGAAAGATAAATGTAATTTGGTGGGAGAGTCTGCACTGGCAAAGAAGCTGTGAATCAGAGAAGCTGTCACTACTGTAGCCATTACACTGTCAAATACAATAAATAAGTAAAAAAAGAGAAGTGAAGGGAAAAGTTGAAGAAACAGAGACTGAATTTTTTAAGTCTATTTTTTTGAGACATCATCTCAGAAAGTCTGGAAGAACAGAAATTAGTCCTGTGGGACTTCATTTTTTTTGATTACAGAGGATAAGGATGCTGGGAGTTATTCATCCAAGATAACTGAGTATGTAATAGAAGTGCTCAGAATTTCTCCCAGAGACTCCACACCAGTTTGGTGTAAGCACTTAATGGGAGAATTGCCATAAATTCAGTATTTAAAATATCTTGTTTTCAAGACATTCAGAATTTTTTTCTTCTTTTACTCTAAATATACATATTAATTTCACGTGGCACATTTAGGATTAGGTCTTTTTGGTGTCCATCTAACCTGAAATAATCGTAATTTTTTCTACTCTTTCCATTTTTTTTCTTTTGATCTCTTAAGTAGATTGGCCGCGACAATGAATTGCCTTGCCCTTCTCTCTCTCTTTCTCAAAAACCCCCAAAACAACAAAAACCACCACCATACACCACAACTACAAAACTAGAAAAAAAAGCCACCAAAAGAAAATCCTCTGAAGAAACATAAACATAGTTGTACATTCGATGCTCACAGAGATGAATAAAAAGGAACTCACATTAAAAGAAAGTGCATTAAAAAACAAAAAGAAACATGCATAGAATA
Source organism: Pterocles orientalis (assembly GCA_011057875.1). Lineage (NCBI taxonomy): Eukaryota > Metazoa > Chordata > Aves > Pterocliformes > Pteroclidae > Pterocles > Pterocles orientalis. The sequence continues at coordinate 83,309 of WKFP01014780.1, read as the reverse complement.
ATCTCACCAGTGTACTCTGCATAATATGGAAATAAACAATACATACACTGTCAATTATTTTCTATCTTGTCACTCAAAAAAGTTAGACAGTTTGCACAAAATAGTATCTTAAAGGAAAATTAAAATTGTAAGCATTCTTACAAATTGGTTACAAATCACAGATCACGAGGAGTAGATGTGTGCTGCCCCTCCATCTCTTCAGGCTTGATGCATTCCTGGTGTTCTGTTGCAAAATAGCCCACAACTCTGGTGATCAAAAACAAAGGATTGCAAATCCAATAATTGTGTGTGTGCAAAGGAATTCTTGAACAAAGTCCTGACTGATTTCAAAGCACTGTGATTGGAATATATTTCCTAATTGTGTCAATACTGCATCAAGTAAAATTCGGTCTCTTGAACAAACTCTCTGGGATCTAACCCTTATTTTGACAATATATTTCTTGTGCTTTTATGCTCACCAGATTGAGTTCTGCCCACAAATTTAATCAATCTGCTTTCTAGATTTCGTTGATTGTCTTGATCATTATCTCAAAAAAATTAAGAGAATAAGAGAATGAAAACAGGAAAAAAAGTCTAAATATATAATGTTGTGGCTTGTATCTTCAAATACAATATTTTCATGAATACTTCCATAGATGAACACTCAAAACCTTCTTCAAACTAGAATTTGTTTAATTGAGCTAGAACATTGGTTTACGGAATATCATTTTGTCCTGGGTCCAGCTGGGATAGGGTTAATTCTTCACAGAAGAATTGGGCATCGCCAAAGGGATATTTGATACCATGCTGACATCATGCCCAGAGAGGTAAGGGGAAGCTAGCCCAGAGAGGGGTCTATTCTGTGAAGCTCATGGTGTTGAGGATTTCATTGTATCAGTGTTTCCATTGTATTCTATATCTTGTCTTATTGTTATATTCTCCTTTCTTTTGCCTTCCTCAGATGGTATTATTAAAAAAAATCCATCGTTATCTCAACTCACAAGGTTCCACTTTTCTTATCCTTCCCCATCTTACCAGGAGGGGAAGGGGGGGGGAAGGGGGTTGAACACTTGGTGGTGGCCCTGACCCAAGACAATATTTTGGTGCTCCAACGTGGGCCAGAAGGGTTGAGATAACTACAAGTCTGACCAGCACGTGCTTTAATAATTTGTTACATTCATTTCTTGAATTAGTTAAGCAACTTGCTGGTCACGATGCTGGCCCGTTTGTTCTCAGGGTGCTGTCATGTGAAGTCTTATATGTATTATGTTCTCCCTGTGGCAGTGTTTACTGATGTTATTAAAAGCACAGATTTCCTTAAGAGGTTGTCTAAGTCAAGCAACTGCAATATTATTTCATGTCTCAAAAATACTTTCTTTCTGTCAATTTCTTGATCAGTGTGATGTAGATGTAAAAGCAGAAAATGTTACTGGCTTTTATAAACATAGCTAGTCTGTTAATGGGAAATCATCAGTACCACAGCTTTATTAAAATTGGTTGCAAATAGTCCTTTTTGCTTTTCAAGATACATTTCTGTTATTTTTTGTCTTTCTCAAATATCTGGCAAGATAGTCTCCCCCATTGGAAGTACAAGTGAAAATTTTTTTGATTTGGAGTGTCTGTAAAATTTTCTGTAATGAGCTTTGCTGTTGGAATTTTCTTTATCATTTATATCTGATATTTATTTAACTTCATAGATGTGCACAGTATCAGAATGCATAAATTTTGTGAACAACAAATTGATATTTTTGAGGTTATAATGATAAGGTAACCATATCAGGTAGAAAGCTAGTGAAAATACCGTGGTAGCTACAAAAATGGCAATCACATTGCATGTTCACTTGCATTTTAAACTATCCTATGAGATAAAACAGAACTGGTAGCCAGAAATTGACATTTTGGAAGTTATTGTTGTGGCTAGCTGTTGTCAACAATGGGTATATTGGAGCCTGTTCTCAGAGGCACACAGTGATAGGACAAGAGGAAGCAGACACCAGTTGGAACTTAGCAAATTCTGATTAGACAAAAGCGGGGGGAGGTGAATCACCTTCAGAGTGATCAAGCACTGAAACAGATTGCCTGGAGGGGTTGAGATGTCTGGATCCTTGGAGATGTTCTGAACTCAACTGAAGAAGACCCTGAGCAACCCTCTCTAACTAGACCTTCTCTGAGTGAGAAGTTGGACTAGTTGTTCTTCTCAGTCTCCTGAGGTCGTTTCAAAACGAAGATTTTAAAGTAAACATAGTTTTCTAGTACTATATGAGAACTTCTAAGTTATCCAAAGCATCCACACACAGTCGTAGACACAGTAAATGATCTTCAGGAAACCCAAACATTTCTGTTGTGTAAACTGGATGCCAACCAGGATATCAAGAACAAGCAACTGAACAAGCTGCCAGGATGAGATTTTAACTTCAGAAGCCAGGATGTAAATGAAGCGAGTTATTTACTGCTGTTCAATAATAAATGTTGAAGAGTGGTGTTGGATTTTTTTTTTAATGATCAATGACTATTCCCTGAGCACAAGTAATTTGTCAAAATCACTTATGGAGAATGGAAGGATATAAATAATTTTAACGCCTCCATTAAAAAAAGGAGCTTTTAAAAAAGGGGGTAGGAACTCAGTATTTTCTGATCTTTAGGTTTCAGTAAAAATGTCTGAGGTTGGGCATCTGTATGTGGACAATCTATAAAACTGTAGTGAGTATCAGAATTAACACTTATTAATGACCAGGTAATAATTATGCCCTAAGTGATAACATAATTTCTTATCCAAATGCTATGCTTTCTGCTTTTGGTGACAGCATGTATCATTTAAAGAACAGATGACATATATCTTTTCAGTACACTACAGAGAAAAATTGTAATGGTTTTTTAAGAACTCAGTCACCAGAAAGATGTAGAATATCTTGCTAATGTGTTCCAGATATGCTGACAAACTCTCACACAACTACGTTACATTCCTAAACCATGTAAGATATTCTCAGCAGGTTGTGTATTTCAATATTACCATCCATCAAATTGGTCTATCTTTACTAAAAGCAGCAGAAAGTAAAATGTCAAACCCGCATGATCAAACCCTTGTTTTGGAGGCAAGACAAGTGCTAAATGACCCAGAACTGCACTTGAGAGAAGCCAGAAAAACAAGGGCAATAAAAAGTAAACCAAAATATTTTAAGGATGAGTAAAGTAATGCACCTACAGTGCTGCCTGTTTTTTGTTAAGAGATATGTTTATTGTGCAATAATCTCCTTGACAGCTCAGCAAAGAATAATTTCCTGGGTTTACTTCTATTCTCTTTGTGGGATTATGCACCTGCTACACAATTCCACTTAGCAGCCTCGGTATACTTGAAATGTTTAAATATCATCATGCTACCTCTGTTAAGAACAAGAGGTAGCACTTCCACCTCAGTCATGCTGTCTATAGAAATTCTCATGTTATCCCTCCTCTCTCAGAGAAATATGACTCTGAGGAACCTCTAACCTGTGCCAACAAAACAAAGCTGAAGGGGATATTAAGCAGAACACTAGAAATTACTTTGCTGCCTATTAGTAGATATAAAAATCCTTTTATAATCTGAACAGAAATTGATGTCATAGACCGAGGACATATAATTACATTATCTATATATCTGCCTGGAGACCAGCCCCTTGTACTCGGTACGTTCTTTTCTCTTGTAGGTACGTCTTTACCAGAAAGATAATCAACACTTGGAAAGACTTCAGGAGAAGATGCCTGAAGAACTGACACACGAGCAAGTCTTAATAAATTAAGTATATAATGTTTGGTTGGAATGTTAACAAGAAAAATGACAGTATGGGTATGGAAGAGTAAGATAGTATCTTAACCAGGTGTAAAAAAAATAAAAAGAAATAAATAGAAATTTTTGTTAAAGTTGTTATATGAAAGAGTTCCCACGGTGAGCTATAAAATGGCTTTGTGAGGGAATTAGTGGAAATTTCAGTGCCTTGTACACTGTAAATAACAAAAGACAAAAAAATTATTGTAGAGTACACTGCTTTGGTAGGGAGAAAGATCAATAAGCTGAGTATTTCAATTGCTTTTACAGTGTCTATAAACATGGAGAGTTCACCAAATATTACAGTTACAGGTGTAACAGTTCACTACCATGGTTTCTAATGTCAAGAGAACAATAATTCAGGCCACCAACTATCCTAGGCTATTATTCATTGCAGGTACAACAGTAAATTGTAACCACCAAGGACTAAGTGGAAATTTACATTAATACTTGAAAACATTCCTTTTATTTTTTTTCCAGAAAATACTTGTTGCAGTTTCTTCAATTAAAAGGATAGATAAAAAAATGTCAAAAAATCTTTAAAACTTTGAATTTTATTACATTTTTCCATCCAAAAATTTCAGTGTCTGTCTGTGAGAGCTTTTTTCTAGTTTTATTCCCACTTCCATTCCCATTTCAAATAAGTCTAGCACTAGATTCAGCTGTACTTTTACTTTTCAAAATATTTTATTGTACTAAATGCATATTTCATGGCTCTCATCACTTACAACAGCCTGGGATGATCTTTTTCTCTGCCCTTCATATATAAGTTTAAGGTTTTTTTCACTTTCCTATCAAACACTGGATACTGATCACAGAAAAAGATAGCATGCATAAAAGAATATATAGATTTTTCACTGCTGTTAAAATCTTGACTTTTCCTTATTTATGTCTTGCTCAAGTACTCCGTGTTTAGCTGATCACTAGGTTTTGGTACAGGAAGATATTTGCAACACATTAATTTTTGAGAAACTGTTTAGGATTATTCTCCTTTCCCCTTTGGCATGAAGATCATCAAATTTCATACTGCTGCAAGCAGAATATTTACAGCACCTTTGATGTTTCTCGCTCACTTTTCACAGAACTTCACAGCTGTCACTTTTAGTCTTTCTTTAGGTGTATATATATATATAGTTTTCCTTAGTTTGTAGAACTGGTGTTTTTGTGAGCTGTGGCAAAATTTACAGTGGATACTTTACAGACACCTCAGATAAAATTTCGGGTGCTTGGGTAGATGTGAATGCAAGGGACTATAAAAAAGAAAAAGCATGTAAACCTGTCATTGCTTCATTGTTTCTTCTCTCACACAGGTATTTGAGTATATAACTTCGTTTAAACTCTGTAAATATTCTTCATTTTCCATCTTCTCTGATGGTTTTGAATCTGATTTTCAATCTATGTTGTGAGTACTTCTCACTCCCTTTGCGTAATATTGTTTTAGTTCTGGTTTCCTTTCTCTTTTTTCATTTTCTTTGATTTTGTGAACTACCATGTCAGGAAAGGAAAAAGACACATTTTAACTTGGAGTAGGAGAGCCAAATCCAGCTGCTAAACAGAGGCAAGTCTGACACAGGTCCATGTCCACAGAGCCAGTCAGCAGTGAACCTGAACACATACTCCCAGTAGGCACAAAAACTCCTGTATGCAATATACATGCACATATAAACATATCCAGCCACACAAACATGGAAACAGTGCCAACGGACTCATGCTGCACCTCTCTCTTCTCAGGCAGCTAGATTAGTGCAAAATCTATCCATAGGTGTAACTGGATTGCCCCTGGCAGCTGAGCTCGGACACTTGGTCTTTCCAGCTGCCCCTGGATCCCTGTGTCCCTACTTGTGTCACCTGGACATACAAGCCCCCGAGACCACAGCTCCACTCCAGACCCCCCTTGCTAACACACGTGTGTGCACATACATACTCATGTGCACATGCACACACAAACATTGACACACCACGGATTCCCTGAGAGCTGGCTTTGGACACACCATCCATCCAGCCGGTGGTCCTGGATCCCTGTTCTCCCCAGGTGCCTCGCCCCTCGGATCCCACAGTCCCTCCAGCAGCTGGCCTTGGGTCCCTCTGGCAGCCAGCTCTTCCTTTGGTCCTGCTCTCAGAGAAACATCTCTCCAGCTCCCAGGCTACTTCATCTAATTGCCAGATAGTCTAGCTTGATCTTTGCTTGTGATCACACTATTGGCAGAGCTTTAATCATCTACTTCTCTCAGATTTCTTGAGGATCTAAGAGAATCCACCGTACAGGTATGGTGACTGACATTTTTTAACATTACAGTGCTCTGCCCTTTAAGTTTATCAGATGAGTCCCTGACATTTTCTGCATAGGATAGAGTTTCCATTTCTCTTTCTCTCTCTTTTTTTTTTTCTTTCTTAAAAGCGCTTTAGGAAGAGGTAGGACATAAAAAGCAGATACGGGAGTCTTTAGAGCAAAGGAAAAACCCAAGACTAAAGATTTAGATATGCACATCAAAAACTAATCTGACATTCACCAAATAAAAAACAGTGTATTACAACAAAACCTTATATCCTCATATATATTTCTTCTCCTTTCCCTAATTCTTTTGTTTGCTTCTTTACTAACATGAAAACCATAAAATCTGTAGGTCTTACACTACCAAAGCCATATCCAGAATAAAGTATTTAGATACTATGAACAATATCTAAACATCTTTTTCTGTTGTGATAATGAGCTTCAAACTGCATAAAGTTTTCTCAGGGAATTAATTCTATAGAAACCAAGGAAAGTCAGATGCATAAAAGTAGTATTTTAAACCCTACCTTTTGAATGTATTAAGGCTTAAGTAACCTGATAGGAAATATCGTAAAGAAGGACTTATGGAAAGTGACAGGTGCTCTTCAGCCTTTGCAAAATAACTTCATAGCTGGAGCAAAGTAGAACACAAAAAATAGTCTGCTAGTTTCACCACTAACCTGGAGAAGTGCATAACCACAACTCCCACTTTTTGGGACTTCTGATATCGCAAGGAAATAAGGAAAGGACTGAACTTGATACTCTAAGAAGTAGGCCAAAGAGAAGCCATGCAGGAGAACGAATACATCACCAGGGCATCCAGAAGGAAGCAGCGTGTTTGGTTCTTAGTCCTATCCTCCCAGCAGGCTTATTTCTTTTGTATTAAGTAGCCATTTACTAAAATGCAAGAATTTTCTTATCTTTACATCGTTTCACTTACCTCTAAATCTTTTGATAACATTTTAATAAATATTAAATAAAAAATAAGAGTATTTCCAAATTTCTAAAGCCAACTTCTATGCCTCTTTACTGTTTTAGAGATTAAAAATTAAGACATGTATTTTTCAGGTAGTTTTTCATCTCCAGCAAGAACAAAACAAAACCAGAACACTTCAATTTGTTATTAGGTCTACTTATTTAAAATTAACCTATTTCTTCTTGATTTGTATAAGAAGGCATTCAGACAGAAGTAACTTGTAGAAGTGAAAATGGCAAATAGAAGTGTATAGCTGAAATTCTTTGACCTAAAGAGAGCTCAAAATGTCATACAAATTATTACACTCAAAAAGGTTTTTGAATCTGCTATTATTTTTTCTGTTCTATAGAGCTGCCATATGGAACTTCCATTTAGCAGAAAAAAAAAAAGTTCAGTTTAAATTAATGCAATATCTGTAACTATATTCTTCTTACAAATATTAAACTTTAAACCACCTTTTCTGACTGAATTTAATAATAAATGGTGGTAATGAAGTATTATATGGATGGAGAAGTAAAAAATAAGAAAAGACAGGGGATGAAGGAAGTACATCAGCGATGCAAAAAAAATGCAGGAGAAATATTCGTGACTGCTTGTTTTAGTCTCAGCAAAAGCCCTGCATTTTCTGCTTTCTCAAGACAAAAGTTATATACGCATGTATTTTATACCACCAGGGGAATCTCCTTTAAATTTAGCTGGAATTCTGTTAAATATTTAAGGTGACACTAATTCTGTTCATTAAGCTGCACTGAGTTAAATCTGACATCAGGGAAAAATATGGAACTCTGTTGTTACTCTGGGTTTACACTTCTGAAACTGAGAAAAGATTTTTGGTCCCTGGACTTCCAGTATGCTTCAGTCAGCCACTTCACGTATCTTCTCTAAGTTATTTTAGACTTAGAACAAGTTAAATGTTTTCTAAAGATACTTTTTTTTATATATTCAGAGGTTCTATAGACTGATTAACAATGGATACTCAGAATAATGACCCATCTGTTTCTCTTTCACTGATTTGGGAGTCCAATTTTTGTTTTGTTAATGGAAATTATGTGAAAAAAAAAAGGAAATTATCTTCTTTTAACATAATGGCGAAACAAGTAGGAGCTGAAATTTAGCAGGGGTTTTAAAAAATAAAAAGGTATTTTCTGTGGAATAAGGAACATCTGAAAAAATAGCAAAGGTGAAATAATGAAAAATGTTAATGCTCATCTTTGGATAGTTTGCTTTATAAAGAAAATACAAGACCAGAGTTAAGAAGGGTGTTTCACTAATACTATGAACGTTGAAGTGTAATCTATAACTTTTAAGGAGATTAAAAGCAGCACAATTGGCAAACAGTCCTATAAATCTGAATTGAGTTGTAAGGGTGAAGAAACTATTTTATAAAGATTGCAGCCTTTTCTCAAAAGTCGGAATGCATTTATGTGTGTTAAAATGTAGATAAAAGGTACTGAAATACACTCCAGCAGCATGAGTTCCTTTATGCTACTAGAATAAGGTTAAAAAAGAACAGAATAACTCTTTATTTCAATGTGGCTATTACACCAACCTTGAAAATTGAGAGTTGGGTTTTTTTGGGGTTGTTTTTTTTTTTAGATTAAAATAGAATTTAATTCATATAGGCTTTTATATATGCAACCATCAGTTTCAATGTGCTACTTTTGCTTTTTAATTTTTCTTTTTACCATTGAATTTGATGAACTAGATTTAACTGAATAATGGTATGATTTAATATGGGATTGCATATAACAGATTAGGCTTGTCATCTTGGTTTTCCTTATATGAGCATCCAAAAACACAAACAAGCAATGTTAAATGGGTACTTTTGAAGATAACTGTTTCATCAGTTTATGTCTCAGTACTAACACTAATTGAGTATGGTATAGTAATAGCAATAATAGCAACAGTAAACAACGGTGGAAAATTAATAGTGTGGAATACTTAAATGAGAAGACAACAATGTACAAGTGTAAACAGCAGATTGTGTCATAAATGCACGGTCAGATTTGTAGGTTTTCTAGAACTTGTAAAACTCGTCCTCTTGGTCATTGCCTATGGTTTCCCTTTTTGTGTAGCTGCTTGCATCGTTGCTGAACAGTAACAGGAGTGTTCTGCAGCAAAGCTAGTAATCTTGGTTGTTTTGGTTTGGGTTTTTTTCCAAAATAAGGGTGTTAATACATTCAAAATTAAGACACCTAAATATAAAGCTCTATATGAAGGTGTCTACACACAAGGTAGGTGTGTAAGTTTCAATGTTTGTGTCATTTTACATACCTTGGCATCAAGGTGTCTTTCCAGACTCGTACAGTGTCTTAAGCTTGTGAAAGCAGTCTCTATCAAAATGAAAGCCAGGAGGGATGAACTTTGAAAATGTAAATGAATTCTTTGGATGACCATGATGAAAAGAGAAAAACTTCTTCTCTGGCCTTGAAGAGGGAGAAATATGTTTGGTCCCTTTGGAGAACTTCTAATACATCATGATGAATGATATAGCTCTTTGGGAGCCACAGAAAACTTGTATTTCACCTCCTAATAGACACCAAGGTCCTTTTTTATGTATAGAAGTCATACTGCTCATATGATATATGCTGGGCAGACATGCCCAAGCTCTGCACGTACCAAAATCTCAGTAACAGTGTTAATAAGATGCAGAGTTCAAGTTTATAAACCTTACTGATGGAAACGGTTCATTAACTCTGGCGGTTTTGCTCTGTTTTGTTTTGTTTCTTTTCCTGTGTTAACAGTCCCACAGTCTTTGATCATCTCAGAACTTAAGCAAAGCAAAATTGCATACATGGAGAGCTAAGGCAAAGCAGACTTATTTCAGAACATGTCAGGGAATAGAATATATTCAGAATATGTCATATATATTCACAGTATATAAAGAAAATATAATTATAGGGCTTTGGCATGGTTTAATCCCAGCTGTCATAGGCACCACACAGCCATTCGCCCACTCCCTCTGGTTAGGATGAGGAAGAGAGTCAGATGGGTAAAAGTGGGAAAAGTAAAGAAAAGCTGTGAGCACAAGCGAAGCAAAATTATTCACTCACAACTTCCCATCTGTAGGCAGGTGTCCAGCCATCTCCAGGAAAGCAGGGCTTCATAATGTGTAATGGTTACATGGGAAGACAAATGCCATCACTCCAAAGGTTCTCCCCTTCCTTCTTCCCCCAGCTTTTATTGCTGAGCATGACGTCATATGACACGGACTATCCCTTTGGTTAGTTGGGATCAGCTGTCCCAGCTATGTTCCCTCCCAACTTCTTGTGCACCCCCAGCATCCATGCTGGCAGGCTAGAGTGAGAAGCAGAAAAGACCTTGAGTTTGTGTTAGCACTGCTCAGCAATAACTAAAACATCCCTGTATTATCAATACTGTTTTCAGCACAAATCCAAAATGGAGCTCATCAGAGGCAGACAAACATTAATCCCTCTAACACAAAAGAACAGTTATGCTAATGCTGAAATTTTGAAAGAATACCAGCAGGGTTTACAAGCAAAGGATGAGGATGTTTAATACAGAAATATTTTAACGTACAGTCAGATAGATAATCTGTTCCTGGGTTTCTGAGTATTAGGGTAAGCCAAATTTAAACTAGAAAAAATGGCAAATCGTTAACAGAGATGACTTTTGATGCTGAAAAAATTTATTAAAGATGTAATGGATTATTATTACCAAACCTTGCTAAAACCCAATGTTGTTATATGTCTTGTGTTGGTTTGTTTGTTTGCTTGCTTGCTTTCCTGAAAGATTATTTTCTAATTCATAAAAGATCAATACAGGGAAGTACCAATCCTGTGTCACGTGGAGGATCACGCTAAGAAGACATAATCATTCCACCTGGCCTTACAAATCTATAAATCTATAAATAAATCCATAATTTTATAAGTCTATGAATCTATAAATAATCTATAAAGGTTATGTTGAGTGCATTGAGTAGTTTGAGCTAGGGAATGCCACCTAGCATACTGCAGCACGGACTGATAATAAATGTATAATTTTGGGAAGTCTTATAAAAAGTTTATTGACAGAAGATTGCCGTAGAAGTTAGAAATTTCTAAACATAATCACAGCATGAGATACTCAGACATTGGAGGAAGACCGAGATATAGTAGTAAATCTGTAACATAATGTGATAACATTTGATATTCCATTTAACACTGTCATATACGGTATAATGAAGGTAGTGATCCTGTGTTTATTTCCTTCACTTTTATACAACTGTTTCAAAAATGACTTGTACTGTCTTTAACAAGATTAATCTAAATTCCTATCAAATCCTGTTACTAATTCATTTGGGGGGACCTTTCTTTGGAATTATGAAATAATTTTTCAAGCTAAGTAAATAAAAAGTATCCAAAAGCTGACATAAAAAGTACTGACACTTTAAGTAAAAAAACACATTTAGGTGATTTGCTATGCACTGAGAAGTTCCAAAATATTTCCTTCTTGTAAGAATTATCTCAGTATAATTCTGAAGCAATATGTATTTTCAGAAACTACTTTTTTGTACATTCTATACTGATGCATGAATCTCTAAGATCTCTACAAATAAATGTTCTCATTCTGATGCAATCTCATTTGAAATTCTTTGAGCTGACATAGCAGCACTAGTTTGAACCCATAGAAATAGCAAACAGCTTCCAGCAAGTGCAAAACAGTAAGCTGATTATTATAATCATGTCTTAGGGTTTCAGGAGAAGTTATGCAGTCTACGTGTTCTGATATGATGTCCTTTGAAACACTTGCTATTTAGACTGGCCCATCAAAATAACACGTGAACAACTATGACTCTCCATCACATCATATTATTAACTATTGTGT
>WKFP01014780.1:37485-70935 GCA_011057875.1 Pterocles orientalis | reverse complement strand
GCTTCAGAGATCAGAGACCTGCCACAGCAACGCTGGTTCTTTCCAAAATTGCTTAAAGTCTGGCAATGGCTGCCTACAGTTCTTCCAAGACCAAGCATCCTCTTAATATCCTGTGTTATTTTTTTTTTTTTAGTTGAGATGTTGGACAAAAGCAGCAGGGGATATTACATTGGCATAAATATGTGCTGCATTCTTTAATATTTTGCTGATACTTTATGAATAGGAAAATATCTGCTATCACCATTTCCTCAAGTGTTTTAGCATTTTTAAGGTCCTATATATAATTTATATTTTACTGCGTAGCTATTTGTTGATAATGTAAATATAGAATAGGTGTCCATACTTTACTGGATGTCTGTGTCTCACCGTCAGATTCTCACAAAGTGAAGGAGTCCATTTCAGTTTGTTTGCTTTTTCTCATGTGACCAGTATTATATAGGATCATCTCAGCTGTCAGTTACAGAAATCCATGCATTGCTTCTGATGATTATTTAGCTTAGTTGCCTTTTAGAGTATGATACTCTAGTGGATACAGTCCACTAGAATATTTGAATAATTTTGCTATTTTTTTAACTCAATGATTGCTTTTTAGCTCGACTTTTTTTTTTTTTTTTTTTTTTTTTTTTTTTTTTTTTTTTTTTTTTTTTTACCAGTGCATTGTCGATCTGTTGTTGACAATAACATTTACTCCCTGACTTCAAAACTAGAATAATGACAATAATAACTATCATAATTTTAAAAATAATTTAGGGATCTTGTATTCCAACAGACCAAAAGGTAGATATTTAATAAAACTGGTTAGAAAAAAAAATGCTCTATTGTAAACTCTAAATGAAAGACTGAGAACTATCTAATAAAGAAACAGATTAAATTAAAGGTTGGAGGTGTTTGTTGCACCCAAGAAAAGTCACAACCTTAAGGAGATCTTGGTTTTGAAGAATTAATGTTATGTAGAATTGTAGGTGAACGACATTGACAAGACTCAGATTCTTCAGTATTGTTTTGAGAATAGCATTCTAGGTTGTCCTAGGCTATCCAAAACAGAGCATGAGACAGAATGAGACAGAACACAAAGGTGATCCAAGCCCTGTGGAGCAGCAGCTGGGGGACTCACTGTACATCTTCATCACATTAAATGTAAGTTTTGATCATAAAACAGGAGACAATTAGCAGGAAATTGTAGCTGATTATCACTATGAAAGACGGATGGTATGTCTTAAGTCGATATCAACTTTGCTAGACACAAGGGAGAATGAAACCATGGTCAGATCCAAAAGCAATTTAATCTCTAAAACAGAATTTGTACAATCTTGATCAAACTGAAATGATTTGCTACAGGAATAGGCCTGGAAAAACAATATGGGTGAAGTTGAATGTTGAATCCATCTGAAAAGTTGTAATGTCACTTGGAGAGCCAATAGCATATGGTAGTGACCTTACCATTCTGCAGAAAAATGCACATTTAGCCATGATTTTTACAGTTCGAACTACTAAAAGTCTTATTTAAATATCATCTATCATTTATCAGTGAACAACTAAACAGAGCTTCCTGATGCTGAATATTTTCTAGTTTTTTTTTTCTTTTGATGGCAATTCCGTACCTCTCTGAGAACAAGTACTTGAGAAAAAAACAGTACCAATATATGGAGACCAACACATGGAGTCCTGGTGGTAGAAAGCATATTATTAAAGGTGTGAGCAAACTCATGCTAATTGCTCCTGTACCTCATTTCTACGAAAATATTTCTTACCTGAATATCACTCATGATTTTGTGCACATTTCTGTCAGAAATGGAAATGGTCATGAATTTATATATGAAACTTATGAATCTATGCCAGACTTCCCTCCTCCACCCAAAGGTTGGGGTTTTTTTTAATGCTGAAAAAGCAAAAAGGTGATAAATTGCCAATGACATTCTCTGCCTTACTGTCGTCCTCCTTCCTCCTCTGTCATTTCCAGCAGTCCTGCCATGCTCTGAACACATAGATTTGCAACTGTAAACTGCTACGGAATGAATACAGATTTACTCCAATATATCCTATTTTTATATAAGGTTCTACTAATAAAAAATATAGCCATGAAATGCTAAGAATAACTAATGTTAATAAATAAGAACAGAAGGACAATTTACATATTTTATGTTGCTTCCACAATTTCACTGCGTACACCTTTAACTATCCGTGTATTCCCTTAAATACTGACCATATTACTTTCACAGAGAGAGTCTTTATAAATTATCTTTTTATTTTACAATGAAGACTGTTTTCTTAAATGAAATTTACTGTGGGACTTTTGTTGGTTTTTGTTGTTACTGTCTTTAGTACAGCAAGACAACCTTGGTAGAAAGGAATTAACTGGGATATGAACAAAAGAATCACGAAAGAGTACTGCTGTTGTGCAACACTAATATAGAGAGGGGAAAAATTTAAATAAAAGGTCTTAACTCTCACCTCTTTAGTTTCTGCCTGATATGTTACAAAGTTTTGTGACTTACATGGAATCTCATTCTGATCAACGCTGTTCAGCCTATGTTCAGTATTCCATGTACTCAATTTTGGTTTGGTCGAATAAAGGTCCATGGTTTATCGAAACCTAGATTTCTTCCCATTAGAAAAACCCTGAGAAGACTATATGTTTTATTCATTACACTTTATTAAAATAATAATAATAATAGTAGTGATAATAATAATAATAATAATAATAATAATAGACCAGTATTTCTGCTCTTGACATATTCATGACTAGAAATTCTGCAATAATAACCCTTCTCTCAGTGTTTTATCACTTTTGGATCTTGCTTGCAGATATAATCCTTAACAGGAAATTAAAAGCAGAGGCAAAAAAATTAAGAATCTCCAGACTACCTACTGATTCAGAATTAACTTGAGTCTTCATTCAATCTTCATTTACCCTGTTGCATTAAATTATATCCAGTATTTAAAAGAAATTTTGGAGCATTCTTTCAGTTTTTAAATATACTTGCAATATGGTCACTGAGGAAAGGGTTAATCTCCTTTATCTTGAGCAGGCAGTCACCTAGGTTCTGTCTTCAGTCAGTGGAAAAAGCTAGAAACCACTACGAATATATTGATCTTACTCTGTGCTCTGAAATACTTTCTAATCCAATTCATAATTGTTCTAAATTAGATAAGTTGAATGTTAGATGGTTGGTTGCTGTGATATACAATTAATATGTTTAGCTATATGTAAGTCTGCAGTCTCAGACTTTGAAAACTAATTGTTTAGATCCCTTCTTAGGCATCTGATTTCAAAAGCATTGCTTGGATGTTCAAGTTTCTGGAATCCATCCTAAGATTTTTTAGGGGTCTGAATATAACTGTAAATTAACATATGAACAGATAATCAAACCTGAAAATTCTGACCTAAAAGCTCTTTTCTTGATGTTGGAATAAAGGTAACTACTAAAAGGTGTTACGTGCTAACTGGGATGCACATAGCTCACAAAAATAAAACAGATGCCTTAAAAAACAAAACAAAAGAAAAGAAAAACTTAGGAAGGACAGTCTTCGAGAATTCTGAATGTTTGCATTGCTACCAAACTGCGGTGAAATAATTCTCAAAAATAACAAGAGGAGAGAATCAGATGGGGCACGCTGGCCTGCAGAAAAAAACCCAATATCACAGTGTTCAGAATGGGGGACCTGTATACCGGCTTGAGTTTCTTTCCAGCAGGGACCATAGGACATGGAGCACTGCCCTGTACCTGAGCCTTGTCCCAACACAGACCCAAGGTAGAGATAAAATCTATGTCTGTCTGGGATAAATGTGGAATCTGGAGCACCATCAGGATCTCCTCCACTTCTCGGAAGGTCTTGATATTTCAATGGCAAGTAGTAAAATATTAGGACCTCGGCCATTTAAATTCCTAAGAAACATTTCAGTTAAAAGTGTTGGGCATTAGCTGCATATGCATATCTTCACTAAACAGGAATTGAATTTCTTAAAAAGGAAATATCTTAGAAATACCTTCCTATCAGAACTCTGAATACAAAGGCATCCTAATTCTTTGGCTAATAGGTTCCATGACTAGGATTAGTGATTTATCATTTCAGTGTTAAAATTGCCTAGGAAAGGAGACTATACACACAAAATGCAAATGTCCTGACTGGATTCAAATATAACACAAGAGAGAGCCCTACTGGTAGAGCTTTATAAAGACAATCACTATTTTAGAAACTCAAGTAAATAACTTACTTTATAATAAACAGGAGTGAAACACACATCTTGCAATATTTGCCTCTTTTGTATTCTCCTTCATTTTCGGTGGTTCATTAAGGAGTCAAAATATATATTCATACAGCATGGATGCACCATTGTCCCATTGTCCATATTAGTAGTGCTGTGGTGTAACGTCCTCCTCAATGGAATAAATGAACCATGAAATATTTTACCAGAAGAACACAGGCGAGCCACCTCCCACCCACCCTCCCACCTCACCGAGGTGCTCTAAAAATGTGAGAGTTAATTTGAAACTCTAAGTTGCTAATCGCTCTGTATTGAAGCTCCAGAAGTTTTAGAAAAGAGAAGCAGAAATAATGCGCCCCAATAAAAAGATACGAGATTGAAATGGGAATCCTTTGCTCTTTATAAGGGCAGCAAGAAATATAAAAAATATCTATTCAGTTTGACTAAAGCATCTAAATCTTAGCTTCCTGCCGTACATTTCTGTCATGTGTGGATGGTGTTGAGGGGTGGCAGATGTTCCAAAAGTTTCTAAATGTGCTTCGATTGGTTCCTCTTTATAATAACAAGAAAAATGTGAACAGCAATTGGATTTGAATAAAGTTGGAGCAAGCAGGCCAGCATCAAATCTAAATTAAGGTAAGTGCAAGCAGGGTACAATACATAGAAGAAAATTAATTACTGGAAAAGAAGGAAAAAAAAAAAGAAGCTTGTCTCATTTTATGTTATGGTTTAGAAGATATACTAATCTCACCCATCAGCTTATGAAACAATCACTACAAGTGAAAAATTGAGACTGGAATAGAAGTGAAAAGATTTCTTCCTTACAAATGTATTGTCCATTTTTTTTAAATCATCCTTCAAAGCGTATCTCATTGTCCAGCAAAGAGCAGGTGCAGGGCTAAATCCTTTAAATTGTATGGAATATTCATTTCCAGTACTAACTCGTTTTGTAGGTAAAACTAGGCACCTAGTACAATGTGAAACACTGCAAGAAATCCTTAGTTCCTGCACACAAAGGTGACAGACTTGACACAGAACCTACACAAGTACCATAACCATCTGGAGCACCAGGTGGAGAGCACATAACATGTCTTTCAGCCTCCCAAATCACACTAAAAATCTTTGTTTAAGGTTTGAGATACTTACATATGAAGGTGTCTAAGCTTTTGTTACAATTCAAGGGAGAGTTAAGGGGTCAGTTACCTAAATGCAAACAACTCCATGAAAAAGTGCCTCAGGATACCCTGTCTGTCCTGTGGCTGCTGGTCTGTAGGGTGCAGATCTCCTTCCATCATGCCTGCTGGCCCTCTGCAGATGTCCCAGACACCCCAATATGTCACAAATAACACTAGAAGTCTATATTAGCAAGTGGATCAAGCTCCTTCTCACTTCTAGAGAGTAACCCAGCTCATCTGGCAAGAAGCATTTATATCTGGACAGAATACCCCTCAGAATCAACAACAGTATTGACTGGATTATACCCAATTGTACCAGTAGTTTAGATGAATTAATGGCTTGTTTAATAAACTTTTGGTGTTTGTTCATTAGGAAAATAAAAGTTCCTACTGAATGCAGTTTTGTCCTGGCAATATATAAGGCAAGTAAGATAAAAGGTCACTCTTGGAAATGTTTATTTTGTGAGAAGATGAAGAACAAGCAAGACAGAATAAAAATGCACATTAACTTTAATTCACTTATGGCTTCTAAATGCAGAGCTCAGATTGTCTTTAATGGAATGAGTTGGCTCATGCCAAGATTATACACACATATTTTTTGATGTATATGACTTTGTGACGGAGAGTGGGGAAAACTAGGAATCTAGAGTACGAATACATACCTGAAGGCAAAACAGAAAGGGTAGTCTATATAGCCAGTCTATACAGTTTGTATCACTGTACCTGCAAGTGCTGATGTTTTCCTGGTTTTTTTATATGTTCTCATTTCTGTTTATTTTGAAATAGTTGAACCCAAAGAGAGAAGAGCGATTGAGGTCTGGGTGTACATTATGTATAAAATGGCATAATAGTGTTCTTAGTAGAAATTCCCAACTTCATGTTTCTTTTTTGATTTCCCTTAAGCAGTGAGCTAATATAGTCACAAAAATATCCATTATAAATTCAAGGACCTTCTCTTCAGCTTCAGTGGTTAAATCAGAGCCCATTAGCTACTTTACAAGATATATAAGTAAAGTAGAAGAAAATTAAAAACTGGGCCATACAAAGTCACTCATACAAAGCAAATTTCTATGTATGAATGAACAGCTAAGGAAGACCCCACTCAGAGTTTCTCAGCTGTGCAAGCAAAAGTGAATTTTACTGCACCAAAAGGAGCCAAAGATAGATTGTTTCTGAAGAGCATTGGAATAAAAAGAGAAAAAGGAAAAGAAAACAAAACAAAAGAAAAAATCACAAAAATATTGTGAAGAGTTGAGACAGAGTCCTGGACCTCTGAAGAGCAGGATTGTGTAAGAGCTATCGGTAGGGAAAAAACATCAGAAGTCCCTTTACTGTCTTTCCTTCTTTTTTCCTGATTTTTCTTGGTTTGGCTTTTTTTTTTTTCCTTTCGATTTTTATTTTCAACAGAAGCAACCATTGTTCAATCCCATGCTTTCATAAGCAGCAACTGCAACTTCTTCCTTTTGCTTTCATACAGATGAAGCTACACTGGATGAATACAGCACTGTGCAAGGTGCATAAATAACAGAAATGAGGCCAACTAAGTTTATCTAGTATTCATGACATCCAAAGTATGAGGGATTTTGCAAGGTGACAATTAATAATCAGTCTCTTGGTGAGTGAGTACACATAAGTTGTTCCACAATATACTGCTCAGTTTATAAAGATTTTATTTTCCTGATAAATATTTGTACAAATTTAGGCTAAGGTCCAAGAAACTTAAGTGTTTGCTTTATTACCTCGCCAAACGTTCTTTAGATCAAGTTCTCTCTCATGGGCTGTCGTTGTACCATTCAAATTACATTATGAGAAACAACTTTGCAATCATATTGTGGGACACATGGTGCAAAACAAGGGCAAAATCTGTAGACAATGGAGTAGCACTAGTATGTTGTTCAGTATTTATTTAAGAATTCTGTTGATCGTGAACAATTCACTTCCCTCTCCCCCTCGTCCCCAGGATATATTTGTTCTGCAGCCCTGAAGCCAGAACACCTTTTTTTTTTTTTTTAGTAAAATGAAAACAACAGTTCTCCTAATAAGTGACACTTCCAGATAGTCTTTTACACAAGGACTATGCTCCAGCATGAAACAGGTTAATAGAATTTGACCAAACATGCATTCTTTAAAATTATGTTTTGTTTGCTTTTTAATCTGTGTACCATAGATTTTATACAGTTCAGGACTACAAAGTGACCACTGAACCTCTAAAAACTCCCAGAGGCAGAAACAAACAATATGTTTTTAAATTATTTCCAGGTTAATTTCTTCTCTTTCTAAATATCACTTAATGACAAAAAAAAAAATATTTTCTTAACTTCTCTGAAAATAAATTACCTTTGCATTTACAAATTTGTATTTTAATTCAAAATTGAATCTACCCAACTTAAGGCTCAAGTCTCCAAATCTTTCTCTGTCTGCTGGAGACGATTGAAAACCCCTGCGTTAGTAATCTCTTTTACACCAGTACTCAATCATTTCTAGGTCTTCTGTTCAATAAACTAAATTGATTGCTTAACCTTCTTATCATAAAGTTTATGTTCCATTTTCTGCATCACAGTTTTTTGCCTGTTCTGACTAAGTCTTGTTATCTTCCCAGTATTCCAGCAGCCTTCTGATAACAGTTTCCTGCGTGCACTAGATCTGCTTCTACTTCTTTTAATTATATGAGAGACATTTTTCTCTCACTGCACAACCTAGTTCCTGGCCCCTGACTTTAACTACAGTTGGGAAATAATAAAATTTCAAAGCTTTTTTTTGGTACAGATTTTTATTCTTTTAATTAAATTCACATTCCCAATGAACAGCAATTCAGTTCAATTCAATTATACATCTTCATTTATGTACAGGTGTCTGATTCTCAAAGGTTCTGATGTCGTATTGTCTTAAGTGTCCAGCCCGTTGAAGAACAGAACAGCTGTTTAATCACTGAGCAAATACTTAGTATTTATATATCCTCACATTTACTGTCTGCAAGGGTATTCCTATTCATCACCCTCCAGCTGCAAATTTCTAAGTGAGGGACCTAGAAGCATTTTCCTCATTTTTCTGTGTACATTAACTGTAGACCTATTTCATGTTGAAATTAGATACTATTCCATGCATGTAAATATTGTGAAATGCATGCGATATTTTGCTCTCATTTTCTTTAGAAAGAAACTCTGGCAAACAACCAAGAAAGAAGCTGCGGTGTGCTCCCTGAACATAAATGTCTAGGGAGCAGCAGTGCAGATTTTTGATGCAGCTCAGTTACCTAGCATACCTAAAGCTGATCTGCCTTTTCTTCTCGACTTTATAAATTCACAGGAATCTCTCAGTGAGGGCATCTGAGTTGGCAGAAATGCCTTAGGGGTATTATTTTTCATCACTTGGATCTCTACATAGATAAAGGACGATATGCAAGGTACCAGAATACATTACTCTCTTGAACAATCTCAGTAGAAAGTAGAATGAATTCTCTCATTTCCGGAATTTGGTAGTAAACATTTCTGGTCAAAGTTTAAGCTGCAAAGAGCAGCACTTTTCTTTTGCACCCATGACCCATTATGCTTCTCTGCCCTGGAGTAATTTTCACCATCAGTCTGTATCCCAAGTTTAAAGACTTTTAGCATAGCGACAATGCACATAAAGCCAAAGAGATTTGAAAGTAACTCCTTTATTTTCTATTAAGAATATATCTATTCCATAGTATTTCTAAGTATACATGAAGTTCATCCTTTAAGTATTTCTTAGTAACTAAAGGATGATGAACATACTGTCATGTTACACAGTCAGTGAGGTGTGAAAAGAAACTACAGTCTTTCAGAGAGAATGTTGGGAGAAAATTTGTTTTTATTAAATGTATTTTGAACATTTCATCTTAACTCTGTTTCATATTCTTTTAAAAATGTCATATTCAGATGTTACCACTGTTGTCCCAACATCTTCTTTATAAATTGTGTAGATAAGTGCTTCACTAAATGTCAAAAGTTCTCTTTAATTTAGAAAGACCTAATAAAAAAAGAATTGTGTCAGTGCAAAATTATTATTCAAATTTATTTAAACTTTTCAAGTTTTGAAACTAATAGTTTAAGGTCTTGTAGAAAACGTTTCATTTTTTTGACTTATTTTTTCTGAAGCTTCATATGTATAGAAAGAATCATAATGTTATCTTATATTCATTTTCAACAAAGTTAGAAAACCATAAGTTTTACACTGACTTCTGGCTTTAGCGTGCATCAACGTTCAGATTTTTAGATATATTTTGAAAAAGCATTGGGGTTTTTTGATTCCTGCATCTTCTTTCAGAGTTGCTTATCTATTTTTTTTTAAATTTAAAACTTCTTCCTAGATATTCCGATACATTTTAATAGCTACTTGCCGTATGTGTAAATCTATTTGACTCTTTTTTTTTTTTCTGTATATGCTTGTTACAATATTACCACTGAGAACTGAGGAATAATTGTTTTGAAATGAACTTTGCTATTTCTAGGTGTACCTTGATTTTCTTTTGTGTATTTCTGGTGCACTGGTTTTCCAGTACCATGCCATAGATTTGATGGGTGAGAAATGTTCTGTGAGGCTGGAGCTAAGGTAAGGGATACATGAGGAGAATCCATCCCTGAAACCACTTCAGGGTGGAGAACCTAATTCTTACTAGAGCTGTTGACGTTGCCACTGCGCAGGCAGGAGAATAATGAAAACCATCAAAGCCCAATGTATTGATTTTCCTCATCCCAGTGTATTGCTAAGACTTACTGGCAGCAACTTCCATGTGCTTTTGCCTTTTCACCTGCTTTTCATGGTCTCTTCCAACTGCTTCAAGCGTTTCCAGCCACCATCATCTGAGCCCACCTTCTGTGCAGGAGCAGCATGACTGCATACCAAGTAAGACCATGGCCAGTGACCAACAGGGCTGGCTGACTGAGGGAATTCATTCAGTTCGCTCACCAGATCGTCCTTAAAGGTAGTGGGAAAAGGAACTTGTGTAGGCAGGGCAAGAACTTATTGCAGTTTACCATATCACTTCAAACTGCTAATTAAATATGCCGTATTAGCTAAGATGGGCCTTACAAACTGTACAGGACAGAGGAGATCAGCTTTTCATCTGCTACACGTAAGCAATTCTATGGTTAATCTGGGGTTTGGGGGGGGGTGTTTTTCTTTTTTTTTCTGTTTTTTCTTTTTCTCCACTCTACTAAACCATCTGTCACTGCTTATGAGCTCCTTGGTGTTATACAACACTGATTTCTTCTACCCATCTTGGAATCTACACCTGCAGCACCACTATCTTCTGACCAGATAAAAGGAAGAAATTTTTTACGATGAAGGTGATGAAGCACTGGAACAGGTTGCCCAGAGAGGCGGTAGATGCCCCATCCATGGAAACATTTGAGGTCAGGTTGGATGGGGCTCTGACCAGCCTGATCTGGTTGAAGATGTCCCTGTTCATTGCAGGGGCTTTGGACTAGATGACCTTTAAAGGTCCCTTCCAACCCAAACCATTCTATGATTCTATGACACCTTGCGCTAAGGGAGAAACACCCGTGTCTGAGGTATTCTAGCTGGTCACTATGGCTTTGTACAAGACAGAATACCTTCCTTCTATTCGGATACCTTACTGGAGGATCTCAAATGAGAAATTAATTCCTTTCTGTCTACGCAGTGTAGCTGGTTAATAAATACAGCATGGTCATTTAGTTTAAATGGATATTTTGAAGAAGACCCAAAGGTTTGTCCTGCAAACTAAATGAGTTGTTCAAAGTTAACCCCCAAGAATCACCTTTACACTGTAAAGTGTAAAGGTATGCCCATATATTGTGCAGTGAGATGTTTTGTATGGGAAAGGAGGGAAGTTTTGGGGATTTTGCTATTTTCTAGTATAAAAAAGTATGATATCTGTTTCAGCTCACCTCAGTCTTTGAAAAATTTCTTCCTTTCCATATTCAGCTGAAATCTGTAAAAGCAAATGGCCTAATAGTCTGATGAGCTCTTCCTAGTTCATTAATAATTTTGATAAAATTTCTCATTATTTTTCAGTTCCCACCAGCTCCCACTATCAGAGCATGAATTTTTTAGTAAATCAAGGAAATCACTAAAAGGACATAAAGCCGAATAAATAAAGTGAAAATGCATAGCTACTCTGAATGTCCCCATCTCCCAGTCAGTCAGATACCTAGTGAATACTTCTGGGATTACCTCCAATGTAATTTCACTGTTAGTGCACATGAAGATGTTATCTCCTAATGACTGCACGTTCCTTATTCTTGCTTTGTTACATTCAACATTAATTTTTCTGTTTTGAGATTTTCTATCTGAATTACATGT
Organism: Pterocles orientalis; assembly: GCA_011057875.1. NCBI lineage: Eukaryota > Metazoa > Chordata > Aves > Pterocliformes > Pteroclidae > Pterocles > Pterocles orientalis. Next base: position 59,247 of record WKFP01014780.1, on the reverse strand, counting down.
AAAATTGTATGAAATCTTGCAGCTTTAATTGGATATTTGCTTGTCACTGTTCAGGTCTGGTATTTCTTTTCATTATACACTCCTGTGTATTTTAGTGGGGCAGCCAAGTGTGCTGACACTGATGCATAATTTATAATGCTCAATGTTCCCCTTCTGCACATTTCTGAAGCTTCCTTTTCACATTACTGTACAGCCCTTTCCTCTGTTTCTGTAGTACCTCTTTACTTCATGAAATGCAAAGTGTCTAGTAGGAATTTCAGCCCAGTGAATCTGATTTTTTGCCATCACTAGTAGAGCCCTAGGCATTGTGTCCCTGGCAGGGGCAGGGGAGGTCGTTCTCAGGGCACCGTGGCTGCTGTGGCTGGTTGCAGTTGGATGGAGCCAGTTGGAGCTGGTCAATCCCCCCGCACACCGTGGTCGTCTGTCTTTCACCATCCTGCCTGAGCAATGGTCTCTTTGTGTCATGGGCACCCGCTGCTCTCTCCCGTGGGATCCCCAGGAGTGAGAGGAGAGTGTGGGGGAAGAAATGAACCCCCAGAGCCCGGGATGAGGCCCTGGTCTGAGGAGCCCACACCCACCACGGGCACACCACTCCTCCCAGCAGGGACAACAGGGCAACTGCACCTCAGCTATATTCAGTAAACCTTTCTTCACTGTGAAGGTGTTTAAATCAGTAGAGTCCAATAAACCTTCACAACCATTAAAACTACCTTCCATCCAAACGACCACAGATAGCAATCAAGCTGTTGTTGCTTCTTGCTTAATGAAACCTTGTTAGGAAAATTTCCCCTTTAAAGGGTAGCAGTTCATTTCAGAAACCTGTGTACGGCTTTTCCTTTGGAGCATTCCTTTTGATCTCTTAACAACCAGTGTTTCTATCAATTTTCATCCAGTTGTTGTTCAGAAAAGTGTTCTGTTTCTTTGGTCTTAAACCCAATGAGCCAAATTTTTTGTGTTGTAAGATAACTCTAGAAACATTTGCTACAAACTGACTTGAGCACACAGCAGCATAAAAGATGCTTAATGTCATGTTTTATAGCTGGTGCCTTTATGGCTTATTCTTTTTTATGGTATGCAACGTTTACTGATGCATTTTTCTGCTTCAATATCCAGCAAAGAAATTAACTGAAAATATTACAGACATATTGTAGCTGATGAAAACAATAAAACATTGAACTGTGTAAGTAATGTCTCAGCTATGAAGAGCTATTTTTAGTTGTAAGGTTTGAAAAATGTTTGTTTGTTTGTTTGTTTGTCTGTTTTAAATTCAAGTAACACTAGTATACCCAGGCAGAACATCTATGTTGACCATTACAATATATCAAGAAATATAAAAGCTTATTTATGCACTAATACACTCCATGACAAATCTTCACCTGCGTAGTACTATATATACCATGTAACCAGACTTTTCTGAAATTTCTGCTCTTCTGTTTCCATTCTGTTCTGCCTTTCTGTCTCATTCACAAGAGAGAAAATTTGCTTTACAGCAGATAACAGCACAGACCAGAGTAAAGTAAATTTTCTATCTAATATTGTGTTCAAGTACCTGAACATTATAAGACAGGGAACTACCATGGCTCACTTGTTCTTCACGTTTATTGAAGGTTTCTTCAGTCCTCTCTTGCTTCTCATCTTTTGGGCAACCCTCCAGAAAGGATCTGTAAGTGCATCCTTAAATGAATCCTTCTTTTAGGAGTCTTCTGAGAATAAAACAAGAATTCACATAAATACCTACAGGTGGTTACGTGGCTGTAATCCCTTTTGACTGTAACATCCTTTGACATCAGTACTTGTTAATGTGTAGTCCTGTCTCACATTAACAAAATATGCATGAAAAACAAATTATTTGAGAAGAAGTAAAGTTTTGTTTAATGTGCTGACTACTATTTTACTGTCACTGGTGTCCTGGTTTTGGCTGGGACGGAGTTGACTTTCTTCATAGTAGTTAACCTGAAAGTAGGAAAAATGGTCATTGTTATTGTTTTAATCTGATCAGACTCATTTGTGTTTTCTGTGATTATTACAATTTTAAACAACAGCCCAAAAAAAAGATAGTTCCTCGGTTGATTCTATGTGTGGCATATGGGGTGCATGCCCCATCCCTGGAGGTGTTCAAGGCCAGGCTGGATGAAGCTTTGAGCAACCTGGGCTAGTGGAGGGTGTCCCGGCCCATGGCAGAGGGGTTGGGACTTGATGATCTTTAAGGTCCTTTCCAACCCAAACCATTCTGCGACTCTACGATTGGTATTGGGGCATTTGACAGGTTTTAAAAAAACTTAGAGAGTCATTGAAACACAGAAACTCCAGAAATGTTATTAGTGATAGAGTAGTGACCTCCATAGGAATGTGCTTAGATAACTGATCCTCTTTCTACAACTACCTGACGGTTTTGCATTTGTAATCCAAGAATCTTCTTTGCTCTTTTAGTTACAGTTACATTATGGTCTGTTATTTGACATAATTTCAACAGCTGTACTTGGTTTCAGTGCTTTCCATCTACGACATATTGCAAGTGAAGACACAGTGATGTTCCTAGGTGTATAGCACAGTATATTATCATAGTAAAATGAGATACCACCAAATCCATTTTACCACATGATGTAAACTATGTGCAGCTAACATATACCTGCCATTATGTAATAACTGTTACTTATTCCTGGTATTTTGAGATATTAGTAATCTTAATGTTAAGGCCCTCAGATGCTATTTGATTCACTAATTGCTAAAAGTAAAATGGAATTTATGCAGCCTCGTTTAGCTGTCTAAAATGGTAAAAGTGGTGGAAGTAGTGTGGTCTTCCATCAGTGGATAGGGATAAACATATTTAGAACACATTAATCTTACTACAAGATAGGAATAATAGGCTAACTGATAGGAAAAATTGGTTACAGTCTCTTTATGAACCATAAAGAAGTGGAGATCTGACCACTAATAGTCAGAGGAGGTCTGACCACTAGTCCAGACTGGTTTCCTGACTAGTACTTCTTTAAAAGGACTCTTTAGTCTGTCTGTAGTTTCTAGTTTCTGAGTTGAATTCTCTCCAGTTCAATATTTATGACATTTTTTCCCTCATTCCCTATAAACCAAATAATAGATTTAAGAAATGAGTTTTTCTTAAAATTCCTAATTAAGACTTTCCTAAAACCTCCCCATTGTTACTACTTTGCATTTAGTTATTTCTAATATTCAGTATTACTCTTAATTTTGCTAATTTTGGAAGATTTTTTGAAAAACAAATATAGAAACATCATTGTTTAAACCATAATTTCTTCACATAGGACGAGAAACAAGATGATCTATATTTATACCCAGGCAGTTATCAGCTTTATTTATCTTAAATAAAATTAGTTCAGCTGATTGCTTTATTTTAGATTTTAAATAATTACGCATAATTTGTAATTACATTATACAAGGCACAAAATTAGACTTATGTATTTACAGGCTTCCTTAAAATCCGCTATGATAATAATAATTTTTTGCAAATTCCTTAACGAAATGAAGCTTACAATGAATTAACTATCTGCCCATCTGTTTGTCATGTGTTTCCCAATATTTTTAAAAATGATTGATTAATTTCTGCCAAATTGGAGAAGAGTGGAACTCTTGAAGACAATTTATCTTCTGTTTCATCAATCAGGTGGCTGGAAAGGAAAGGCTGGCCCATATACTTAACAGTCTGAGAAAAGTTTCAGCTCATTAATTTTCTGTTCTGTTCTGTTTGGCTTGCTACCAGCCAAAAAATAACAAATGGATCAACATATACTGCTTCTTATGTGACTGGCAGTTAATGGGTGAATGAGGGAGTCTGAGGTATCTTGAGAACTGAGAATACAAGGTCAGAGGGAAAAAAATGCAGGGAAATGTGGGAAATACTGAAAGTACAGATACAGGACATATGTCAGGGGATCTGAATTTATTCTGTCATTGAAGCATAATACAGAAAGCTGTGGGAAATCAAGCTGTACTATTTTCACTGCTCAGAAAACAATTTCCTCACTCTTGTTACAGATAAATGTTAGAGAAACTGCTCATCCTGTTGCTTGTCTGGTTTGCCACTCTACAGCTGACCTCTGCCAATGTATCAATGTGCGCCTTGTTTCATGCTGCATTTATATTGATTTTCACTCACAGCAAGCCCTTCTCGTTGCTGAGTTCTCTGAAACCTATGCCCTTTTCTTAACTCCCTGCTCAAATGTATCTGAAAGCATACACTATCATGGAATATAGAATAACTGACATTACTAGAATACTAGAAAATACAAGGTATTTTGATTTTGGTTTTTTCTGACTTGATTATAAATTCTTATAGTAAGGATAAACATTTATTGTTTGTTTATATGACACTAAGCTATTGGAGGCATTATCACCCCACATTGTTAAGAGAGAGCAACAGTTAGCTCAGTTAAAAAGGAATGAACATGGAAACATGTTCATATATAACAATAAATATAACAATATTTAACAAAATTTTTGGACAATGTCTGTCCAACGGCACTGGAGACTTGTAAGTTTTTATCACCAATTTATTACATTAGGCTGTTTGCAAGTGGTACTTTTTAACTGACAAAAGGATCAGTATTCCAAATTTTAAGCTTCATTATATCCCTATTGTGACACAGGCATGTTAAAGAAAAGAGTGCCTAGTGAGATGGCAGAAACTTAACGACCTATCATTAAATCATAGATACCTTTTGCTGTGTGAATACATGGGCTACACTACTTATTATATCATTACTAATTCCCACATTTCAACGAATGTAAACTTTTTTCCTTTTTTTTTTTTTTTCTTTTCAGTCTTCTTAATCTAATGGGTCCATTTCTAATTTCCTTATTTCAGGCTCTGACAACACTGCTGCAGGAGTACAGCAGAGAGAGAAGGCTGCAATAAATAGGTCAGAGCAACTCTCACAACCTTCTGTTCAATCTCCTATCACTTTAGGACATTAGGTGTAGACACAGTGATGAAAATATCTTTGTCCAGCTCAGCAACATGCTGTGAGAAGCAGCTTATGGAACAAGATACTGAAAAAGACAGCAGCATGAGAAAGTGTAAAAATATAACATGAGGGACAGAAAGAAAATGTCTCTGACGCTAAAGCAGTATAAAAGGGTGAGACTTGATTCTCTTTGCAGTTGCTACTGTAAACCAAGAATAATGCTATCAAAGCAGTGAAGTTAATATTAGTTTATCTGAGAAGATATTTAAAGTTTTATTTTTCAAGCATATATGCCATTTTGTCTAGGGAAATAAAATATAGCAAAGTTATGTAATGAGGTAAAAGGCATTTCTGGAAGCCTAGGCACCAAAAATAATTCTCTAAATTTTGAGCTTATTTGTAATGCATTAAATAAGTAATTTGCTTGTGAAGCTTGCAGGTCAGTGTACAGTGTGTACACTGAACTCAGTTTATCTTTTACTGTTTGCTTTAAGAAAACAACAAAACATATATTTTGACATGGACAGGGACTTAGTAAATAATTTGAATGCCATGATGTTTCAGTAACAGAGACGTGTGAGCTGGAAAGATGACTACAAGCTGAAGTAGGACTCTATTTGGCTTTTTCATAACTCTGTCGAGAGGAAATACGCTTGACTAAGTTGAACTGGAAGTTAGTGATTTTTCTGTATGGAATTACAATAAGGAGCAAGAAATTCAATCAGCAATTGAAACTGGTCAATCAACCCATTCCCAGTGCTATTGATGTATGAAACCTAATAAATGTGGAAACCTCATACCCCACATGTGTGAGACCTAGAACAGAAACTCATCAGAAACAGATGTGTCTGCTTCACTGATTATGGAACAATTTCTCCCTTGCCATATGTACGATTAAAGGTTTTATTAATTATTTTTTCTTGCTTCTTTTAGCAATGTTGGTGCAGGGATAAATACCTATCCCAAAACTGAGGGATTCTCTTGGGTAACAGTGATTTGCAGCTGACAATTTCAGCTCTTTCTAAAATTTCTCAGAAAAGAGAACTGGTTAAAAAACTCACAAAAATAAAGAATGATGGTAAACAATCAAGTATATTTTAAATGACTCAGTAAGAAACACAAGCCATGGTCTACCCTGAGGTTTTATATTTGTATTTGACACATTTAGTGTGGAAAATTGTATTAACTTCTTCCAGGTCGCTTCACTCAATTATCCTATTTGTAATATACTTTCTGAGAAAAGCCTCCTGGCCCGGTTGGAAAAGTGTAATAATAGACCTAAAACCTGCTTATCTCAGCATGAACCGCTTGATGTCTCAGTACCAAACAGCATAAATTCTAAAAATTTGTTCTTTTGCAGTTTTCTGGCCTTTTTTTTTACTATTTTTTACCGAGTTTGAATGTTAGCTAAAGCAGTCATTGACACATGTTCTTACTGAGCTGATGTTGCTGTGACAAATAAACTTAGCATGACTTTCCCATTAGTGCTGCTGTAATTTGCACATTGAGTTTCAACAAGATCTAATTTTTACCTCTGTAATTCAACAAAAAAAGTTTGGTCTCTCCAAGCCACATAAAAGAGTTGTTGCACAATGTCTTTGGGAAGGCCTGGGGACTTTGGAGCTTCCTGTCCGAGTCTTCTTTCTGTTGCTTGCATAAAGTACTTACTCACATACTTACCTGAAAATTTGAGATTAACTCCTTTAAAAACAAAAGGAAAAGTTGAATGAATAGGACAGAACTGACTCGGACTCAAACTCAGCTGTATAGTCAGTGTGAACAACTTGGACTCAAACCTAATAATGTGATGAGATGAATGAAGTCTAATACCACATCCAATAAAAATATTCAAACGTGTGCCATGTTCTTAAACACTTCCCTGGGAGTCAGTGTGCAAAGTGAAGTTTTTAGACAACAAAGTCCTCTGGAACACACAACCAAAATAGACATTTTTAACTCACTATTCTTTTTCCTTTTTTATCTGTCCCACATAAGCTAAACTGCAGTACAGCTGTCTGTTTATTAAAGGAAGATTAATGGTAGAAGTACAGAAGCACAGAAGCCATCCAGAGGGACCTTGACAGGCTTGAGAGGTGGGCTTGTGCAAACCCCAAGAAGTCCAAGTGTAAGGTCCTGCATCTGGATCGGGGCAGTCCCAAGCACATATGTAGGCTGAGAGGAGAATGGATTGAGAGAAACTTGGGGGTGTTGGCTGATGAGAAGCTCAACATGACCCGGCGATGTGCGCTTGCAGCCCAGAAATCCAACCTTATCCTGGGCTGCATGAAAAGGAGCATGACCAGCAGGTCGAGGGAGGTGATTCTCCCCCTCTACTCCGCTCTCATGAGACCCCACCTGCAGTACTGCATCAAGTTCTGGAGTCCTCATCACAGGAAAGACCTGGACCGGTTGGAGTGGGTCCAGAGGAGGTCCACAAAAATTATCAGAGGGCTGGAGCACCTCCCATACGAGCACAGGCTGAGAGAATTTGGCTTGTTTAGCCTACAGAAGGGAAGGCTCCAGGGAGATCTTAGAGCAGCTTTCCAGTGCTTAAAGAGGGCCTGCAGAAAAGATGCAGAAGGACTCTTTATAAGGGAATATAGTGATAAGACGAGGGGTGATGGCTTTAAGCTGAAAGAGGGTAGATTTAGATTAGACATTAGGAGGAAGTTTTCTCCTGTGAGGGTGCTGAGGCAGTGGAACAGGTTGCCCAAAGAAACTGTGGATGTCTCATCCCTGGAGGTGTTCAAGGCCAGGTTGGATGAGGCTTTGAGCAACCTGGTCTAGTGGAATGCATCCCTGCCTATGGCTGGGGAGCTGGAACTCGATGATCTTATAGGTTCCTTCCAACCCAAATCATTCTATGATTCTGTGATTCTACGGAGGAAAGCAGCATTGGGTAGTAAGTGCCTACAGAGCACTATCTATTTACCTATGCATCAGTTATTGCTGTCTGGAGTAAAGAAGGAAAACTTTTAAGAGGCTAAAAATATGAAAAACAGAGTTTCAGTTTTATAACTTCAAACATTGCATTTGATGCCAACTAATATTCTATCAAGGAATTGATCTACAAACCAGGTTTTCAGACATTTTGCCCCCCGTAGGCTAACTAGCATCCAACCAAGATCAAAAGTGTCTTTGAAATCTTATGATCAGAGACAAGGCAAAAATGTGTTAGATGATCTAGGGCACAATAACTAGCACACAGAGAAAAAAGATTAGTACATTTGTCCCCAGATGGTGCATCAGATCAAGTGATACACTGCTGAAATGCAGATGTAACCTTGGGCTGGAATGACAGTGACTTCTCTAAGACTTTTGACAGTGTAAGATCAACATCTAGCCAAGAAGACTGGAGGACTGTCTTAGAAATCTAATCAGTTTTATACTATGCTAAGTCATGTCACATCATGTCATCAACTGAACTGATAACCTTTAGTTTCCCAAACAAGATGAGGATGACTATTAGACTTTTCGGTACATTTCAATAGAAAGAGACTGTAGCTGCTCAAGGAAGGATTTATGCACGCACTGTGCCATTACAGCAGAATGCTGGTAAATGAGTTTAAAACTCTGTCTGAGATATCTGGGGGTGACTAACAGCTATGCTTCTAGGTGGTTAACAGTCTAACTTTAACTCAAAGTTGTCCGTCAGGAAGAAGACCTATATTCAAGGTCCATCTCAGGAACAAGGGGCTTGAACCTGCATCTGCCATACTCCAAGAAAATAACTCTAAGCACAGAAGATATTTGGATAGGATGTTTTCCATTCTCCTGCGGAAGATGGGACGTTCTTTGCTCGGTTTGTCAAGCTCCCCAGTTTAGGGGACCTACATCTCATTGGAAAATTCTAAAAAGGACGATTCATTTTCTACTGATAACTGTACTTTGAGGAAGATGGCTCTAGACACATTCTGCTTTCTGGAAAGGAAGCATCTAGCACCAGCCATGAACACGTGAGCGAAAAGAAATGCAGGTTATTCCAAATAGCAATCTTCTCCACACTTCCTCTACCCTTGTTACTATGCATAATAGAATTCAAGATTCAATACATGAGAGTATAATCTTGGCAAACTGGTGTTTAGGGCACTCATCCAGAATAGCTGAGACCTGAGCATCTTGTGCTCTTTATGTATTTTATCTGATGCTAGTTTAGTACAAAATTGTAAACGCACATGAAGTCTCACAAACACAGATGCATCATTTCCCTGCCTTTCAGGCTAAAATAATTTTTGAGCCATTTGCATTTGCAGTTGATTTTTTCAGCCTGACCTAACATAGCAATGCTGGTGGACAGGGATACAGCTATGCGGGTGATTTGACATCTTGTTAGATTCTTCAGGGAACTGTTTTGCATAATAAATAAATCTTACCAAAAAAAAAAAAAAAAGAAAAAAACAGCAACACAAAATATTTTTGAAGTAATTGAAAGAACTCAAAATTAGGAACCTAATCAACTTTTCTGCCTAGTTCCTAAGCACTTAAATATTTCTACCTTTATAAGAATGAAATTGCCTGTATAAACCTGCACTTCATCATGATGATATTTCATATAAGAATATGTAACATATATATTATTCATTATATATATATTGCTTAATTCACACAAAAAATTAACTAGGGAATTTTTCTGTCAGGAGGGGCTGTCTGATAGATATTCTGTCTTGATCTCTCTAGCTGAATTACAAACTAGGCTTTTTCTAAGGAGGGCAAATTTGAAAGAAAATAATTATTGTTCAAAGCCTCTAAAATATTGATAAGAGTTAGTATAGCACTTAAGAATTGTTTGACAAAAACATACAGAGTTTTTTGTAAAATCTGAGACAATTTAAACAAATTTTAGGACCAGTGCTGTACCGCGATTTCTGTAACATGTTCTCTAAAAACAGGCAAGAGAGAAAATGAGCCTTGTTGTTTTTGTGGCTTTGCTGCTGGTGATTGGTAGCCAAGAGATATTGTTCTGATTCCATTTGTCATATATCATGGTTCTGACCACCAGTCTTTTGTAGCTTTGACCAGAAACGAGTTTGCTAACAGACCTTAACTGCAATATCTGTCAGGCTTTTTAAAAATGTTAGGTCTTGAAAGTCTATCATATTATTTTCATGACAAAGTTCATACAATGCCTTTGGAAAGGTGTGATTTTATCAGTCAGCACTTGGTGTGTGGGTTGAATTAGTGGTTAACACTATATAAAATTTGCTGAATATGTTAACTTTTCAGTTGTAATTGGTATTAATGAAAAGTAACAATCCTACCGACTATAAATCAAAATTATGACACAGGAAAACAACCCCTCTGCTATTTTTTTGTGGGTTTAACTATATTTTTGTGGAAAATTGTTCCATACTAGAAACATAACCGCATAATATGGTAAGAGAAATTGTAAAATTGCATACCGGTGTCTTATAACAGTTTTCATAGTTACTTGTCCTTATCCAAAGTCAAAACCATAATGTGATATATAGGATGCATAGGAAATAACACGATTTGCATTATACCGTTTTTCATACCTTTAATTTTAATTAATGTGGGTTGTAATGTTAATAAAAAATAAAAAATATCTCTTAAAAAGGAGAAAACTTTTCTCTACCCTGTGTGTGTGTAAAAAGATTACACTGGTTGACTTCTGAAAAGTGTAAGGCTTAAGAAGAAATAAAAAATAAAAAATAAAAAATAAAAAATAAAAAATAAAAAATAAAAAATAAATAAAATAAATAAAAAAACACAAAAATTATCTAAAATATTTCAAGTACAGAGATTATTAATATCAATAAATTGAGATACTTGTCAGATTTCAATTTTAAGTTGTTCAAAATTATTGACTTTATCAATCTTAACATTTTTTCTAATTGTTTGACATTTGTAACAATACGTACGGGCTGCAAATTTGGCCTCATCCTCATGGTGTGTCAGGCAAGGACATTACGTCATAGGCATGTCATAATGATGGATTAATTAAAGCTGAAAAGGTGCACATATTATGAACTCTACTGCCAAAGCTAAAAATAAGTAACTTCAAAAATAGCCATGGAAACCTTTAGAGTGGCAATTATTTAATTACAGGGCACCTTTAAAGAAATGAGCAATAAATCAAGTGAATATAATTATTTTTCCAGTGATGCAACTTCACAACAGAAGCTAAAAAACAGCATTTGGAGTGTAGAACTTCAGGTGACATAGATCCAGGTAGCTCCATGTAGTTCAGCTCAATGACAACTGTTTGCAGTAATTATGCATTAAGTTTTTATTGTTTAGTTATTACAACTGTGTTCGACATCTGAGATGTCATTCAACTCCCTCTTAAATTTCCCATTACAAATAGTGTAAAGGTATCATGTACTAAACTCTTAACATGTTGTTTCACATAAAAGCCCTGACCACACCTTCAGAAAAGTTCCAGTAGTGCTGATAATGGGTGATACACTAATTAAAGTAAGTATAATGCTTGGATATGATCATAATCCAGTCTTAATGGTTGTTCATGGTGTTTTGCACTGTTCATTTCTGTTTGCTGCAGAAGGGATGGAGAGGGACCAAAATGGAAACCCCTCAGTTATCTTTACACTGAAAATATTTAGGCCAGACTGAAAGAAAAATCATCCTTGTGTTTAACAACTTCAGTTCAGCTTTTGTGATTGGAAAGACACCTGCTCAATAGCTACCTAAATTCAGTAGGTTCTTCCCTTTTCGGTCTGAAATTTTCCTCCAGAGCTTTTGTAGCAACAGATATAGCTTTCCTGATCTGAGCAGTCATGTTATTTACTCTCCAAATAAGACCCACCGGAATTAGAAAATAGGCTGATAAGATCTTAATGTCCTTAGGGGCACAGTTGACAAGTAATGCTCAAAAATCACTCTGCATGTACTGACTTCACCGAGACACCAAAAGCAAACCACAAAAAGGCACAAAAACGTAAGAGGAAGAGATGTTTTCTTTTTATATAATATTTTATCAGACTGACAGCTTGAGTAGGTTTAGGCACACCTCGTTCCACGATGATCCAAGCGTGCTTTCAGTGCACAAGCACATGACCCATCCACCAGGTCAGAAGCTAAATGAAGTGTTGCAGGTGTTCAGTTCTAGTGAAAATGGGCCACTGTGCAGCAGTAAACAAAAGACATGGCCAAATGAGAAAGAAAAAACCCCTTATATATCATGTCTCTGTTTCCACGGTTACCATGCTCTTTCTCACATAAAGTTTGGCTATGAGCTTTAAATACAGTTGAAAGTTATGCTTTTGTATTGCTGCAGTATTTTTCTCTATCCTTGGGCTATAAAAAAAAGTATCAAAAGGAAGAAGGCAGATAATATATTCATAGGTTAAAATTCAGATGACTGAGCCTTTTATGCATCTGCAGACAAACCATTAATCACAGAATGGTTTGGGTTGGAAAGGACCTTAGAGATCATCTAGTTCCAATCCCCCTGGCTCAAGGTCTCATCCAACCTGGCCTTGAACACCTCCAGGGATGGGGCATCCACAGCTTCCCTGGGCAACCTGTTCTAGTCTCTCATCACCCTCACACTAAAAAATTTCCTCCTAGTATCTAGTCTAAATCTGCCCTCTTCTGGTTTAAATCCATTACCCCTCGTCCTGCTGCTGGGCTCCCTTGTAAAAAGTCCCTCCCCATCTCTCCTGTAGGCCCCCTTCAGGTACTGGAAGGCTGCTATGAGGTCCCCCTGGAGCCTTCTCTTCTCCAGGCTGAACAACCCCAACTGTCTCCCACACACTGGGAAAATAGTAATTGAGCAGAATGTAAATATAATCAAAGCAAAGAGCACTGAAAACCTTCAAGATGCTAAAACAGTTGTTATAAATAGCTAAACTCTTTGAACTGTTAGCAAATTTAAGGATTCCTTTTTAAAGACAAAAGTCGATGTATGTTTTGTACCTTTCAGTTGCTAAGGCCTAGGATAGTCCCTCAGTAGATTTCTGGGCTACTAGTGTCAAAAGTAAGGCAAGATAAACTGTCTGTGATAGAAACTGAGAGTCCTCAAGACTCATCAGAAAACATCTGTTAAAATCAGTGTACTGAACTCCCTAAAAGCAAGCCCTCGGTTATCACCTGCTGGAAAATCATCCTGTCTGCAAGGATGTTTGCAAATGAATTCACTCAGTCTCTGAAATTAAACTCCTGCAGAAAGAAAACATTATTAGTGAGGTCAGAAAAAGACAGAACAGAATCTTTAGGCTAGGATAAGGGTTAACTGGTTTTCAGTGCTCACGGTTGCTTTCCTTTCCAGTCTGAAATTTAAACACACATAGCATATCACAGTCTAAGAGGCGGAGAAGGAGCTTCTGCTCTGAGTTTAAGGCATTGAGTGGATCAACAGTTGAGAGCTGCAACGTTTCACGCAACTCAAGGTAACCGTGATGATTCTACACAACATGCTGCTATGACTTTACTAGACCATGAATGCTAAGCAAATTAGTTAATTTGATCAAAAGTTGTCTCGTAACATATCAGAAAACTCCACAAAGGTGTTATTTCAATAAAAAAAAAAAAAAGACACTTTGTAAAAACATGAACACTGCAATGACAGAATTCCTTTAACAATTTAGTATGTTAAATTCCTCCAGCAGGCATGTCATCCGTCTCTATAAAAACAGGGAACTGCAGGTGCTGAAGCCATGTCACGATTTAGGTTGGGATTTGTCAGTTAATACCCAAATGCCACAAACGTAATCAGTGTTTCTGACTATGTTTTCATACTTTTACACTTTAGGAAAAAAGGAAGAAGATTCCTACCAGCTTATCTAATATTTTCCATGGAAATAATTTTTCAGCCTCACTTAGCACAAACATCTTTGACTTCATAAAGTCATGTTATTTATGTTTATAATTTATGTTCAGACATAAAATTATTTGTACATTCAAGTATACCATCTGCAGCTTATAGTTATTCAGATTTATAAATGTTAGATATTATTGATGTAATGGAAAATATTTGAATCAAGGTAAATTTGTTGTTAAAGATTATTCAGCTTAAACCTAAAAGCACTCGCTTGTCACTTTAAAGTTCTACATTATGACCTCATATTTCAAGTTGCAACAAATTCGTAACAGACTGAACTCTTGGAAAGCTGTTAAATTTAGTAACTTAAGTCCACTTGTTGTACATTACCTCAAAAAAGCTTTGTACAAGTGTTCCTTTGATAAAAGAAATGTTTAATGCAATGAGAGTATATTTCCAATTTGATTAGCACATCTCACAATCCTTCTTAAAAAAAAAATTAGGCTAGAGTACCTAAAGTTCTGCCTCTGGATATTCCCCAAAACCTCCAATTGCTATACATCTGGGACAATGTTGTTAACAAGCTTTTATGTTTGAAGTGCAAATTAAGCAGTAATTTAAGAGTCGATGTCCAAAGCAGTGTCAATGTTCTGCCTTCTGCAAATGCTGAAATATTTGACAAAGCTAAGCTTTACTCAGAAACACTAAATCATACACTTAAAGCTTGATTTTGCACAAGGCTACGTATACTGGCATGTTGGGTGAACCTTGAAAGTGGTCTGCTACCTTATTTTTGAGGTTGTTTGGGTATAAAAAACCTCCTGCCATCCTAATTTAAGCTTCTTCCTCCTAAGGTTCTTTGTGCGTTTAATCATAGGATCATAAAAAATGGTGAGGATAGGATTACAGGAGGTCAGCAATTTTATGTCAGGATCAGCTCTAATAAAACCATCCTTGACAGGTATTTACTGAAGATGTATTTAAAATCCTCCAGTTATGTAAATTCAGCAGTTAGGTAGGCATCGTGTCATTTGAATCAGTCCCAGTTTTGTTCCAGTGTGCTGGTCCTCAATTCATCGACTCCGCAATCTTGGAATATTTCCGAGGTCTGTTCTAGAATGCAGTAACTTGAGGAGGAGAGACAGCTGGGGCTATTCCTAGAAAGCCTGTATGACTATGGTTCACAAGTTAGTTCCTACAGAAAGCTCTCCAACAACCAGTGTACGCTGGACCACGCTAAGTCTTCTTCTTTCAGGTCATGCTGGCCCTCCAGAAGCACAAATGCTCTTGAGATATACCTCTTATATTTTGCTTGTATGCTGGAGCTTTGGTATCGTGCCGTTGAAACATAAACATTGCCGTATGTGAGACAACAAATATAAGAAGATTGCCTTGGCCACATTAGGAAGAATGTAACTTAAAAAAAAAGAAAAGAAAACAAAACCAAAGCATTGCAAAATGTTTCAGCCCAAAGAAGGCTCCAGAGGGCTAAGAGAGCAAAGCATCTGTGGTAATGTGCTTTGAGCTACTCCAAACTGAGTCTGGGGAGAAGTAAAAAGTGTGTGATTCTTCATATCCACCTAAAAGGACATTGTAGGACAGCTTCCACTGATGGATTTCAACGCCTCTTAATTGCTGCATAAAATTAACCCTTCCCTCCCCCCAAACAATAAAGAACTTGGTGAAATTTTCCGTAGTCATGCAATGACCAGGAACAGACAAGTATGATGTGCGCAGTGCACCTAATGGGCCTGTGGACAAATGGGTACAAACACCTTACTATTACCGACATTAGATTGTACTCTAAGCAGAGTGTCATGTGGACAAATCTAGACTACTAACAAATGTTAAATAAGAGAAATAAATACGTGGGCTTCTGTGGGTCTACGAGAAGGGAAACAGGGTCTACTTGAATCATATTATTAGAACAGCATACATGTAGCCAATCTAATTCAATACTTTATTATTCTATCAAATACTTTTTTTAAAAATCTAAACCCAATATTAATTGCCAGACAGTTTATTATTTTCTTTGGTTGAAAACTTACAATGTATATGAAAACTATTAATATCTTTTTTTTTTTGGTTGCATTTCTCTAAACTCTATCACCTCAGCTCTATCCAACTGTTAGCCCCATTAAGAGTTTCTGTACAAACCTTTGGGCTTTAAGACAGACAACACTGCAATATAGACTGTGAAGAAAATTAGATCCTCTGGGTCTATGTCTCTTGGTTATCCAGACTGATTAATTCTTAATTTACTCACAATCTCTCTTCTTAGGGAAGCTTCTAGTTCTCTCTAAGACAATCCTGGATGCAATTCTGCTGGGTAGTTCACACCAGAGGCTAATCCTAAAAGGAAAACTAGGAGACTGTATCATACTGAATTCTGCCTGCTGTAGATAATCCTACACTCTTATCTCGGAAAACTCTGCACCCTGCAACGTTGCCATAATGCTCTCACATCATACCACAGGATGCTCTGCACATACCTTGAATTTAATGATGTAAAAACACTATTTCACTTAATTAAAGCATGTTCTTCACACTGAGAAACTTTTTACTGGGAAAAAGTTCCATTATGCTCACATAAGCAAAACAGTAATTAGGTCCTAGGGCTACGAAGATAATACACAGAGGCAAGAGGAGACCTAAACCCAAGTTCTTCGCAGTGCGGATTCACCCACTCTGCCACTGGATGTCTCCCTGGAAAAACACAAGCATAAGTCATTCTGCAGCACTAAGCTGGGGAGCAAGACACTGCTCCCTGGATGTCTGTTCAGCAGCATAGATGAAGCTACTAGAACTGGGATGTCTGCATCTATACTGCATGTATTTCAACTACTCTGCAGAATGATTTTTTTTCAGTCATAGATAAAATAGTTATAATAATAATTTATGTACAATAATTATTATAATAATAATTTAGATACAATAAAACAACGTAGTAATAATGGTGGATTTGTTTGACTGTAGAGGTGTTTTTTTTTTTCCTGATAGGTAGATTCTAAGTTCCTGTTAATTAACAAAAGACTACCATAACTTTTGTTTCTAACCTTGATGTAGGGCTCTTCAAAATGAGTGATATATTCACTGGGCTTTGTACAGGTCTGTCTTACCCTGTGTTTCATGAGAAAGTGAAGAAGAAACTTACCTGGTGATAAAATATTCAGCCTGACACTACTGTTGCTTCACATTAGAAAAGTGAAACAATTGCATATTCAGCTAAGTGATAGGGCAAAACTAAGCTAATATCAGTCATCTGTGAAAACAACATCATCCCACTTTGATGGAACTTCACAGATTTTGTAGAGGAGGAGCAAAATTGCTGTTCAACCACGAGTGCTATGTGTAACAAAATTCACAACATTTAGTGCTTTCATTCCACAAAGCAATTTCAAAGATCTCCTATAAATGTAAACAGACAAAAAAAAATTATGCACAAACACTAAAACAATAGTTCACATTAGACAAAGCTATTCATGTCACAGTCTCTCCTTCAGGTTTAAGTAATAGTTAATTTTTAATGTATGGACAATAAAATTAAGCAATTGGCTTTATTAGTAGCCTAGTATATAGAAGATTGGCGGAAGATGAGAGTATCTCTTTTGAGACATCATTGTGATATCATTGATGGTTGCTGACATATAAAGAGATGTGTCACCATCAACCTACTTCTTTAAAAAAAGTATAAAAAGAGCTGTTTACAATGTCTGTACTGCATGATGCAGTTTCATCTGTTGCTTATGTTTAACATCATAAATCTGAAGACAGTCTGTTCCAATCAGTGTCAAATTTTCACAGCGATGAGACATATTATTTTATTCAGAGGTCACTGAGGAGAATATAGTCACTAGCTTGCATATTTTCTTAAAAAACAAAAGGTAATGATCTACCTTTTTTCATAAATATAGTATATATGCCTTCTGAGCACTAGAATAGGAGAACTTGTTTTTTTTTTTTTTTATCCTGGCATGATCTTGTGTGTTCTCATCCTGCTTTTATCACAGTTTCTAGTACTGTGACCTCTTTGGTTTTGCATGGGAAAATATCAGAATAAAGTAAAGATCGGAGTCTATTGTAGTCCAGGAAGAAAGATCAATGAACTAAGGGGAGTATTCAGGATCACAAGGAATTAATTTATTTCTGCCAAAGCTCAGATTCATTCAAATTTGCAAATAAAGCCTGACACAAACTCTTATGTGTGCCAATAATCTTCATTTTGTGTGTCATCCATCAGCTTCAATAACAATGGATACTGAAGCTTAAGGATTATTCATCTGTGTAAAGATTAAGAAATCAACTCTACTAATAGAAAGGTAGGTCACAGAAAATATCACTGCGTCTGGATCAGTGATGCTGAGCCAGCTCTACATTCAGATTTTTGCATGTATAATTCAGAAGTGGGAGTTGGCTCCAAGGGCACACTTAGATGTCTGCAGTTTAGGTGTCTTGCTGAGCCAGTTGTTTGAATTTCCATTGGAGACAATAGACAACTAGTCAGGGGATAAAGGTAGTCCTTGGTGGCGAGAGAACTACTCAATAGATCAAATCCAAATATTTACTTCAGAATTAACTGAATAGTTCTCTAGCCTACACTTAAAAGGAGTCACAAACTAAATAAATATTGAAGCAGAATATTGTTTTTAAGAAAATATTCAAGGTAGCTAATGTATTCTCCTCAGTGATCACTGAATAACATAATGTCTCATTTCTACTCAAATTTCACATTCTTCTTTTGCTCCCAATATTCAGATTAAATGTCTTCAGCACAACTGAAACGTTTTAGCAAGCAAAGACCTCTTTCTTATTGTGCTTACCACTTGGGAAAGTAATCAGACAGAAGTAAAGCCGTTTAACCTTTGATCTATTCTAGACTTCCAGTGTTAATCTTATTTATATTTGAAAAAAATAGTAAGGCAAAATGCCTATGGGTCTCTCTTCCAAGGGCGGATAGCCTGCAATCACCTTTTGTCTTTGTTTAATTGTCTAGCTTGTGCTTGCTCTGTATAATATTTTAACAGGGTCCATGTCACAGACCAGGCAAGAAGTCTACGGAATTTCCTGTATCAAGTCCTTCATTGCTACTAGTGTGCCTATGCTTCAGGTAGCCCTTAGAAAGCATGCGAGTGAAGAGCTGGAAAACACCAAAACATGGTTTGGGACAGCTAAAACAAAATGCTGCTTCTTTATGTAAAATGGAAACTTGCAATTAGAATAAAGCTTTAAGGACTGAATGTTATAAAAGATTAAGGACCTCTTGGTGAGTATTTCTGGTCTTAATCTTTATTTTAATGAATACAGTACAAAATAAGAAGAGTATATGTAGTGGAATCACAATGTGCTACTTAAGAGTAAAAAAGGAAAAAATATCTGAAGCAATTTTGGCAAAGGTGGATGCTCTTAAATACAAGCACGGTGTATTTATTTAAGATTTATTTCCTGAAAAAAAGTGTATTTCTACTTAGAAATAATAGCAATTTCTGGAACTGACAAATACTTGCATGGCTTGCTACTGATCATCTCCTCTCGAATATTTTTTGGCCTTTGATCTTGTTTCTACTGCACAGACACCAATGTTTGGTACTTATTCAGATAATTTCAAGAAAAGAGCTAGTTTGTGTGTTTGGGGTTTGCTTGTTTGTTTGCTTTTTTTCTTTTCTCAGGGATTTTTGTCATTATAAAGTAATGTAATTATGCATGAAATAGTACTGAGCAAACTCCTGTATAAAGGGAGGTACATCATTTCACTTGCAGTGCTGATATAGATAATTAACTGCTTCCTACAGCTGTTACAAGCCACGTTTGCTGCCTGGTTGCTCTGCACTAGAGGAACAGGCAGCTCCAATTTCACAAGTCAGAAATTGTGCATACACAGTCTAGAATTCTACCCACATTTAACAGTGCAGATAGCTTCCTGTTTGAATGGTCACTTTAAGACCTGAGAAATGAGAACTCTTTTTCAGGACAATTTGTGTTGAATTTGTCATCTAACCAGGCACAACTGATGTCCTCGAAATGTTTGGATAAAAATGGTTCAACTATTGTATTGGATTTGAATGGAAGGTTTTGGTGGTGGGAGGTGTGGCTTCTGTGAGAAGCTGCTAGAAGCTTCTCCTACGTCCGATAGAGCCGATGCCAGCCAGCTCCAGAATACACCTGCCACTGGCCAAGGTTGAGCCACTAGTGATGGTGGTAGTGCCTCTGGGACAACATAGCTAAGAAGGGGGAAAAAAACCTGCTGTGCAACAACAACTGAAGAGAGGAGTGAGAATGTGAGAGATACACAACTCTGCAGACACCAAGGTCAGTGAAGAAGGAGGGGGAGGAGATGCTCCAGGTGCTGGAGCAGACATTCCCCTGCAGCCCGTGGTGCAGCCCATGGTGAGGCAGCTGTGCCCCTGCAGCCATGGAGGGTAACGGGGGAGCAGATAAACACCTGCAGCCTGGGGAGGACCCCACGCTGGAGCAGGTGGATGCCCAAAGGAGGTTGTGACGCCGTGGGAAACCCATGCTGGAGCAGGTTTCCTGGCAGGACTTGTGACTTTGTGGGGAACCCATGCTGGAACAGTCTGCTCCTGAAAGACTGGAGCCCATGGAAGGCATCCACCCTGGACCAGTTAGTCAAGAACTGCAGCCCATGGGAAAGACTCACATTGGAAAAGTTTGTGGAGAACTGTCTCCTGTTGGACGGACCCCACGCTGGAGCAGGGGAAGAGTGTGAAGAGTCCTGCCCATGAGGAGGAAGGAGCGGCAGAGACAATGTGTGATGAACTGTCCACAACCTCCATTCCAGTCCCCCTGTGCCACTGGAGGGGAGGAGGTAAAGAAATTGGGAGTGAAGTTGAGCCCAGGAAGAAAGGAGGGGTGGGAGGAAGGTTTTTTTTACAATTTGGGTTTTATTTTTCATT
Organism: Pterocles orientalis; assembly: GCA_011057875.1. NCBI lineage: Eukaryota > Metazoa > Chordata > Aves > Pterocliformes > Pteroclidae > Pterocles > Pterocles orientalis. The sequence continues at coordinate 38,656 of WKFP01014780.1, read as the reverse complement.
ACCCTACACTGATTTTGATTGGTACTAAAATCAAACTAATTTTCCCAAATAAAGTCTGTGTTGTCTGTGATGGCAATTGGTGAGTGATCTCTCAACAACAGAATTAGAATTAGAACTGCTATTAGTGTAATGCTAGCTAATGACAAAAGTTTCCATATTAAAGGAAAAAAAAAACAAAAAAACCTAGTTTTTTTCATTTTCTTACTTCAGGACTAGAATATCTAATTTTCAATTCTAGGTACAGTTTGTTCTGACTCCATCTTTTACCTATCAAGCTGCACTGTTGGTTATGGATGAAATTTCAGCCACCTGCTAGCATGAAGTTCCTATTAAAATACTTGTCAATTTAGAACTGCCTTGTGTTTCATTCTACTTCATACTTCATATTTAAATGACTATGAGGACACTTGAACAGAGTCCACACAGGTGACTTTAAATGTCTAACCATCATCATGTACTTCCTCACAGTCCAATTCACTGGACATTCAATCACATTTTTGTTCAGTGGAAAGGAGACTTTAATAATCCGAAACATTTCAACCCTATTCAGTCAGGTACAAGACAAGAGGACAGAACATTCTGCTAACAAATGATATTCCTTATTCTGAGTAACGATATACTTCTGTCATAAAAAGTAACCTTTCCCAGTGCATGTAAGAACAATATATTTCTTATAGAATCATCGGTTTTTATTATATCCTAATCCTTAGGTGAATGTCATTTAAGCATGCTTATTCTATGTACAGTTTTTAGTTCTCATTTTTCTGTCAGACAGATGCTTTCTGAAAAATATTAGGAACAATTCAGAACCTTAAAAACACATGTATCACATGTATTTAATGGTTACATCTGGATTTCAGACTAGTTAAAATTTTCTGCTTTTATAAAGAACAAATCAAAACCCAGAACTAAAGACTTTTGCCTTTTGAGTCATGATTTACTCAATATACGTTTTTAGAACAACTGGGGGGTCAGTGAGAATGTTCAGATGCAGTAAGGAAAGTTACATGCATAAAAAGAGGTGTGGGATTAATTATGTCCTTGGTCTGAACTTGAGGTTAACAGTCTGGGATGAGAACTGCTGGAAGAATACTGGGATGTAATGGAAGTTCCAGGAAAGAATGTTTTTGAAAGCATGTTCCCTTTTTATTTCCCCTTCCATTTCTGTCTA
>WKFP01014780.1:5196-35545 GCA_011057875.1 Pterocles orientalis | reverse complement strand
ACCTGCAGCCTGGGGAGGACCCCACGCTGGAGCAGGTGGATGCCCAAAGGAGGTTGTGACGCCGTGGGAAACCCATGCTGGAGCAGGTTTCCTGGCAGGACTTGTGACTTTGTGGGGAACCCATGCTGGAACAGTCTGCTCCTGAAAGACTGGAGCCCATGGAAGGCATCCACCCTGGACCAGTTAGTCAAGAACTGCAGCCCATGGGAAAGACTCACATTGGAAAAGTTTGTGGAGAACTGTCTCCTGTTGGACGGACCCCACGCTGGAGCAGGGGAAGAGTGTGAAGAGTCCTGCCCATGAGGAGGAAGGAGCGGCAGAGACAACGTGTGATGAACTGTCCACAACCTCCATTCCAGTCCCCCTGTGCCACTGGAGGGGAGGAGGTAAAGAAATTGGGAGTGAAGTTGAGCCCAGGAAGAAAGGAGGGGTGGGAGGAAGGTGTTTTTTACAATTTGGGTTTTAATTTTTTAAAAAAAAAATTTTCATTACCCTACACTGATTTTGACTGGTACTAAAATCAAACTAATTTTCCCAAATCAAGTCTGTGTTGTCGGTGATGGCAATTGGTGAGTGATCTCTCAACAACAGAATTAGAATTAGAACTGCTATTAGTGTAATGCTAGCTAATGACAAAAGTTTCCATATTAAAGGGAAAAAAACCCCAAAAAAACCTAGTTTTTTTCATTTTCTTACTTCAGGACTAGAATATCTAATTTTCAATTCTAGGTACAGTTTGTTCTGACTCCATCTTTTACCTATCAAGCTGCACTGTTGGTTATGGATGAAATTTCAGCCACCTGCTATCACAAAGTTCCTATTAAAATACTTGTCAATTTAGAACTGCCTTGTGTTTCATTCTACTTCATACTTCATATTTAAATGACTATGAGGACATTTGAACAGAGTCCACACAGGTGATTTTAAATCTCTAACCATCATCATGTACTTCCTCACAGTCCAATTCACTGGACATTCAATCACATTTTTGTTCAGTGGAAAGGAGACTTTAATAATCCAAAACATTTCAACCCTATTCAGTCAGGTACAAGACAAGAGGACAGAACATTCTGCTAACAAATGATATTCCTTATTCTGAGTAGCGGCATACTTCTGTCCTAAAAAGTAACCTTTCCTAGTGCATGTAAGAACAATATATTTCTTATAGAATCATCGGTTTTTATTATATCCTAATCCTTAGGTGGATGTCATTTAAGCATGCTTATTCTATGTACAGTTTTTAGTTCTCATTTTTCTGTCAGACAGATGCTTTTTGAAAAATATTAGGAACAATTCAGAACTTTAAAAACACATGTATTTAATGGTTACATCTGGATTTCAGACTAGTTAAAATTTTCTGCTTTTATAAAGAACAAATCAAAACCCAGAACTAAAGACTTTTGCCTTTTGAGTCATGATTTACTCAGTATACGTTTTTAGAACAACTGGGGGGTCAGTGAGAATGTTCAGATGCAGTAAGGAAAGTTACATGCATAAAAAGAGGTGTGGGATTAATTATGTCCTTGATCTGAACTTGAGGTTAACAGTCTGGGATGAGAACTGCTGGAAGAATACTGGGATGTAATGGAAGTTCCAGGAAAGAATGTTTTTGAAAGCATGTTCCCTTTTTATTTCCCCTTCCATTTCTGTCTACATTTTTGAATACCCAGAGTTGCCTATGAGTGCTAAGCAAATACTGAAGAAACTGGAGAAGAAAGGAGTTACTTAAAAATCCTACATACCGAGCTGAATCTCTCTAAATAAACAGCTGTATATATAAAAAAAATAAAAATTATTAAAATTAAAATAATTAAAAATTATACATTTTGTTTACAAGAATATTCAAAAATAGTTCCCTAAAAATACAAATTTAAAGGATTATGTTCTTTGTACTAGAACTACTGGCTTGCTGTTACTGAGCTAGAAAAGGAAAACGTGTCTCCCTGTGTGTCACTAAAGCACATTCTCCTTGTTTTATTGCCTCCACCAACTTAGATAGGTCTATAGAATAGGCATCTTATTTATAGGCAAAACCACAGAACACAGGGAAGACATGGGACCATCTTTTTATAGGACATCTTCCCTTCACTGAGGGCTTTGAGGTCACTCACTGAATGGAAATTTGCCTTAAGGGTTTTGCCTGGATCTGGAGATGGAACCATGCACTGAGCTATAGCAAATACTGTGCAAATTTTCTGATGTAGGCAATTGCCCAGTAGGCATCAAACCACAAACCCATTTCGGGAAGAAACTGCACACTCGTATTCAGTTGTTAACTGAGGTGGATCTCTTAAAGGAAGAGACACCTGCAAGTTGGATTTTCTGTCATATGTTCAAACTTCACTTTGACTCGGTCAAAAGTTATTAAAATTTTGTAACACGATATCGTTGCTGTGTCATTGTATTACTGTACGGGCTGTCACATGTGGGTGGATGTCAACAAGCTGTACTTCATTACTTTATGCCTCAGATTCGCTGTGAGCCATTATGACTCATTAAAGTGATCAGAGTCATTTGTGCAGAACTGCAGCTTCTACAGTTTTCATCTCACTGTCTATTTTTGCACATGGAATATGTTTCCATATTTGTGTTATGTATATATAAACACTAATCACAGTAATCCAGTGTGAATATATTAATATAGATTAATACAGAGTTTGTAATTACGAGGAGCTTCAGTCCATGAAAACTAGGTGACACTAAAAATTATCTCTTGCTTTGCACATGCAACAGATGACAGAGGGTTGGGGTTTTTTTGACATGCCTTGCTCTACAGCTGACGCTGATGAATATAACATGACTCAGTCACTCATTTGGAGTTTACACAGTCCTCTAAAAGTCCTTGAGCATAGGAGTAAATCCTAGCAGGTAATCAGTGCCTCCCAGTGAAAGCCAGTGAAGACAGTGGAGGTTGCAGATGCTCAGCACTTCACCCAGGTCTCTGCAGAACCGGCCTGAAAGTGAATATGCCCCGGAGTATGCACACTAAAATTGCTCTGGTTCCAATGCAGCTAGTCATGGCACTCCAAGGAGAAGTGACAGATTCTTTTCCTCAAAGCAGTCAAACACACACATATATGTATACGCGTGTATGTATATATACTTAGAAACTTTTGCTAAGCCTATGCTTAGAATAGCACTAAAATACTGCTTTAATGAAGTCAGTACGTGGAAACTAAATATGTGCTCATGTCATTTAATCAGATGGTACAGTTCAAAAAAACCTTGACTCAGACCTTGAAATGTATGGATAACTTATGTAACCTGTTCTTCTGCATGAAAGGAACTGAAATCAGTGTGCTGTTGTTTTTATTAAGCAATAACAAGCATTTCAGTAACTGGGTACTGACCAGAAATTTATCCGTGAAGTAAAAGCAAGGGCTAGTTTGCCTTCAAATCAGAGTTTAAAGTGGCTTCAATACTGTTTTAACTTGAGTATACAATTTTTTTGTAGATAAAATCTATTCTATTTTCTTCTGTTTCTGGAAACAAAGTGCTTACTAAGCTCCACAGCCCCTTCTGAATCAACGTTTACAGCCTACATTTCAGCAGAGGCTGAAAAACAACGCTCTAGGCTCACTGACAAGTTTCCCCACCCTGTCTTTCTGAGAAGGTCAAAATCAAAACTGGAGCAGGACAAAGACAACATAAAGAGGAGGATGACTGCTTGTTCTATATCTAAATGGGAGTAGACACTTTATTTGAAAGATGGTAGCACTTAAGCACAGGATGCAGGGCTGAAATATTGCTTCAAGTCACATTCCAACTGACCATCCTTACAGTCTAAACAATTTCCTTTTTATAAGTCAAAGTGAAGGTGACTGCTCTACCAAGATGATTTTCTGGTTGCGTTATAAATGCAAGTGGAAAGAGGATCTGTGTTCAGGACCAAAGACCCACACTGCCAAGAATATAAAGGCTTAGCAATGTAAGTATGAGTCTGGGACACAAACAAATGAGATTTATTCTGTCAGATTGGCCTCTCAGTATATCTTGCAGAAGGCTATTTTTGTCTGCCTCCATCAGCACTTGCTGTTAGTAAAGCACTGGCAAAAAGCCTTTATCAGAACTGAGGGAAGGTGGTTTATGCATAAGGAAGTTAATCCCAAAACATCTATTCTTATACATTATTCTATCATCCTTATTCACTGTTGAAAATGCAGAAGCAATATACCATCAATAATAATAATTATGCTTAAGCTTTATGGGAACAGGTCCAGAATTTCCAGATGATCTTTACTTTCCAAGCAGCCCTACTGATTTCCCAGTGTACTCAAACAGCATTTTTGCATGATTTATGTGCCAGACCTTCAGCTGGTCTAAATCAGTGCAATTCTACTAAATCCAGTGGATGGATGTTGTTGTACAACAACAGGGGAGCTGGACTGTGTTCTGTTTTTCAAAAGGAATACTGATTATTTAGTTTATTTGAAATCAATGGGACTATTCGCAGAACAAACTACTTTTCAGGGTGAGCTGTGGGGTACTGTCACCTGATGCATACCTCGGAAAAACTAATTATTAATAAATAAAAATGTACCTGTGTTACAAGAACTCTATGGATTCTCATCCCAAATATTCATATACACATGACTGTTTTTCTGCAGTAGGTGGATGAATGTTATTTGAAATGAGAGGAAGCTTTGTAGTGTCACTTGAGGATGGAATTTTAAAAAATATAGCTGAGAGGAAAAATAGAAATGGCTCACACACTGGTGTTTATTCTCACAAATTTTCATAGCACCAACCAGTCACTGAACCTATCGCTTGCCTTAACCTCAGGCAGAAATGCAAAACAGATGAATAGTATTTCCCACAAAAGAAAACCCAAAACTCCTTACTAGACAGCCCCCTGCCGTAAATCAATTAAAATACTGTTATAGCATACTATTAACACCTTGAATACACCCTTTAGTCACAGAAACACCTCCCACTAGACCAGGTTGCTCAAAGCCTCGTCCAACCTGGCCTTGAACACCTCCAGGGATGGGGCATCCACAGCTTCCCTGGGCAACCTGTTCCAGTGTCTCACCACCCTCACAGTAAAGATTTTCTTCCTAACGTTTAGTCTAAATCTACCCTCTTTCAGTTTAAACTGTTACTTCTTGTCCTGTCACTACACTCCCTGATAAACAGTGACTCCTCATCTTTGCTGTAGGCCCCCTTCAAGAACTGGAAGGCTGCTATAAGGTCCCCCCGGAGCCTTCTCTTCTCCAAGATGAACAACCCCAACTCTTTCAGCCTGTCCTTACAGGAAAGGTGCTCCAGACCCCTGATCATATTCATGGTCCTCCTCTGGACCTGCTTGAGCTTACACTGTGGACCCCAGAGCTGAACATGGTAAGTATTCCAGGTGAGGTCTCATGAGAGCAGAGTAGAGGGGGAGAATCACCTCCCTCAACCTGCTGGCCACATTTCTTTTGCACGCTTTATGGACATAGGAGGGAGAAACTCACCTGAACATACACAAAATTAATTTTGAGTTATAATATATTTCTAAACTTCTAGCCTTCTAATTCACTATCAGTTTTGAGGTGGGTCAACACACATTGACTCTCATGACCCACCCCAAAACTGCCAATTAATTAAAAGACTAGGAATTCAAAAATGTACCATGTAGAAAGAACAGCTTTTGAAGCCATTGTGGGTTGTTCAATGCTGTCTTTTATCTGTAGGATTTCATAGTTCAGATGCAATTCAGTAATTAACATTTCTAGTCCATTTCAATACAAACTAGGAAACGGATCAAATTAATTCACCTTCAACAATAACTTTTTAACTGCTACATCTGAATCAATGAGAATACATTTGTCCATCCCTTAAAGGCAAAAAAATGCTGAACCAAGCCTATGTCATTGAGGAAAGGAGGAAAGTCATACCTCTGTAAAGCCCCCAGTGTTTTGAAAATCTGTGGTATAATATATTAATTTCTAGTTTCAATTAGCATGGTTTATTATCCCTCAAGGTCACTACTTCAATTTAAACTTCATTAATTATAATTTCAACTCAGCAAAAGTCATCTAATTATTATTTAAATGTGTATTACTGTTACTTAGCTTAATAAGGCAGTTGAGGGTAGAATTAAGATGGGAGGCTTTAAGCAAAGTTGAATTTAATTGTTTTAATGCACATTGTTTTAAGAAATTATGATAATAACTAGCAAATGGGGAGTAAAATGGTGAGGTAGGGTAGGATTATGGGAAACTAAGTAAGGCTCTACAGTAGATCTCTTTGACACATGCCATGAATCAAAAAGTTTGTATTTTGCATCTCAGGCTAATTCAGGCTTTCAAAATACAGCTTAAGCAGAGTCTTGAATGGATATGTAATGGTCAGCTGATAATCTCTCAGCAGAAGGCTGAATGGTGAATGGGTACAGCTGTGATCACATCTGTAATACACCTTGGACAAAAAGTTAAGGTGTCTCCACTAGTTCTAGTAAATACTGTTCTTTTAGGTTGTTTTGCAAGCTACTTCCTTCCCTGCACGCAGTTGTGTTCAGCATACAGGTTGCTAGAGAACAGTCCAGTGTGGTACATTGTGGTCAGAGCTAAAAGAATCTCCCATTAGGTTCTGTTCCAACCACTGGTCCTGTTCATGTCCTTCTACTTCATTTTTATTCCATCATCACTCCCTAGCCCATCATGAATATTCAGTTCATTCTTCTTGCACTAGATGGAGAGATAATGAACTTGTAGGGTATAATGTGATATTTATGTCACTATGATTAAAGTATTAGAAAATGCACATTCAGATATATTACCCATCTAAAATTCACGATCTATTACATGAAACTTTATTTTTTCGCACCTGACTGTATTGCCAGCATTGAGTTGGAGTTAAAAAGCCAAGGAGAAATAGATTCATTCTTTTCAGGGGGCTGGGCTGTCAGAGTCCTAATTTGTAATTCTCCTTTTCAGACTGTCAGAGGCTCTTATTGCAACTGAAAAGTTTAATTACTACAGTTGCAAGGGTCATCGCTCACTTCAGGGAAGATGAATAGCGCAGAGCTATTAAATAAAGGATACTTGCTGGACCTATTTTTAAAAGTAGTTATGACAAAAGTACTACTGTTCTTTGGAAAGATAACTTGATGTCTCACCTAAACTTCTGCTGTCATCTGGAATGGAATGCCCTTCTATCTATTCCATATACTTAGCTTTTAAAATTATTTCACAGTTCACAGGTATTGCTAACTGAAGCTTTGCCAGTATCTATAGCTTTATAATTCATAAATTAAATTAGGAATTTCTGTATTGTTTCAACTATGCAGAGCTAATCAAAAAATAGAAATAAAATCTTCAAATACTCGTTCATACATAGATGTGAATCTGACATGATCTCTCAGCCGGTTTCAAAAATCTTTTTCTGCTTTCACTCTATGAACATTTGGATGTTCAAGCAGAACAAGCACATGTACTGTGTTTAACTGTATTCAACCTCAAATACTTATCAGAAGTGCTCTTCTGGTGTTTTGCATAACTCATCCAGCCAAAGAACAGCAACAGCAAAAAATCACACAGTTTTTTAACTAACTCAAATGCTGCTGATTCTAAATCAAAATTCTTACTTGTTAATTATTTACAAAAGTCAAGAAATATCTATTTCAATTTTGTTGTCACTTGACTCACATTAGTGGCACAGTAAATATTTATACTCTGATCTTTATTTGCATTATTTCTTTTGATCTTTATAATTTAGTCAAAGCAGCCACCTGGGAGATCAACCCACATTGAATTTCTTTCTCTTTTTCTCAGGTTTTCCCAGAAGATTCAGTGCTTACATTAGACACAGATTATGTGGTTTTTGCATGATCCCAATTCCATAAAACTTTGCCCTGACACCTGTTTAAATCAGGTATTTTGTCAACAGACTGTACATTTAAACACATTGACTTCAATGAAACAAAACTCAATCTTAACGTCTGCTGTTGAATAACTACATGATCTGCATTTGATGAGCACCACTGTGAACTCCTAGTGTAGGACTAACTTTCTTAAATTAATGTACCACTAGCATGTTGGAGGAAGTATTTTCAGAAAAAAAGAAAACAACACTTAATAACATCAGAAATCCAACTACTCATTTTGATGATGGAAAGAACGTTAAATTTTACCTAAATGTAATCACATAGTTGCAGTATGTCAATGTCTCTTAGTTGTGATTTCATGGCTTTGAGTATACTCTAACATAGCTGATACCTAGAGTGACTCCTAATAGGTTTATCTGTTTTGATTTCTTTTTTTCCCTACAAATGTCAGTGCAATTTCATGGTTAGGTTTAGCTTTATCTATAGTTATTATAATCAAATGTCTAACTTCATTTTTAATATAATATCTCAAAGTATAAACCCTAATTTAAAGCTGAACACAGCATAAATAGATGGAAATTTGATTAGATACTTCACTGATCACACTCTAGTATTCTGCCAAAACAGAGTTGCTGCATTTAACTGAATTTTGTTTAGGCTTGCTGCACAAGGAAAGTACTCTTCTGGAAATAAAATCAACAAAACATAAACAGTTTCTGTTCCAGTTTAAACAACAACAGCCACCAAAAAGAAACCACAGAACAAAACAAAATTTAAACCCATAGGACCCCATAATCCCTTTGGTAATGACCAAAACCATGGCGTGCAAGTCAACTAAAAGACCAAGGATTTATTAGGTATTTTATTAAATTCAGTTTTCCACAATCATTAGAGTGTATGTCAAGTAAAGATAAAACTACCTGTCCAGTAACTTAGCTAGTTTGACACCTGTGTAGAAACTTAATGAGATGTTGTCTTAAATAGAGGTTGAAAGGCTGAACATTTTAGAGAGCCTGTTTGCTTACTTATTTTAGACTCGAATTATATTACGCTTACAATATCTCATATTCTTCTACTACTAAACTTTACTCTTTTGCAGGTGGGAGCATGGGAAGCACTTAATGATCTGTAGGAAGCACAGAAGGAGCCACAAAAGACTAAGCTGACTTCCAAAACGATGGTATCTCTTTTACAAATAATGAAAATAAAACAAAGCAACTGAAATAAAATTGCTGCACCTGCTTTTATTTGCCTTTGAGAGATACCTGGAGAAGCTGTAGGCACCATGTAAGGTTCTTTCTGTAAGTTAACACGTTTCCTTAGCACTGTACTGAGAGACGAAGAACTGAAATGATAAACTTTCCAAACCCACTGCTATTTATTTTTTTTTAAACTCTAAAGTCAGCAGTTCAAGAAGGGAGAAGTTTGAGCAGGTAAAATTAAATACACACTAGGGAATTCTCCAGAATATTTTATGTCTTCAGACACTTCTGTGGAGATCTACATTGGTGTATTGGTTTTGCATGGCAAGGTTTTGCCAGGGTTGCTAGAGGGGTGGCTTCTGTGAGAAGCTGTTAGAAGTTTCCCTTGTGTCCAACAGAGCTAATGACAGCCAGCTCCAAGATGGACCCGCTGCTGGCCAAGGCCATTGGAGATGGTGGTAGCTTCTCTGTGATAACATAGTCAAGAAGGGGAAAAAAATCCCTGCACAATACCGGAAGCAGTCGGGAGAGAAGTGAGAATATGTGAGAGTAACAATTCTGCAAACACGAAGGTCATTAAAGAAGGAGGCCGAGGAGGTGCTCCAGGTGTCTGGAGATTCCCCTGCAGCCCGTGCTGCAAACCTGTGGACCAATGGAGAGAGGACCAGGTGAGGAGGAAGGAGCGGCAGAGACAAGGTGTGATAAACTGACCACAACCCCCATTCTCCATCCCCCTGGGCCACTGGAGGAGAGGAAGCAGAGAAAATTGGGAGTAAAATTTTGAGTCTGTTTTGCCCATGATGGTGATTGGTGAATGATCTCTCCCTGTCCTTATCTCTACCTGTGAGCCATCTGAGGAATCAGAGTAGTAGAGCAGCTTTGGTGGGCATCTGGTGTCCAGCCAAAGTCAACCCACCACAACTGGCCTTCAAGATGTCATCCCTTGCAAGACATTTACTCTCCCAATAATACAGAGTTTAGTAAAGCACTACACCAGAGGTGTTTTGTGATCCATCTTTGTGATCAGAATGGCAAGGGAGCTTTTGCATTCAGTTTGCATAACATCTGACACCACTAGTAGTGAAAGATTCAGATGATATGTGTTCTGCTGAATTATAGGTCATACACATTACCAAGAGCTAACATCTTCATATGCTCCTCTGGTTAAAATCCGGAGATGGTTAAACCAATTGAGTTATAAAAGGTAATGGAAGAGTGACACAGAATGTCCAAACTCGAAGAGCAAGTGTAATAGTAAGCCAGGTTTTCTCTGAACATTGTAAAAATTCATCTTACCTAAACTGAAAGCAGATGAGTTAAAAAAAAAATAAAATAGCTGCCATAGGCTCTCTTAGGTATCAGTGGAAACGAACAGACACTGAAGATGAGTTGAATCACTCTCTGACGTTCTTACAACATCTGGAGCTGTAAGCAACGATATTCATCATTTAGATACTTCAGTTAAATGTCAAAAATAGGTGTGATGAATTTTGGTCATTGTGCATTGGTCAGAAAAGTTGTAAGCAGCATAGAAACACTAAGTGGGAAACAAGGTTGGAAACTGATAGACTTTATCTCAAGGGATCCATGCAACCAAGTAAAAGAGAAATTCTACTGGATTCTGATCATCTACACTGTGTCTCTGCAAGCTTAATCACTGTCTCTGCTTCTGTCTGTTCCAAATAGCTCTCAAAACCCAACATTTATGCATAGTTTAGGAGGCAGTTGAGTCCAAAACCTTCTTCAAAAGGTACTATGGACAAGGATGCATCAAATACACCCTCGATGTCACCCTATACAAGCCACCGAAAATATTTTTAAAGTTACCCTGAAGCAATCCACATGTTCCCACTCCATTCTTAACGGCATGCAGCATACATCTGCAATTTCACATCATAAAAATGCCACTCTGTTGGGTGGACACAAAGACTTCTCTATTTCAGACACTCTGAACACAAAAGCAGGGTTTGCAGGAGAGCACGGGGTTCAGAGGAGATCCAATGCTATGCAACATAAAGATGTTAATATGTCTTAAAGTCAGTTCCGCTTGTCCTGGGACCAATAATAATTCACTAACTTTAAGTTAGTAACACAAATATGATAAAAAACCCAAAAATTCCCTCAACGATATCATACGTTAGACACTTAATGATCTTTCACTGGAAACATGGTTTAGTCTGCCTGCCTTCTGTTCATCTATCTGCTCTGGAAATAAAGTAGGCTCCTGACAAAAGAGTCCTCTTTAAAGGCTAGTTCAGCAGTAGAACAGTCTTACAGACTGGTTAGTGTTCATTCAGATTGCTAGAATAGGTCGGATCGGCATTGCTTAGTGCCATGTTCACTAAGGCAGATGTAATTTAAGATGTCTGTAATGTGGATGCCTACTTCTCAGTTAAGAATTTCGAATTGTTTCTTTTGTAAAGATTAAGAAATAGCCACTTCCAAGGAGCAACGCACCTGCCCTGTTTTAAACTTTTTCCTTAGAAGAAGATGAAATGCTAAACAGCATTAAAAGGGAAGCGTAAAGTGACTAATTCAGATATTGTAAAGTCCAAGGCTAATCAGCTGAATCGCAGTATGGATGTTGATTGGCAAAATGATAAAACTTCTCAGTCCAGTTTTCTAATTGTAGGCACTCATGAGTTGGCACCCAACATTTTTCCAGGTGAAACCCTGTTTTAAGAACCTTTAAGAGTTTTTGCCCTTTCCAGGTAAACTACAGCAGTGCCCTGAAGGCAAACATTTCCACTTACAAATTAATTCGCACCAAAGAAAGTGCATACACTGGAAACAAGGATTTTTGTCTCTGAAAGGGACCCTAAGGGTTCTCAAAATGTTTGCTTCAGCATGCAGGCTCCTCCACAGCAGAACCATACTAGGCAAGTTGCATGTGTCAGCTATTCTCCCTAGGAACTGCGTAGACAAAGCAGAGACCTGAAAATTTAGAAATCATAAGTTAGGATATAATTCATACTAGTTTGCCTTACACCCCAATACAGATATATTTAAATGGTGTAACTAGCAACAGTATGTAAGTGTTTTGTTTACACTGTGATGGAACAGCCAGGTGCAATTCTTAAGAATTTCACATATGTGAGCAACATGATCACAAAAGAGGAAAAGAACAATGTGTATAGTAGCACACAGGGAGCATCTAAGTAACAAAGCTGGCAAGATCAAGAACAGCCTGTTGCTGAATGCAGAAGGATGACTGGCAAAAATGAAAGTAGGATAGGGAGTAGCAAGAGAAATTAAGAATGCTGTGAGAGACGGTATCAAAAGCCTTACTGAAATACAGAACAACTACACATCCACTGCCCTTCCCTCATCCACTGCATGGACGAACTTATCATAGAAGGACATCAAATTAGCTAAGCAGGACTTTCTCTTTCTGAACCCATGCTGACTGTGCCTGATGATTGCATTGTTCTTTAAATGTCTTTCAGCAACACTCAGTACAAGCTCCTCCACAATTTTTCCAAGAACTGAGGTTAGACTAGCAGGTCTGTAGTTTCCTGGGTCTTCCCTCATGCCCCAGTTTAAAAAAACAGGAAAAATGTTAGCTAGCTACCAGTCAGTGGAGACCTCTCCAGACTCCCAAGACCTTTGGTAGATGATCGAGAAGGGTCCTGCCATGAGACCCACTAGCTCCTTCAGTGCTTTTGGATGAATCCCATCAGGCCCCATGGACTTGTGAACATTCAGCTGATACAGCTGGTCCCTTACGATTTCAGTATCCACAAATGGAAAATCACTGTTCCCACACTCACGGTCCTCTTGACCCAGGGGACCAGGCAGTCCAAGGTCTATCAGTATTATTAGAGAATGAGACAAAAAAAGCATTGAATACTTCTGCTTTTTCTTAATCTCTATTAGTAAGGTGACCATCTTCAACCAGTATCAGTCCAATGTTTTTCTTGGATTTCCTCTTGCTGTTGACGTACTTAAACAAACGATGTCTGACACAACATTGGCCAGTTTCAATTCCAATTGAGCTTTAGCCTTTCGTGTGTTCTCTCTGCATATGCAAACCATGGCTCTTCAATCTTCCTGCAAAGCCTGACCTCTTTTCTATACATCACAAAATTTCTTCTTCCGAGAGTTCCCTGTTCAGCCAAGTTGATCCTCTTCTGTGCTTGCTTGTTTTAAATAACAGCATCCATATTGTAATGGACAACATACTGCAGTAATCACGTTCCACAAGCTAAGAATACGTTGCCTGGAAGAGGAGAATTTTTACTGCAAAATAGCCTGTGACAAATCTGAGAAATGTGTAAACCATCATAAATTTAAAAGCATTCAAACTAAGCTGCACAGCCTAGCGAAGGTCAGCAAAATACAGTCAATTCCTCTGAAGAATTTTTAATAAAGCTTTGCCATATATTTACATATGAGAGGAAAAAATGCAATAATCAGATAAACCCATTTTCCCATCTTTTTTTTTTCAGCGGCATGATAATATTTTCTCTCTTATCAAGCTAAACAATAGTGAAAAATAAATGGTTACATTTATTAGAATCCTAGCAAATCCAAGAAATCTTGACTGTCAGCATCTACTGAACAAATACAAATGTCACCCATTTACCAGTACATCAGAAGGATCATTTTTTATTAAGGAAAAAAAATTCAGGAAACTCTGAAGCTAATGTACAAAATCCCCTTAGGCTTCTGTTCAGTTGGTGAAACTTTCCAGTACAACACGAAAACATTATCAGCATTATCTGGTCCGCGATTCCCACAACATTTTTGATAGAAATATAAAAATAAATTAAGATCATAGATTTTGTTTAGGTAAGTATTTTTCAGGTTTCCCTACTTTTTCTCATTTTGTTTTATTATTGAGAATCATGAAAGTCCAAAATATCTCAGAGAAATAGTGTACCTTGGATAAAACAAACACAATAACTCATAAGGAAGGTACAGCCTGAAAAATGGTCTGTTCTTCTACCTGCCTACATATCACACAAGTAAAAAGGTAAATAAGAACAACTATCACTTTTTGTTGGAGTGAAAATGTCCAATATATAATTGCTCTAGTCAACGGGTACAAGAAAAGGTTATTATGCAAGTGGCATAGGTAGTGCTTTACGCAAGGCTTAATTGGGTTTTTATTTAAAGATTTATGTACAGGATTATTTTTAAACCTTTCTCAGCTTTCAGTGTTCACTGAACCATTCAGGAAACTGTCTTCTTTGACAAAAGATGTCATTTCAAAGTAACATACAGATAAATTTTTTTTCATTTATTGTTTGAATACTAAGCTACAGTCTCACTGAATTTAATGAGAGTACTTTTGTGGGAAAGTACTATCTGGTACATACATAGCCTGCAAAGCTGGTTATACAATTCATAGTTCTTTACCTTAGGTATATTTGGATAATAACCACAATTCACAAAAGGTGAATAACTGTGGAACTTTAACATTTTTCATTAAATAATTCATTTCAATTATCTTCTCCACCTTGCACTACATCAAGTGCATCAAGTATCATTCAGCATCTCTGCTGGATTACATGAAATGAATTGCTTTGCTTTTCAGATCTGCAAGCTATAAAGGGTAAGTATTTGGGTACCCAACACTGTCTTTGCTTTTATCACACTTGTTTAATGGAAGAGTAGAATGTGGGTGCAAAAGTATGATGAAGAAAAAATGCTTATGTGATTTACAAAGTTACATCTCCTCAGACTAATACATCTTGAAACCAAATAAATTCTGAAGTGTAGCAGAATGCACTTTAGCTGTAACTATCATCCTCCGTTTTCCGTTAAAAAAATAAAGCCATGTTTTTATTGGAGACGTCACACTTGTAAGAAAAGCAACGTAAACAAAATAATAATTATAAAAATCTGTCAATTTTAAACGGTTCTAAATCTTAAAAAAGAGGAAAAAACTTACAAGCCATTGTAAAATGTATGAATACTTTTGAATAGACAACTGCTTCACTTTAACAAACTTCTGAGAAATATGCTAATTAAAAAAAATAAGGAAAACCACTCTTTTATCCATTAAGTGACAATCATATAACTCCAACTGTTAGCTATAAAGGCTTATAACAGATTGCTTGCCATAGTGCTGTCCTACTTCAAGAGATGCTGCATGAAAGGCTGCTACTTCAGATTGTATTGCACAGTTTGCCCCAAGCTGGGAAACATTAGAATCCAGGCGTTGTCATACTGGATCAGAGCATCTGGTCCACTGTCCTAACCCTGACATATACCTCATATCCATAAATCTTCTGAAGACAACCACTAAACTGCTATCCAGAGAGAAATCTTTCCTCAATTTTCCTTAGCTAGTGGTTGGCCTAGGACGTGAAACTTGGAGGTTTTATTCCCTTTTTTGCATATGCACACACATGCGTGTGTGTGTTGTGTTTGCGTGTAGGTACGTGTATAGGTGTCATACGACAGGACACTTAGTACCTTATTGTCTCCCAAAACAAGGAGATAACGATTTTTCAATTTTTTAACAAGACGGTAGGACAGTATCTGGATAGCTAAAAAAGGAAGGGAGGGGAGAGCTGTGATTTTTCTCACACTGTTGTCCTTCAAAGACAACGTGAGAAAGTTAAGTTGTCTTTCAATTGCCTAAATGAGGTGACCTTAAGAAGGTCATCTATGGAGATCTTTGATACATATACGAGACAGCAGTCAGAAGAACATGTTTACATCATTCTGATAAACGTTTCCTAGGTACAACCTAAACAATGGAATAATTCGACTTTGGGCCTACAGTCTTAGGCTGTAGAAAATGGTGTTATCCTCTTTACAAGTGTGTATACTTTATCATCTTGGAATATAATATATACTGGACATCAGTGCCAGCATTGTAAAAATTACCTGCATGCTTACTTCTCCATATAATGAATTATCTATTGTGTATATGTGGGCATCAGAAGTTTGTGTGATAATTAGAATTTGAATTACTTCAGTTTTGATTTGGGTTTTTTTTTTTGTTTGCCAGGGAGGGGGAGATGGGTGTTTATGATTTTACCCACATTTTTGATAGAGTGCTGTTTTGCTCTCCTTAAGCCAAGCCTTATCCAAGATCTGATACCTTCGAAAGGTAATAAAAAATATCTCTGTGGAGGTGATGAATGGGAAGAAAAGAATACTGGAAGTTAAAACTAAAAGCAGAAATAGAATCTATGCTTTTACAATGTGGTTATACACTGGCTGTATTTTATTCAAAACTAAACAAAAGAACTTCTGGTGGAGTCAGGTTTAACTAAACTCTATCATCAGCTCATGACAGTTGTTAAGTGGGACCATATACAAAGCACAGTCCCTGTCCCTGGAAGTACATACATGATCTAGGAGACTCCCCACTGTGTCTAAAGCCACTTTAACGTTCATACCTCCAGAAATATCTCTTCTAGTGAAATAACTCACTGTCACAAATCAAGTTTCAATGAAAAGGCAGCTAAACTTTCTCTGTGTTGCTGGAGAAGTCTAAAGGCAGCTGTTATCAAATCTGTAGCTGACTTCATTAAGGATGTGGTCTACATTTTGTGTGAAAATGCACAGTTCAGAGTATTCATCCATCACACTTGAATTCCTGTCTTGTTTCAGAGGATTTCATTTTTAGACTAAGTAAGTAGTTGCAGCTACATCCCAAGAGAGTAAATTTATTGGTTATGGGGTGATCTTGGAGAGGGGGAAGACTATCGTGGAACTGTAGGTTAGTGATAACAACACACAGTTGCATACGAAAAACACAAGCAATCAAGCAAACAATCAAACAAGAAACCCCCACCACCCAACCTGTAGATCTTAAGGTTGGTTTTGTTGATTATTTCTGCCTTTGTAGGGTGACGGAATGGGCCAGGGATTTAAAGACCTTTAACACGTTCTCTCTTTGTGTGGAATCTCCACCAAACCCTTGTAATTTATAAGTCTACTGAGAGAGATCTTCATGAACTTGTATTATTTGGTATGCTAAACACTCATATTTTCTGCAGAAAATTCTGTAAAGCATGCTGCAGTCAGATCAGATAGAGAAAGATATGAAATAAGAGATTCCTGTACTTTGACGCCAGATTCCTCAGTGGAGAATTATCCTGTGCCCATTTAGTTTAGGGTTTCAGTTTTCATTGTACTCTAAGGAATCAAGGACCATGAAGTACAAGAATGGAATTTGGTATATGTAAATAAAAAAAGTTTAATTTCAATGTTTGTGAACATCCCATGCAAATAGCTGCGGTGGGTTAACCTTGGCTGGATGCCAGGTACCCACCAGACCCCTCTATCTCTCCCCCTTCAGCAAAATAAAGGGGGAAGAATAAGATGAAAAATATGTGGGCCAAGATAAAAACAGTTTAATTAAACCAAAAGGCAAGGCCATACACAGAAACAAAAGGTAAACAAAAATTTTATTCTCTACCTCTCCTCAGTAAGCAATGTCCAGCCACTTCCCAGGAAAGCAGAGCTTCAGTACATGTAGCAGCTGCTCCTGGAGACAAACACAGTAACAAATGTCCCCCTCCTCCTCCCTGCCCTTGGCTTTTATGGCTGAGCTGATGTCACATGGTATGGAACAGCCAATCCGGGTCAGCTGTCCCGGCTCCGCCCCCTCCCAGCATGTGTTACACACACCCTGCTGGCTGCCAGTGTCACACTCAGCATTGTGACGGTTGCTGTGGGGATACTGACTCCATCTCAGCCAGACCCAATACAATAGCATACATGTTAGAAAATATATGCATACAAGCATGCAAACATCTCTGTAAAGAGGTGGTTGTCACAAGCTGACTCTGTAACAAAAAAAAACCCCTGAAATATAAAATAAAATAATAGTATGAATATCAGACAGATATTTACATAAGACTTCGTGCTGTCAGCTATTAAAACAAAGAATATAGGTTGGAAAAACTCTTCCTAAAAAAAAGTAAATGGTTCCTTTTCTTTTCTATCTGAAGTCTACAAAAAAATAAAAAAGATCCCTTTCTTATTGAAAAACTCATAAAGATGACAATGAAAAATTTTTATATTACCTGAAGCCATGAACCAATTTAGAAAATCTGTTCTCTTCAGCCTTCTGAATACATGTACTGCATGACAGTCTTTGTCAAGACGCTTTGACTATAAAAATACCTAAAAAAGGAAGGAAAGCACGTCAAGAAACCTAAACAGTCTACGCAAAAAAAAAAAAAAAAAAAAAAAAAAAAGAAATGCTGTCCAGAACCTTTGAAAATACTTTATTCTAGCAGAGAGCTATTCTGCGCATGTCTTGTGCCATGCTTATTTTAGAAATTGTCACTTTCTTTTATAATTGTATATCCTCCTAATCTGTTGTTATCCATATCCTCCTCCAGCTTCAGGATAACAAAAATCAAGTTTCTTTAATTTCCTTTTCACTTATACAGACCTGTATTCTTCTCACTTTCCATTTTTGTATCTGTTTAATTTCAGGTGACTTTTCCTGCACCTATATGATCAGAGAAGTTTATGGAAACAAAGTCTCACTATGCCTCAGAAATCACTATTTCACTTTCTCTATTAGACAAATTGTCACGTTTTTCCAAATATGATTTGATGACACGTTGTGCTATTGGTAATGTAGCCTACTTGTTCTCTTCATTATTTACCTCCAGAGATAAGTAGCCATCCTATAGCTGAAATTAATTTTATATTTGACCTTGACATTTTGTGCCTGCATGTTGCCTTATTTCAGTATCACCAAGGCCAATTCTTTCTTCTCATTTAATGTTTCAGTCCTTCTCTGTGTTAACATCCCCTCTCAACTTTGTTACGGTGTTCCTTCATATGAAACTTGTTTATTTACAACAGTATGAGGGATTTGAGGGCACCTTTCCTGAATTCCCTTGCACATTTTAAAAAATCAAAACCGTCTGTACTGTAGGTATGAAACCTTATCTCATTATAAGCTAGAATGTTTATCTCTGAAATGCACAGCATCTGACACATGTAATTAAAAATACTAAACTTTTCAAAGAAATCATGATATATAACTGGTCAAAGAGCTCCAAAATCTCACAATTTTTCACTCTGATCATCTACATTTATTTGAAGATTTTTCATTTTTAATCCCAGCAAGAAGTCTTAAACATAATATGTTTGAGATTCTCTTTGCAACTGTCTTTTCAAATGCAATAGCATCTGGACATGTCTTCACAAACACTTTTTAAGTCCTTGATTAAGCCTTTTCTTGATAAGTTCAAAGACTTGAAGTATACAAGAAGACAACTCCACGTAAATAATGTTCAGTCAGCCGTATTTATTTTACTCCCTGGTGACAGCTATGAAATGAAATTCCTATTACATTTTTTTCAGCTGAGATCTGGGTTGTATATTGAGAGATCCCGAAAGACTGAAGCAAACATGTATTTTACAGTGAATGCATGATAAGCATTTTGCCTCCGGGATAGCTGTCATTTGACTACAAAATGTATTAGATTTACATTCTGAATATATAATTGTTACTACAGTGTTTCATATCAATAAATTAAAAGATAAAGGTTCTGATATGGAAGCAGCAAAAAAACATTTCAAAGTCAGTTTACTTTCATATTTCCCTTACCAAGAAGCACTCAATCATAAATCTTGAGAAAAACCCCTAAAGGCAAATAAATTTATAGACAGGGTTTTGTGGAGTTGGGTTTTTTTTTTTTTTCATAAAATGTTTACTTGGTGATATGCTTTGCCACCACATTATAGTGGATGAAATGTAAAATTGATGTTTGGGTTATTGTGTGTTGGATTGATACTGTAACAGTTTCTGCAAGAGAATGCATGCCTTTACTAAATTCCTGGATTCTCTGGGTAGTTTTATTTCAAGTATTCGTTTCATTTACTTTTGACTGGAGTTTAACTTCCTTTTCTAAGCAGTAAGCAACCTTGGCTACCAAACAGTTCGATTTCGTTCAAATGTTTCTGAGATTCAGTGACATGCTAGAGATATTTTGGCATGTCATCCCATTGGAGAAAAAGAAAAGAAAATAAAGTCACAGCTCCTGGCTGTTGCCCAGTGGCAAATGCCCCTCAATGGTTTCTGTTAGTTTACAAAGTTCTTCTCTAGGAGGTGCGTTCTGGAGAATTTTCCTGTTAAGAGTACAGTTACACAAAACAGTTCATATTATCCAGCCAGTTCTAAAGAGAAACATTTTAAAAGGACTTAATTACTCCTTTTTTCAATAAATAAGTCCATTAAAGTGCACTTGCTAATTTACAGCCAAGTTGGGAAAAATTTTTTTTTTTTAATTTGGTTTGGTAATATTTTTCTATATAAATATGCAAGTTTTAAGTGTGCATTACATTTACTTGATGCATTAGAAACGGTGCATTTAGAAATGAAAGACTTCATAAAATACAGCAAGTCTGATTACTTATGATGGAAAGTGAAACATTCAGTGAGGTAGGTTCTGACTGCACAACTCCAGAAGGGAAATTCCATGTTTATTATGTTTATGACAGTGTAAGCTCACTGTAGACCCCTCCCACACTTCCTACAATCTGCATTTCAAACAGCACATTCTGTCCTAGAAGACTGGGGCCTTGACTCCTACCATCTAGATGCCATCAGCAAGGTCTCACAGTGCAGGGCTCCCTGGGGCCAGGGCACTGCTGGTGTTATCGGTCGGGGCTAGCCTGTGGTCCAGGCTCTGAGTCAGCAGGTGGAGCAGCTATGGGACGAGGTGAGCAGGCTGTGCAGCAACAGGAGGTTAACGGCATCTTCACAGAGACCCTACAAAGATAACGGAAGCAAGGATAGCAAGAGGCTGTAGCACATTTGTGAAAAAGGACTTCAGCAGTAAAGGGGAAACTACAGCAAGTCAACCTTCACGTTGGAATTAGTAGATATATTACTATATGCAACATAAAAGGGGCAAAGGACTACAAATCTTTTGTATCAGAAATTCCTACCTCACAAATCCACATAAATTTTTAAAGAAATCAAGTAGCACATCAAACTACATCATATAGCCATAATGCATTCAAATTTCCAGAATCTGACAATGGCCTTCATCTCATCACTTTTAAATATCAAATAAGGTAAACAGGTCCTGTAAAAGGCTAATAACTTAGTACATGATAGGAAACAGAGGGTTGGAACAAAAGTGAAGTTTTCACTCTGGAGGAAATTAATTGTAGCTATCTAGAAACTGTGTTGTTCAATATATTTGTAAATGTCCTAGCAAAACATGAATAATAAGATTACTAAGTTTTCTGGTAGTGTTTAATTATTCAAGATATATGAACACAGAGATCTTTAAACAAAAATCCCACTGTATTGACATAGTGCACAATGAAAATGAAAATTAAATTCCATTTCAATAAATGCAAAGGAGTTAATGGAGCAAAGTGTCTTAAATACACATATAAAATATTAGCTGCCAAATGAACTATTAACACTTCAGGAAAGAGGCAAATTAATTTATGGTGTGTCTAAATTAAAATAAAGAATGAAGAATGTGAAGGTCTTTCTTCACACTTGACATAATTAAATTGTGAAATTTGTCATAGTGAGTATACAGGCCAAAAATCTGACGGAATTAAAACAGGACCAGAAGTAAGTCACAGATTTATTAGTGGCCATCAAGAACAATAAGTCTAAATGTAATCTATATCTGAAAAAGTCCTTAGGACACTTATTTCCAAATGTAATGACAGTAGAAAGGCTATTCTTCACTTACGTTTGTACAGTTTTTCCTAAGTATATGCTAATAATCTTTCGATTTTTTCCATTTTATGCTACAGCTGTAACAATACATTTTGAATTTTCACTGTCTGTATGAGCTAGCTTTCACAAAACAAGCTTGACTGATATTTTCTTATTTTTATTAATATGCACAAAAGTGTTTTGCCCTTTCTGAGCTTGTCTAAGAACTGTTTAATATATAAAAATGACTTGAAGTGTATTAGCATATAAAACTAGCTTAAATAGAAATTCCAGAATTGTAATTCAACATATTTTAAGTCATTCCTTGATGTCTAAAATTTTCATTATTTTTCATTATCTTTTCATTAGACAATAACAAAAAGCTAATTTTTAATCCTAGTGAGATACCCACTCTCCCAGAGTATATGTGTTTGTTACTCTGAATTTGCAGAAATTATATTCATGTATGTATGATGGGAAATAATTTATTTCAATAAATATTATATTCTGATTTAAATGGTAGGCATATCCTAAAGAATCCACACGTTGAAATGCTAAAAGTTGCTTCTGCTCATGTTGTTCAGAACCCTCAATTAATAAATAGTTTACCTTTTTAAGTCAACAAGAAGCAAAAATTTTAGCCTGTACTTAGAAACAAAGCAAAACTGATTTGCATAATGCTTACCTTTAACTCAAACTGAATTTTGAGGTGCAGATTCTCCTCCTAGGCTCAGGAGACCTGAAGAACATTGCCAGAGAGCACCAAGGCAAGGAAGGAACTCTGTTCCTTAATCCTTTTGACGTCCTTGGTAATTAGGTCCCTTGCCTCATTGAACAGTAGATCCCCACTTCTCTTAGCCTTTCTTTAGCTACTGCTGTACTTACAGTAGCTCTTTGTGAACTTCACAATCCTTTCTAGTTTTAGCTTCAGCTTTTAGGCAGAGTCTCTCTAATCCACCTGGGGGCCATTTCTGTTTCTGCTCTGTGTTAACTTTTTTGTTTGGGTTTTTTTGTGGCTCAGGGGGTTTCCCTATTCATCTGTGCTGGATGTCTGCTCAATTTGCTCAACTTTCTGCATGCTGGGATGGATGGTTCTTGCGCTGTAAGGAGACTGTCTTTGACAAGCAAATGGCTCCTGGGCCCCTTTGCTCTCCAACAGAAGATCCGTCTCCCAGTGGATCTTCCAAACCAGATGGTTCCCAAAGCAGGCTGAAATCTATTCTGCGGAAGTCCAGGGCTGTAGATCTACTATTGATCTTTCTCACTTCTTCCAGGATTTTAAGCTCCCTGTTCTTGTGGTTACTGCTGTCAAGGCTGTCCTCAGCCTTCATATCTGTAGTGGGAACTTCCTTCTTGGTGAGTAACAGATCCAACAGAGTATCACACTTATTTGATCCATTAATCAAGTGCATAAAGGTAGCAAAATCTTACAGTAACATAAACTTGCCTGTTGACATTAACTTATCAGAACCCTGACTTTACAGGGTCTCACCCAACGCAATCTCACCGAACTTATTTTCTTAATGTGATTTTTTCACAAAGTTGCATCAATCACAATTCTGCTTTTCAATTTTCTGTGGAATGACCATTTGAATAGGTACAAGTACATTTTTGGAGAGAAAGTGTGGGTTGGCAGTGGATCTAAGCAAGCTATGTGATTCAGTTCACTTTAGTGTTATATTTACTTTAAGAGCCCATTTTGAGGTGAAAGGTGAAACATTTTTAGTTACCACTCATCAGTAATCTACAGAAAAAAGTGTAATAGTAAATAATAGTAAATAATAGTAAATAGATCCAACAGTAAATAATAGTAAATAATAGTAAATAGATCCAATAAATCTCCTTTACAGTACTAGCTTTTCAATTTTTCCTTCCTGTTGTACTCGTTTCAGTTATTTAAAAGGCTAGTTTATTTTGTAGTCTCTCCAAGGAAATTTACAATCCCTCATGAAGTCCTTTGTCAACATTGTAATTCTTAACTACTTGAACTAGGCTCCCACTAGGTTGCCATGCAGTCTCATAAGGGTTATTTAATAATCTTTCAGAATTTTAGAATTATTTACACCAATAGAGCCGTTACTTGGCAGAAACAGTTACTAAAATTATTCTTAACAGTAAATATGTGTTCATCTTTCATATAATTTAATGGCTAGAGAGTATCAATGTAGAAAGTCTGTTTTTCAGAACTTGTCTGGGAATGACATCCACTTAAGTTATTATTGTGCTTTGCAATTTTTTCATTTATTTAATTATTTTGAGAATTTGTTTGGGTTTTTAGCACTTAAAAATATTAAAACTAGTGCAAAGTCAATTCCTACCGATGACAATGAACATTTTCTTTTAACAGTTACTTTACTTGATACACATTTTTCAAGGGAATGAACACTTGAAGATACCACATCTGTAAATTTCTTTCACACTTAGTTTAGATTGAAATTGTACTGTTTGTACAAAAGAGGCATCTTTAGCACTGTAGTTCTATAAGTATGTTAATAAATCCATGTGTTTCCAAAAGAAATGAATACAAATTCTAATGACCTTCATATATTTCTAAAACAGCTTCAGAGATGTATAAAATGATAGATTTGCAATCTGCTGTTTACATTTATACGTGTGGTGAAGAATATGTGAGATCTCACAGTAAAATTTGAATTCAAAATCTCTGTAAAAGATAAAGACTGGAATTTTCCTCTTACAGGAAAATTTCTTAAGTTCTTAGTGTATTCAAGTCAGATTGCATATGAACACACAGCCTTCAAGTGCAAAACTGTCGCTTAATATAGTTCCTCTATTTTGAAAGAGAAACCCAAATACACACATAGTTACTACATCATTTTTAAAGAAATGTCATGAATAATGGAAACTATTGAAGATGATTGATGCCCTTGACAGATGTGCAATTGTGGTGTATTCAAGTGTACTATATTTAATAAAGTAATTCTGAATCTTTTTACTAATTTCTTTATGTTGATGTGAATTTTTTATATGGAAGAAAAAAGTGCACAGTTACATATATACAAAACTAATCCTGTTTGTAATTGCTCTGTAGGAACACGGTGAGAAACAAGTGCAAACTTTTATTAAAAAGATAATCTATTTCTTTTCCATGGGTTATAATCTGTATTTTAAACCAAAAAAAAATAAAAAATAAAAAAAAAAAGAACCCATGCATTTTAAAATCTAGGATTCATCTATGTGACTGGAAATTACATGCTTCTGCAATGCTCTGACTAGCCTTCTGTTTGATAAGCACAGAAGGAGCAGAAGCAATAGATGTCATGTAAAACAGCCATTTATGAAGTTTGCATATTAGGAGTTTAACAGAAGAAAGGCTAAGAGTGACCAGCTGAGGGGTAGAATTGAACCAAATTGATTCATTGCTCTTGACTTGAATATCTTGCAAAAGCTGCTGATGAAATCAGGATGTGTTTTGGGATTCTTTTTCCTTTTTTTTAGACAACAAGTATTGTGTGTTTGCAACTCGGTCTCATATAATTGCCAATATTTGATGGTTATTAACAGGGAAAATTAAACACACGCTTTTATTTCCACTGTAACAGATGGATTATTTTCACCCCATCTCATAATCTCTCCCCTTTTTTTCATACTCTAATATTAATTCAGGAAATGGTAACAAAAAGTTTTATAGAAATAGACACACTAAGTTTTCCAGTTATTTTTCTTTGTTTTCATTTGCTTGAAATATCTTTTAAACCGTATCTTGGTCAATTTTTTTGTAAAGTTTTCTTTAGTATTTCTTATTTTTGGATCGAATAACGCTCCTTTTCTTTTAAGGTATGTTCTTGAAAGGGACTTAAAGGGGCAACAAATATTTTAGATCATTATACATGCTGGTTTAGAAAGACTTTTTTCCCCAGGACCATGTATTGTATCAGATCACTCTGCTTTTGGAGAAGATATTTTATTATCCACTTTGTTAAATTAAAATAAGAGAGTAGCAACTTTTTGGCTCCGGATTGCCATTAGTCTCAAAGGATCTGAATGTTGAATGCTAGAGAAATCCAATTACTCTGTATTTCTCAGGAGTTATGATCAAATTACTTCCTGACACCTTCTAATATCTGCTTTTCCTCCCAAGGTATAGGTGGATATGTAAGAAATATTCTAAAACTTTTTTTCAAGTATGTTGTGTGTTTTCTGAAAGATCCTCTCTATATTGTTCATTGTTTATCTCAAGACATCAAACAAACACACAGAACACACACACAGTTATATAAATGCATATGTGCATGCTTATTTGTCCTTAAACAATATAACTTTTCATATAATAATTTTTTTGAATAAAGTCTTACAAAATGGCCAATATGGACATGCTTCTTTCAGATTCTGGAATAGTATGAGGATTTGAACATCAAAGAATTTTCTAAACTTTTAGTTGATATTCCTCTCCACTATATTGTGGTATCTTCATTGTAAACACCTACTTAAGCTACACCTTTGTTGTCAACAAACAGATAGAAATACTTTTGAAACAGGAGTGACTTAGCCTATACATCTACATTAAATCGAGAAGACTCATTTTCTGGAAGTATCTCACAAGACAACTAAGGGGGACTGGGCAAAGTTCAGATGAAGAAGCTTGCCCTGTAGATACCTATATTGTACCACATGGATTCCATCCCATTTCTCCTGAGTACCTGACCAGCATTTAGAATGGCCACAACTAACTAAATTTCTGACAGTCATAGTAATTGTGAACAGAAAAGCTTCTTTGAGTGGTGTATCTTAATATAAGATTAAATTGTCATAAATCATTGAAGTATTACAGGAAATTGCAAATAATGAGTTTTGGGTTCTGTTTTTTTCAGATGGCCTAGAGAATCAGCAGAAAAGTACAGACAATTAACTGTTATTCATTTAGCTGACACAAATTCATAACAAGAATAGTATGGATAACTGCACCTTTACAGCGTAAAGGTTTCCTCTTTTTCTCTTGTTGTCTTAATTTCTTCCAATTGTTTTCTGCTGCTTGCTTAAGCATTTAACTAAGGTCAGAGACTAGAAGATGGCTGGCAGAGAGTTGCTCAACTTTGATGTATGAGGTGGCAGCAGTATTCAGGGAAGAGTGATTTCTTGAGTCACTCAATTATAAACCAATAATAAAGAAAAACTGCTCACAGTGAAAGACTTTTGTTAAGGAAATACAGTCAGTATGATCTCAAGAAGAGAGTTAGAGCCACTGTCCAACTAAATGAGTTACAATGTTATGTGTACACACAGTCTTAATTTTCCACAGTGGCCTGGATTCATTACACCCTCATTTTAGCAACTTAATTAAGGTTGGAAAGTTAATTTCTCAGTTGTCTTCACTTTCTGAGTTTAACAGTCTTTGAATGCCAAAACTAGATTCTTCCCAGATGAAACTGGACAGGAAAACGCAGTTCAGGAGAGCATCTAATGTATTACAACTCCTACGAAGAATTTAACCCATTTGAGCATACTTTCCAATGTCTAAAATCCATATAGCATGGGCACTTGGTTCTCTTGCCAACTATTTCACTACTTGCCAGTGTAGACACAGCCTTTTATATCTGAGTTTGGAGGATAGTCTTTCTAACTTCCCACTGAAGTCAGCTGAGAAGAGTGGCTACCTTCCAAGTTTTATTCCATCTCCATAAGATCTGTTACCCTTCAAACATACTGCAGTCTTTGCACTCATTATGGGCAGTTAGGCTAAGGTTATGAGTTTTTGAAATGAAAAGTCTTGAAGCTGGGTCTGTGACCTACTCCTTCCTGCAAAACCCCTATCTTAAAATGAAATAATCTGTTCACATACTTTGAGCTCAAAGTTCCACAAGCACATTCTGCAAAGTTGCTGCAAACCATCCAGACTAAAAGATATTAAGAAACTTGTAACTAGATACAGGGAAATGTGCTATTCTAGCAAGTGGGAAACCTATGTAAGTTAACCATCACAGTTATAATCAACAAGGTAATCTAATTTTTATGTTTCTTGGAGAATTTTTATATTTCTTGGTGAACAAATAGTTCCATATAGCAAGACTGGCAGTATTTTTCTCTGAGAAATTTATTCAAAACTGAAGGAAAATCCTTGGCAAGAAATTGAATTAGCCTGCAATTAAAATGCTGCATGACTATCAAAGGAAAATATGTCAAAATATCAGTGCTGTTAAAAAAAATAGAATTAATATTAAGGCAACCTTTCTGTGAGATTGACCTTTAACATAAATTAATAGAAATTATCAGAATGGAAAAATAAATGAGCCTGTTCTGTTTATTCAGTCTTTCGCTTTATATGTCAATTCTTTCTGTAATGCTTAAGGTACAAGTCACAAGAAATGCAATATAAGCCACAAGAAGTTTACAGTTACAATTTACTTTATCTGAAATAAGTTATTTCATTTTTCACGGGCTCCAGGTGATGCAGTTAGAACACAAAACTTGGGGTAGGTAACCATCAATATCTTATAGAGATAGTATACAGTTCATATATTAAAATAATAAATTTGTAGACAGAAGCTCATATATTTTTATGTTATGATTTATGATTCTACGCATTAATATCACCTGGACATCAGTTTTTGCCAATCATAACAGTTTCTTATTGCAAGTAGACTTCCAAACATAAATATCTTCAACTGGGAATGCCTCCAAGAGTACAACTTTCATAGTCTCTTGAGCAGACGCGATCTTTACTACTTCCCCCTCATTTTGTTTTTATCTATAATTCATTAATTCATGAAGGTCAAAAGTGCTTCAACTGTTAAGAAAAAAAACCCAACAGTTTAAAATCCCACAGCAGAAAAAAGTAAAAAAATATTTAAAGATCTTTAACTTTCGATGCCTTTTGCCTTTTGGAAGGTTGATCAGTCCCTATGTGACAGTAATATTAATGCTGATTTCTTGAAAAGTAAATGTCCTCAACTATTCAGAATAAATGGAAGGTAAAAACAAAACTCTATTAGTATGCATCCTTACACTTCTTTGCCTCTCCACGGTTTCCTCATAACAATACACTTTCTCTTCTACTTATTGCAAAGAACTATTCCCTTAACTCCTCCACAGATTTTGTAATAGTAATAAATTAAGCTCAAAACCACCTGGATTTTGATATTTGAATAGCTGAAGGAAACTTTTATGTGCCTTTAGGTTTTTTGTCTTAAACAAAAGAGGAATATTAAACTAAATATGGGAATGTCACAAGTGTTGAAAGAAATATTCAAAAAAACATTACCTGTAGAAAAGCAAAAATCACCATCTGTATGTAGTTTGAAAAACCTGTTTCTTTGTCATGATGTATTTGGTTTAATTGCAATCTAGATAATTCTAATTTATGAATATTGTTCATTGTAATTAGTGAATGTTGCTAAATTTTTAGACGCATACATACAGTGGCCTCATTCCTTTCAGTGGTGGTCCTATGTAAAATGTGAAACCAAACTGACATGGGGGAATCCACGTGCTGCAACAATTAAAACAGAACAGGACTCAGTGTCACATCGTCTCAAATTTACTTACCAAGCAGCATGAGTATAGCAGCTGGTTAGTGATTTCTGTGCTATAATGCTCACGCACTTCACACCTGTGAAGATCAAGTTTCCATCATCTATGGTCCATTTTAGACTTCTACCATGGATCTAGGGTACCCTCACATATAGAGACAACTAGCATTTGTTACGTTAGAAGAGTTAGAATTTCAGGAACTCAGGATTACACATCAAAATAACAGTTTGGATCTAACAGTACAAACAAGCTATACATTAATATCTTCCACTGCATATTTAACTGTGTTCATTAATGATTCTGATTCCACACCAGTGAGACCGCATAATCACATAACCACAAGAAGGGTATTCACACTAAATATTATTTAAACAAAATTTGCTATTCTTACCATAGCTAAAAATCTGTATTAATTTATCAGTGTTAGCCATTTTTTGTTTTTAAATTTACAGGTAACTTTCTTATCTGTGTCACCTTAAGTCTTTATTTCTATTTTTTGTTTGGTTTGGGTTTTTGTTTTGTTTTGTTATTTCAAGACTTGCTAAAATACCACTACAGCTGTCTGAAAAATCCGGGGCTTGATTTAGCAAACTCTTGCTTATGCAGAAGGTCTCATTGCTTTTAAATTATACGGCTTATAAAAGAGTTTTATGGGTAATGAGTTCAGGACACGTCATGCAACAGGGATGACATGAAGTGAATGCTGAAAACAATTAGCAATATTCATTGTTGTGTTTGGTATGAAGTAATAGAAAAGCAATTAAGACCTAGACTCAGATTGCCTTACTTAGGTCTTACTGTCATCTTATTTGATTTATAAACATAGATTAAATATGAAGCATTGCTTTTTGAAGAGTAAGCAAAACAAAATCTGTTTAGATGGTTCAAGTGTAATATTTTTGCTGTCAGGAAACCTTAGAAAAGAAATGAGTATCTGAAGAGTAGTGTGTCACTATTAAAAAACATAAATAGCAAAAAAAAAAAGGAACAGTGTTAGAATGATTGAATCTGTCTATAAATAATGTAAATCTATTATGTTCCCTAACATTTTTTTGCTAACGTGAGTCTAAAGAAAGTTCCAAGTAACCCAGTAGTGAGTCTAATTAAACTGACAATGTTTGGTTCAACCCCCCATTCTCCCTTCCCCTTCAACTCCAAATATTTAGTACTTCCAAATTAATCAGATATAATTCTTCTGCAGCATTTAAAATTTTAGCTCCTCTCTGAAGCTGG
>WKFP01014779.1:820043-836500 GCA_011057875.1 Pterocles orientalis | reverse complement strand
GGAATATAACAGAATTGCAAAAGAAAACAAATTACTTGGTAAAGACAATTCATTAATATTTTAGCATCCACTAACAACACTAAACCTTATAGCAATGATCTCCAACAATACTAAGAAACCTGCAGCCGCTCACAAAACTTGCAATCACTTAACCTGCAACTGCTCACAACACTTGCAATCACTTTTCAGTATTAAAATAAACAACCTACAGAAAACCTGCTAAACTAAGCCCCAAAAGGAGCTGGCATAAAACTTATAAGGTGTAGCCATATGTGCCAGGGAGAGATCAAGAGATATTTGAAGAGGAAAAGAAAGGAAAGAGAGAAAAGAGAGAAAAGTTTTCACCACTCTTTGGATCCTTGGAGAAAAGCGACATCTTGGAGGGGGGGGGTTGCTCGACCAGTCTGTCAGCATCTCGGGAGTCCTCAGGTGGTGGGCGCGAGCACGCACGCTTCTCTTTGCTTGTTCACCTCTTATAGACAGAGGCAATGCCTTGCTCAGCACGTATTTGCTGCTTTGTTGTAAGAGCAAGATGGGGTCCATTGTTAGACTCAGCAGGGGTTTGGTGCCGGTCGTTGATGGCCTTACTTAGCAGGGATTTTGCCAGTCCATGGAGTAAGGCCTTCGGCACATTCCTTGCCATCTTCTTATCTGCAGCTGAACGGTCACGGAGGCTCCGCCTTATCAGAGCCTCAACGATTGAGTCCATTGTTAGTAAGGCCTCTGGTGCATTCCTGGCCATCTTCTTATCTACAACAGGAATGTTTCGAGGCACCACAAAACAGTCTGGGCCTGAATGGTCAATTTGCAGTTTCTGCAACACCTCAGGAGTAGTCCCTTACACACGGGGTGTGGGGATAAGGCGGTGGTTCCCACATGCCCTCGCACCCACGGTCCCCTCCTGGTCCAGAGGAAGGGGGATGTGGGGGGGAGCTGTGTCCCCCTGCGCTCTCCTCACCCCAGTGCCTGCCTCCATGCACAAGGCGGGTCAGCCCCCAGCCCAGCCACCACCCCTCCTGCACGCACCTCCTGACGGCCCCGGGGACAGGAAGTCACCATGTTGTGCCTCAACCGCCATGTCCCTGCTTGGCCGCCATATCCCTGCTCATCCACCACATCCCGGCTCATCCACCACATCCCGGCTCACACCGTCATTTCCCCTCCCATGTCTCCCAGTAGCTGTGTCGGTAGCAAGGAATGAGAAAGGTGGTGGGAGGAGACAAACACCTGCCCCAGAAAGTCATGTTTGTGCACCCAGCCCCTGCCTCTCTGCACGCATAGGAGCCAAGGGATGGCTCTATCAGGGTGAGGTGTTTTAAAAACCATCTATTTAGGGGCTGAGGAACTTTTCAGTTGCTTTTCAGCAACTTCTGTTGAAGACGGCATGACAAATGGTTGTCTCTTCTTATCCCCATACTCTTCACCGAGATTTTGCCTTGTTGGGCAGATCCATAAAGGTCCATTTTATCCCCTCACCCTCTCAAAGCAATGCCTCTCAGTGAAGGACCATCCCATGGAAGTGATGCCTGGCAGTGAAGGGTTGGCACTCTGGCTTATCCTTCATCTGTAGAGTAATTTTGCATGTGACCCTTCATGACCGGTTGGAACCATCTCTCTTCTCTGCTCCCTATGTCTCTGAACGCCCCTCTCCCAGCTGTTAAACGGGAGCAGGGCCAGCACAGCAGGCATGTAAGTCTGATGTGAAGAGACAGGTTCGCTGGACTTGAACGTGAAGTGACCTCGGAGACGTGTTTATTCCCTTGAGAGGTAAAGCAATGACGCTTTGAAAAATTAAAGTGCTTGTGAATTGTAACTTTCATGGGTGGTGTGAAGTCCTTATGATTCTCTTGAAGTTACTAGAAATTTCAGTGCATATTTCCTTAAACACCCTCAAAACAGTGGGGGTGGGATGAAGCCAGGCTTGCCGGAGGGAAAGACTGCTTCCTGGGAAGCTGAGATCATGTACATTGAATTAATGCAGATGTACATTACAAGTGTAATCAAGAGCACCCTGCTTATTACTTTTTTTTTCATGTTAGTGCTGTAAAACTTCAAAGACAACAGAACTGATGCGGAAACTGCTTTTTTAAGAATGAGTTTCTTAGTTTTCATGGCAGTGCTACCAGGGCAATGACACTGCTGACAGTTCAGTACCTCTTCCTAGACAAATTTAGTGTTTCTTGGAAAGGATTAAGCCCTATCCTTACAAAAACAAGAATGATGCCAACTTTCTTCAGGGGAAATTACCCCTTCTAATCTGTATTTCCTTTGTGCTATATGTCAGTCTTTCTTTCCTGGAGGAGGCAGCAGTAGCTTGCTTTGGAACAGATGATCTGAGCAGCAGGTTTTTATGGTAGAGAGATTGAGCAGCTCTTGCTAATAAATTTGTGAAGGCTGGGATACAAAAGCACTTTCCTCTAAAACCTGAACTTGATTAAAAAACTAGTATTGTCCATTCATACCTTCACGCAAAAATATCCTAAATGTATCTGAAGTGTTGAAGAATTTAGCAGTACATATGAAAGACTTGATGTCTTGAATAATAGATTGTTCTAACTCCAAATATAGAAATACTGCTAGCACTTCTAACCAAAGAATTTCACAGTAGGGTTTTATGTTTAAAACCTTAATTCCTTTGCAAATCACTATAGCTACATAAGTATTGAGTTGATTTTCAGTGCTCAGACTCTGTGTTCATCACTTGGTCTTTCATTAAGTGAATGCACAGCTGCTTAAGACTGAAAATAATTTGCATCACCGTGTGTTTTGTTTTACTATTAGCGAGATTGTTTATCATCGTGATTAAACTGAAGATGTGTATACGAAAGCACTGGGTATTGTCCAGTTGTAGATAGTTGTATAATGGAGTATTTTTAAAAGGAGAGGAATGTATACCTGCCAAATTAGATGAGCAATAAGAGAGAATGAGAGGCCAGTACACCTGAAGACAGAACAAAACATGTTTGTCCTATGCCTTACTCTGAGGTGATTTCTTTGTGCTTAAATTATTTATACCACAAGTGAAAGGACATTGATCACAGCTACTAGGTCTTTACAATGTCATTCTCAAGAGTAACGACCGTCTTTTTCTAGTTTCTGCTACCTAATTCTGAAGTATGTTTTTTAAGATTTTGTATAAAATTGGTTTTCAGTAAAGTGTTCAAATTCGCTCTAGATAGCTTTCCTTTTCTAAAAATCTGGTAGCTTATTGTATCCATCGTAGGAGCTATGAATAGAGGCAGTTTTAAATTGAATTTGTGATTTAGTGTACATATATATACAGCAAATAAACATTTTACACGGATCATTTAGTTTTTTAGTCATTTTAGTGCTACAGATTTTCATAATATATCTAGCTGAGCATTTACATATTACGCTATGTACATAATATGGTAATGTTTTACTGGTTTCCTATACCTGTTTCTATGGAAAAACTGAATACGAACATCAGCTTGTAGAACTGAAATTGATTGCATATTTGCTTGAATATGAATCATAACTAAACTTCCAAGTGGCTGAATGTATCTCTAAAACAAAGATTGCCTGTATTTTGATTTCTGTTTGCTGGCAGATGACACAGAAATTCTAATATTTTAAGTAAAAATGGGTTTAATAAAAATGAACTGATGGTTTTTAATCTCTGTGTTCATGGTAAAAACTCTAAGCGTTATTAGTATTAGGAAGTGGAGCCCTTCATTTACTAACTCATTACATTTAGGCTTAAAATGATGGTGCCGCAAATGTAATAGTCATGTGATGCATTGCCACAGAAGAAGATCTTTTTCTTAAATGTTACTCAGTAATTTCAGTAAAATTTTTAAAAAGTAAAATGCCCAAGTCAAAGTCCGTGACTTTTGCTGGTCTTTTCTATTGGGAGCTCAGAGGACGGATAAACGTGGTGACTCGGATAACCTGTTGACATGTGGAAAGTCAGAAATGTAAAGGCACAATACTGGAGTCCTGTGTACACTTTGTAGCTGTTCTTGTTCACAGTTCATGTGCTTATGGATGAATGCAGTAGCATTTACAAGTGCTATTGAAAAAACAAAGGCAGTCTTTCTTTTCATTAGAAGTTAAGAGATAGGACTTCTCAGTGCTGCATTACCATGAAGGGTGACTTTGCAGATGTTTGATAGGATGTTTATATTTTATATATGTAGATAACAAGCCACTTATTCATTCTTATTTTCACATGTATAGCATTGAAAATAAAGATCCTCCTAGGAAAACATTGCATACCAAATTAAATTCTTGTTCTTTAAATATTAACTCTGTTGTGTGGTTTATGCTGTCCTTTTTACTCTTGGTAAAGATGTTGTTTGCTTTCCTCTCTCTTCCACAGTATCATATTTATGACTTCAGCAAAAACTCCAAACTAATATGTAAAGCAGAAACATCGAGCAAAGAATATTATGTGTATAGGAATCTCTAGTAACACCCGTGGCAAGATAAACAGAAATGTGTAATGCTCAGACTGCATTTTAAGTGTCACAGGGAGTTTTTGTAGTACTGTTCAATATAAATCAGTCTTCAGGAAACCACAGGGATTAAACAGCTTCATTTGAATAGCAGAGAATAATTGTTGAAAAGAAGGTTGATTTTTTTTTTATGAAACCAGAGAATAATAGCATTGGATATAGTGGTCATTTAATGAAAGAAACATGAATACCTAAGGAAATAGATGATCCAAGAGAAATGCATTTAGAAATTCTGTTAAGGAACAGAGGAGTGATCTTGTTAGCTACTCTGTGATCCCTAGTGAACTATTATAATAAACTTGATGATTTATAATAAACCTGTGGTCAGTTTCACAGAAAATTAGCAATGAATAGTATAATCCATGTGTGTGAAGTGCCTGTATATTTAATAGATCTTTCTTGTGTAGCATGGTTATAATACAAAGGAACCAGCTGGAGGAAGTTTAATCAACTGTTTTGACTGCTTAATATTATTTGAGAGCTTTGTTATCATGCAATAATATAAGGAAGGAGGTTGTTTCATGAGCAACAAAACTTTGAGTCTGTCTTTCTGCAGGCTTAGGTCTAATTTCCTTTATATTGCCACTTCAATTACTCACACCCATCCCTTTTATTTTACTTCTACTAGGTAAAAGACAGCATGTTCTTTGGCAGAGCCAGCTTCTGCTATGCTGAAGGTTATGGCTGAATTTTACCTTTCAGTGAACTACAGATTTTTTTCCCCCTTTCCTTTACCTGGCCAGCAGTGTTCGTGGAATTTGTAAGAAGGTAACATCTGCGAGGTTTTAGAGTTCTTCCGATTGTGTTTGAAATTGCCCATGAACTCAGAAGTTGTTGAGGGGGACAGATGTCCATCCAAACACACAATGCAAGTCTAAGAGCCATATTTCCTTA
Source organism: Pterocles orientalis (assembly GCA_011057875.1). NCBI lineage: Eukaryota > Metazoa > Chordata > Aves > Pterocliformes > Pteroclidae > Pterocles > Pterocles orientalis. The sequence goes on along the minus strand of WKFP01014779.1, from coordinate 831,128 downwards.
GGAAACAAGGCTAGCAACAAATTACTGTAATTAATGTCTATATAAAACCTTCTGTCAAAGGAGGACACAGTAGTCCGAGTGTACTAAAACCCTATAGACTGAGGAGGCAAGTGGTCACGCTTAATTTAGTGATACTGGCCAGTCAGCCAAAAAAATGAGTGGACTAGAATGGTTTAAAATTTTTTTCAGCCTCCAGATTTCTGCAGTGTTTCCAAGTGTAGCTCAAACAGCTTTGAGCCTTGTTACAACAGCCCTTCTGTCTTAATTAAACCCGACTATTGGTACCTTTGCTGGAGATAATTTCTGTTAGGAATATGGAGCTTTTAGGAATCCTTCTGCCCTTTTGACTGGAAAAAAATGGATCAAAATCTGCAGGAAAATATTTTCCAAAGTCTATATTTGACTCATTTTTTGTTTTTCTTTTTTATTGTAGGAAATCTTCAGCACAGTTGTTAATGAAAAGTTAACAGAAATGCATTATTTATTTTGAAAGTACTGGCGTTTAGTTTTATGAAACTGAATGCTTATTTTGTTTTTCATTAAAATGACTGCATGTGTTTTTCCTCTCATGGTGAAATGTACTAGATATAAGGCTCTCCTGCTAAACAAAACTGTTATGTGTGATTGCTGCAGTAGTAATACTGCTGATGGAAGCAGTTTGTTGGAAATACAACTGCTGAGACAATCAAAACCAGTTGGTCAAGTTATCACATTTCTTCTCTGTTCCACTCTCCACTGTGTTCAAACTGGAATAAAATTAAGCTCTGTTATACATTTCTTGCTCTAAAAGTTTTTTAGCACATACTATGAAGTATTTGATACTTCCATCAAAGCTGTTGGCAACAGTGAGTCAGGGTTTTGGAGTAGATCTATTTCCTTGTGAGGAAATTAAATAGTAGCTAGGAAAACTCCTTGCAGAAACTAGGAGTAGCCTATTGATGTCACAAGAAATTAAATATATTATTCTGTCTAATCCAAATACTAAATTCACACATTACTTCTATCTGGCAAACTCACCCAAACCCCCTGAAAAACTATAGCCCTTGAAGTAATTTGTTCTAGGTCTTATTTGATAGCATCTGGAGAAAATTTTTTTTCTTGTTCGAAAAATCTCAGTGCTTAGCTGCTGGGAAATGACAGTGTTAGCAGTACACCTTGTTTAGGGAGATGAGCAAATGTGTCTTAATATTTTATCATATTTTTTAATTCAACATAATATGAAAGGGAGGGAAGTTCACACAGGAGCATGCAGGAATGAGACAATGTGTTCTGTGATGTCAGTGTGCAGATGGTGCCCTGCTCCCTATAGCCTCTGACTTGACTTCTACAGCTTAGCAATTTTCTCAAACTAGAATTTCAGTAAGTGTTAACTCACTGAAGTTCAGCTAGAGAAGATGAGAACAGAATATTTAAAACTGTTCCACTGATAAAGAGCACTTGATTTATTGTTTCCTTTGTAATTTTGAGGTAAAGTCACAACCTGGTTAGTTTATTGAGGAACAGGTTGTGACATAAGAAGTAAAACAAAGGAAAAGCCCTTTTCTCCAGTCCTTCCCTGTGTACATGTTCTTCAGGAGGAAGCACAGTGCTGGTATGATGGGAATTATCTTTCTTTTTAGTTTCAGAGATAGCTGCAATAATCCGTAATGCTGCCACCTCAGTTTTGACTGTTTTTCTGGTCGTGGCTGAACTTCAGGGTCACACCAACACGTAATAAATGGTCCTTTAACAGAGCATATCGTCATAACAACATAGACTCCTGTAGATTAGGATGTAGTTAGTTTTGACTCAGATTTTCCAAATAGTGTAGTGATAACCTCTCTCCTTATATTACAGCAAAGTCTGTGATTATTAGATGTCTAAAGTTAAAGTTTTTTCCTTTAAAAGGGCAGAGACAGTTCCAGGAATGTGACTCTGGGTTTTGGTTTTTTTTTTCCTTTTAATAAGAGATCCCAATTATATATTTATTATTTTTTAAAAATCTATAGTCTTATACAAACACTCCTCATTTTCTTTACCTTGTAAAATTTGCTTGCACATCTTTCTATGTCTGACAGCTCAAGGCACAAGTATTTCAGAAAGCTGCAAAGACCAGGAGGTCTTGCAGTGACTGACAAGTGCTACGTGGCAATCCCTTACTGCTGTGGTCCCTCTTGCAGTCAGAGCCGAACTAGGTGGGTATCTGGGTCCCATGCCCCAGGATGACCTGCTGGTCCTCACCACAGCAGCCGCTTGTGCCTTACTTCCTTCCTGGCACTGGCTGGGGTGGCTCAGTAATCCCTGAGCCAGCTTGGTCCTGCTGCTGGTGCCTTGCCCAAATAAAAGGGAGGCGTTTGTATTCTGGTGAGCTCCCTGCAGCCCAACAGCCACAAATTGGGACTTCTCTGCTAGACTTCTGACCCACTTATTTCCAGGGTTTGCTTTCACAGTCTGTACATTGTCTGCTGTCTGGGGGTATGGTTGGAACATCAGAAAGATCTAGCTGTTTACAGTAGGCTGCTTAATAGCTTATCTGCTGTGGTGCTAAAGGGATGATAAAGACTTTCAGTTAAAAATAGTTTTAGAGTTTGTTAAAATTTTATGGTCTGAATAACCCATGAAAAGTTCTGTATAAACTATAACAAAACTGAGTAAAGGCAGCTTTCCTTTTATAGGTGAGAACAATAGCTTTAGTAGCTTTGCTGGAGAGCTATCATGTTTATCCCCACAGACTTGTTTGTATCATGTTAAATGCTAGAGACCACTCAGTTGCAGATAACTGGACCAAACAGTCATATTTCTTTACAAAAATATTAGAGGAAGAGCATACGTATACAGCTGCACTAGTGTTTCTGTTTCTAAAATAAAGGTTTATAGGTTGCTTGCAGATTGTAAGATTGGACATTTTTCAATACATCACCTCCTGGGGTCTGAGGGCAGAAAGAAACATCCAGCTCATCTAGTTTGCTGTTCTACATAGCATATACTGCAGGACTTCCCTGAACAGGGTCTTTAAATCAAGCAGTGAAATCTCTTAAACTGCTGTCTAATCTCATGGATGGATGATACTGCTGGTGAAAAAGAAGACATCACAGGGCTTGATTAATTGTTCCACTGCGAATGTCCACCCAGAAGGATCTGTAATGTCTTCTTCACTGGCACCATGAGGCTGGAGAGGGCATTCTGTAGCTTTGTATGGAGGCAGTTCATTTGATTGAAATCTGGGGACAAACAGTGTGGTGGGTTGACCCTGGTTGTTTGCCAGGTGCCCACCAAAGCTGCTCTATCACTCCCCTCCTCAGTTGGGCAGGGGAGAGAAATATGATGAAAGAGTTGTGGGTCAAGATAAGGACAGGGGGAGATGACTCACAAATTACAATCGCGGGTAAAACAGACCCCGCTTGGAGAAAAAAAAAATATTACCAGTCAAACCAGAGTAGGATATTGAAAAAAACCCACTAAATCTTAGAAACACCTTACCCCCACCCATCCCTTCTCCCTGCACTCAAAAACTTTACTCCTGAATTCTCTACCTCCTCCCCTCAGTGGTGCAGGAGTTGGGCAGGGAACGGAGGTTGTGGTCAGTCCATCACTCATTGTCTCTGCCGCTTCTTCCTCCTCAGGGGGAGGACTCCTCACACTCTTCCTCTGCTCCAGTGTGGGGTCCCTCCCATGGGAGACAGTCTTCCACTAAATTTTCCAACACAAGTCCTTCCCATGGTCTGCAGATCTTCACAGCCTGCTCCAGCATGGGTCCCCCACGGGGTCACAAGTCCTGCCAGCAAACCTGCTCCAGCCTGGGCTCCTCTCTCCACTGGGTCACAGGTCCTGCCAGGAGCCTGCTCCAGCACGGGCTTCCCATGGGGTCACAGCCTCCTTCGGGCATCCACCTGCTCCTGCGTGGGGTCCTCCCCAGGCTGCAGGTGTATCTCTGCTCCCCTGTTCCCCTCCATGGCTGCAGGGGCACAGCTGCCTCACCATGGGCTGCACCACGGGCTGCAGGGGAACCTCTGCTCCAGTGCCTGGAGCACCTCCCCCTCCTTCTTCACTGACCATGGTGTCTGCAGCGTTGTTCCTTTCACGTATTCCCCCTCCTTTCTTCCTGCGGTGGTTGTGTTGGGTTTTTTTTCCCCTTTCTTAAATATGTTACCACAGACGCTACCACCATTGCTGATGGTCTCGGCTTTGACCAGTGGTGGGTCCATCCTGGAGGCGGCTGGCATTGGTTCTGTCAGACATGGTGAAAGCTTCTAGCAGCTTCTCACAGAAGCCACCTCTGTAGCCCGCCCACTACAAAAACCTTGCCACGCAAACCCAATACAAATTGTCCTGGCTTTTCCTTCAGTTCTCCGCCACTTGCACCTGTAACCAGTTTTGTGTTGGCACTGCTCATGTGGCTTTGGGGTGAACCAGTTCAGGGACCTGCTGCAGATGGAAACATTAAACAAGCAAACAGAAAAGGGCAGGTTATCTGTCAGCCAGAGCAGCTCCCTGGACTGGCTCATAGCATAATAAAGTTACTAATGCCAGGAGAAATGGTCTGATGACTAAACAGAGTGAGCTCCTGTGGTCTGTCAATAGAAGGCATGTTTTTTACTCCTTTAGTCATCTCATGTCACTTCTCTAAATCCTCTTCAATTTATCAACATCTTTTGAACTGCTGATTTCAGAGACTGTTCATTTCACTAAGGGAAGGCACAAATGCAAAATAAGATTTCTCTGTCCTATCCTCTTTTTTTTTTTCCCCATTACCTGTCCGAGGTTTGCATTGGCAGTCCCAAAGATTTCAGTGTCACTGGAGCTTATGTTCAGTAAACCACCACCGTGAGCACCTGCGGTCTGTGCTCCAAATGCTGTCCCAATTATCAGTCAAAATGCCTGGCAATGTAAAAGGTTTTATTAAACATTATAATACAGTTCAGTTTCTAACAACTAAATAGCCTTCAAAACTAAACTAAAACTAATATGAAAGGATCTATGTTCCATATATCAGTGTTGATCGACATTACTGTGTCACACGACTGGTGTAATTTCTTACTAGTTATTATTTTGTTTTTTTCTAGTCATTTGGAGCTTCCTCAAGGTACTGAGAGTTTCTGAGAAGGCTGCATTAGGAATTGCACAGGCTTGTAAAGACACCGAATGTCAATTGGCCAGACTTGATTAAAAAAAAATACTTGTTACTCATCTTTTTTGGATTAGTCTCAGAAGGGAAGTTCATTATTCTCAGCAGACTTGCAGAGCAAAATACTTGTACTTTTCCTGAACTAACAAGCCTCCAACTTCTGTCTAGTATTGAATCAATACAATTTTTCACATTGTTTCTAATAAAATTAAATAATTTAATGTTCCAAATAAAATTAAGTAGTTTCATTTTTAATCATGTTGACTACTATTTTCTTTGTGTTCTTTTTCCTGACCTTATTGAATTTATACAATGCAATTAGTACAGCATTTGGAATTTATAGCTTTTGATTTATGCAGGTTGTGGTAGCCTTCTCTTTCCCTATAAGAGTTTATATCTATGAGTTTTTAATAGCAGGTATCTGGATCCTGTCCTGGGGTGCACTGGATAACTGTAACTCCTGTTAATCTCAGTAAAAGGTGCTGTCACTGCAGGAAGTACATGACAATTCCACAAAACTAGTGTTCCTGGTTTTACATTCAGGACTTTACATTTCCATTTATTTGCTGAAACTGTCATCTGGGATTTAGAAATGCAAATAACACAGTATTTGTAATGGTTTGTTTCTTATAGGCAGTTAGTGGGAATTTATACTTCATTCACTAGTCTTCAATATAACAATTAGTCAACTCAGTCCCTCATATAATTATATAAGTAGAGAGAAAACATTCAAAAATATTTTTCATTTTCCCAAAGGAAGTAAGTTTTGCTGACAAGCCAAGTTACAGATCTTCCATTGAGATTTCTATTAGTTCTTAGTATTCCTAATATTTTATTCAAGGAATCTTGCAGGAAACTGTAGAGAACAGAAAATAATGGCAAACTTAGAAATTTGCTCTTCTTTTTAAAGGTAAATATTCAAATTTGCTCTACTTCACTAATGCAAGATGAGAAACCTTTGTAGAAGTGTTGTCTTTGAGGAAGTATTTGAAATTTCACTGGATTTATTAACTGAGAGAAAACGTCTTTACTGTACTCATTAGCCAGATTTTCTTTTTCAAAAAAAATATTATATGGGCCGGTGGCTCTACAGCAGCAACATTCTGTGCTGGCGGGCATCTCAAGTACCTGAAGACACTACCCGTAATTTTTCTTGAAGCCATTTTTAGCTGTGTCTTTTTTATCAGATGCCAGTCCACCTTTCCTGTATATTTCCAAAAAGCTGAAAAATATGTGATATATACATGTTTTGAGTTTTGTACATATGAAATATAATTTTCATAATTCTGTTCTTAGCCAAAGTCTTTTTGACCTGTTCAAGACACAAGGATGCAGGCTTGTGAAAGGCAGCATGTAAATATTGCTGCTGCTGTTGTTACCTTCAACTAAATACACAAGTCAAGTACCATTTTTTTGCTTAAATACTTGCAAAACATACAAATAGGAAAGTTACCACCATAGGAATATGGTGGAACTTCAGTCCTCTGTACAATAATATTACTTTATGTCATGTCGATTTAATCTCATTCTACCTATTGCGGTGGACATCCAAAGAATATCGGAGAATATACCGGAGGAGCGCTTTCTGAGATCTTTCCTAGCACTGTTCTGGCACATCTAAAAGTTGCTTTGTTGTTATATTCAGGTTTTTTTGCTTTTCCTAAACCCCATTTACGGAGTCACCTATGAACATTGCTGATGTGCATTTCAGAGTGCTACGCTCTACACAGCTCACTCCTTTGCTTTTACCTGGACTTGCACTCACTGGAGTTGGTATTTCCTTTTTCTGAGGCCCTGCTTCCTATTTCTCGTATGTATGAATTGTTATGGAAATCAGAGGGACAACATGGAAACTCAGCTGTGTTTAAAGGCATGTGGCCAGGTAAGAGTGTCATCAGTGACAACTTCTCGGTTCCTAGGGAAGCTCCATGCTTTGCTTACCCGCCCCACAAACTCAGTGTGTGGAGGCTGATACTGTCTGGATAAATAATAAACAACATTACAGGTAATAGGTTGTAGTAGCTTCTCCCTTAGTTTGTGTTCATCCGGTTACTCCTCAAGGGAAGGCTCTATTGTAGCTTTAAACGGAATCTTGGCTATAATTTCCTCACTATAACCCATACAGTTGTCCTCAGCATTTTTCCCTTGATAGTCTCATAAATAGCTCAACATTCTTCCCACATTTTCATTTGCAAAATTAGATTACAGAAAATTAGAGAAAGAAATGCTACTTTAAATTAGCATTCCTTGGACAATGTGAGATTACTTTTAATTTTTATAACAACAAATGGGAATAAAAGAGTCACTGGCTGAAATCAACAAGTCATTCCCTTTATACAGAATAACAGAATATGTAGTTCCAAGTAACTTGGTTTAAATCAAGCAGGACCTTCCTGAGGTCAGAGCAGCTCACTTCTGTAATAGCGGTTGCCTAATACTGAGTGTTTTCTCCAAGACAAAATACCTATCACACAGGCATTTCACAAACAAAAAAAGACAGAACACAGAACAATCACGTTTCAGAATTATAAAATCCTCCACCTCCTCCACCCTTTCCAAAGACACTGTGTCCTTGTGAAACTTCTGTGTTTTCCTTCTGACATACCACCAGCTATGAAACGTATTTCACCATTCCTCTTTACAGAGATGCTCTCATTCTACAGAAATTTTCATCTTTCCTGAGGCAATGTGTTGGCCTGCAATTTTCCTTTCCAGCTATTACCTTCCTTAACTGAACCGTTACTTTTTCTTAATCTTCTGCAACAGCAGGTACACGCGTACTTCCAAGTCGTCTGATGTTTGATGTGGTGATTTACCTACTGTGTTAACTCTTTTAGCTCTTTTATTCTCCCCTATTTTGTATGAAAAGGCTTTAGGCTGAGGCACACGGTCCTGTTTGTGTGTACACATGGCATTTCTGAATCTGTGGTATAGTAATGGGGAGTTAGGAATTGCCGTACCATCTCAGCTAACTGCTTTGCCTCGTCATTCATCCTCTCTCTGATCATGACTGACAGTGAGTACATTGAAGGAAACTGTGAGAGTCTCTGTAAAGCCCACAAACTATCTCAGAGTACTGTGCTGTGAAACCATTTTTAGTGTGTGGCAAAACATTTTTCCTATGCATTTAATAAGGAATTGTAAGTGTACTATGTAAAAGTATTATGCTTTGCTGATTTACTTTCCTTAGGGACATGTCACTAGAAGAAATGTATTTTGAATGTTCTTTTGGTTTACATATGTGGAGAAACCTACACAGTACTGGTGTACCTACACAGTATCTACACTGTACCAGTGCAGTATAAATAGAATTGCATTCCTCTTTCTGCTCAGCTTCATTGCCTCAGGCTTTGTGAAAGAGCTTGTACCTCTCCCATTGTATTATATTTTTCTCCTTGCAATGAAGAATTTTCTCTGTGATATTTAAATAATGTGTTTATTGTGTTCTTTTCCATGGTTATTTTATATATAAAAGAAAGATTTAAAAAGATTTTTTTGTTTGTTTTTTAGTTTTGTGAAAGCCTTAGTCTTTTCCTTGGGATTTCTTCCCTTTATTGTTTATGAATTTAATGTTTTTGATTATTACATTTTTGGAAGATTTTTTAATCTGCTTGTTGTCTGCTCTCAGTCAGATTTCATGAAGTTAATAGAGTAATCTTGAGGTTTTTACTAGTCCAGTTAAAACCTGCAGCCTGCATTGGCTTTATGGGACTAGGCAAATTCAAATGCATACATAGGTGCATCTACTTCATTCCTCTTTCGTTGAAATTATCTTCCTCACCATTTTTTTTAGTCTCTTTCTGAAATTCTCTCCAGCTGTAAAGGGATTGATAATTACACTAAGAGTTAGCTCTGGGTGGACGTGGGCAAGTTTTGATGAATTGTATTGCTGAAGAATGCATTTCACAGGCAGCTTTAGGTACGTAAAAACAAAGAGATAGGTAAAACTTGACAGTCCCTCTGATTGCTTTAGGTTAAACCGAAGGGCCTAGTGATATCAACTGCAGACCAGAGTTTCTCTGAGCTGCCTGTCCGGAACGGAAGAGAAAACTTGTCTCAGATACGGGACCTCAAAGTACAGCCTCACTTTGCCTAATCTGAGCAGAAATTTGTACAAGCTCTTGCAGGTAAGTGCCCAGCCCAGGTTCCTAATGGGCGTCTCCAGTTTTACCAATCCCCTTTAAAGGGCTGGAAGGACAAGTTCAGCTGCTATTTTTTTTTTTTTTTTGGTATGTGTGAAAACTCTAACCAGGGTCATTGTACCTCTGTGGAGAGCACAGATCCTGCACGATCATAGAATCATAGGATGGTTTGGGTTGGAAAGGACCTTAAAGATCATCAAGTTCCAACCCCCCTGCCATGGGCAGGGACACCCTCCACTAGACCAGGTTGCTCAAAGCCTCATCCAGCCTGGCCTTGAACCCCTCCAGGGATGGGGCATCCACAACTTCCCTGGGCAACCTGTTCCAGTGTCTCACCACCCTCACAGTGAAAAATTTCTTCCTAATGTCTAGTCTAAATTTACCCTCTTTTAGCTTATACCCGTTACCCCTTGTCCTCTCACTCCACTCTCTGGTAAAGAGTGCCTCCCCATCTCTCCTGTAGGCCCCCTTTCAGCACTGGAAGGCTGCTATTAGGTCTCCCTGGAGCCTTCTCTTCTCCAGGCTGAACAGCCCCAACTCTCTCAGCCTCTCCTCATAGGGGAGGTGCTCCAGCCCTCTGATTAATTTTGTGGCTCTCCTCTGGACTCTCTCCAACAGGTCCATGTCTTTTTTATGTTGGGGGCCCCACATCTGAACACAGTACTCCAGGTGGGGTCTCACGAGAGCAGAGTAGAGGGGGAGAATCACCTCCCTTGGCCTGCTGCTAATGTTTCTTTTGATGCAGCCCAGGACACGGTTGGCTTTCTGCGCTGCAGGCGCACACTGCCGGCTCGTGTTCAGCTTCTCATCCATCAATACCCATAAGTCCTTCTCCTCAGAGCTGCTCTCTATCCATTCTCCACCATCATGAGATGCTAATGGGGAGCAAATACAGATTTCAAGTCAGAAGAAAGAGCAGTGAGTCATGTTTACTAAGTATGTACTTATTTTTAGAAATAAAATCAGAATTGCGTGTTTCATAAGAATGATAGGATACATAGGAATGTAGTTCTTAGCATAATTCAGTCATGCCAGCACATTGTAACTGCGTATGACCTCCGAGGGGACGTCACAGTCATCTTGGGCAGTCCAGATCATGCATTCCAGTTTGCTCCAATAGGTAGAAAACATCCACAGGGGTTCGGGAACATGTTTCAGCTCCCTTGCTGCCTTTGTCTTGCTGTCCCTTGCTGGAGAAAGGGCATGGGAACATTAGTTTTCATACACCCCTTTGTTCTCAGCATCCTGTACTTTTTTTTTTTTTTCCCTTGAGCAAGAGGAGGAGTCTTCCCCATTGTTGCCCGCTCATAAAGAATAATTTTTAATTCATCAGCTACTTTTTAGATGAGGTAGATTTGAAGTGGCTGTCCCCTTGTAAATTACCAGTTCTTTCTATCTTTTCCACGTGACAAAATAACAATCTCCTTTCCATAAATAGAACCTCCCTGATGATCTCTAAATTATCCTCTTCCTAACAGAGTCTGCGGTATGGCAACATGGCTGAGAGGTTTGGGGCTTTGGCACTGGATGTGAAGAAGGATGGAATAAAAGCATAGCAAGATAATAGAAATGTTGACCAGTGGCCTCTGTGACAGGCAAAAAAGTAGTGATTTTCTTTCTCAGCTCAGAAGTAGTAACACAGTTCTTTCCTTGTCAAGACCCTTTCTTGGATGCAGGTGTCTCCTCAGGTTTCCTATGAGAAGGAACAAAGCTCCTGAGAGAAGAAAAGGCTTATACAAGTGCAACCCTTGCATGACCTTTTTGTCTTGGACAGTTAGAGATCAGTGAGAGGGAGGTGAAACGAAGGGAAGGGAAGGGAAGGGAAGGGAAGGGAAGGGA
>WKFP01014779.1:758079-815388 GCA_011057875.1 Pterocles orientalis | reverse complement strand
GGTGGCCTGTGCATGGGGATGGGGAAGAGGAAGACCTGTGTGAGACCCAAGCCACCTTTTCCCTCTCCCACCAGCCCGGGGAGCACTTCCAAGCTGCCCCAAAGCAGCCGGGTACCACCCGCCAGTCGAGCAGAGAGCATCGGCCATGGTGAGGAAGGGGCTGGGCAGGTGTTGGCTGGACACAGCTGGGTGAAGCAGCTCCACCAGCTCCAGCCACTCAAGAGCTGCCCGCAGCCGTGGGGGCACCTCTCCCCAGCTGGGGAGCCGTGTTTCTGCATCGTACGTCCAGGCCTGGGGCCTCCCCCCGTGATGTGAGCAGGGGCCCCCCAGGCTGCACGGCCAGGCAGGGCTCACCCAAGGAGCGCGCTGACCCAGAGCTCCTTCGCTGCCCGGGAGCTGCAGAAAGAGGAGAAACAGCCTGAGTGCCCGCTGCGCCCCAGCCTGCCCCGTGGGGATGGCCACAGAGGCAGGACAGAGCCCGTAGGGCAGGACAGAGGCACTGTCCAGCCCTGCTGTGGGACGTGGCCCTGAGACTCACCGGAAAGTGACGACACAGGAGCCGCAGGGCCAGACGAGGACAAGGGAGTTGGTGTGCTTGCCTTCCTCCTCCTCGGCAGCATCGCCGGCTGCCCCCTTCCCGCTGCTCAGCACCTGCAGCTGGCCCAGGGCCAGGCAGAGCTGCGGGCACGGGGCGCAGGGAGTGACCTGGAGGTGGCCGAGCCTGGTGGCTCCCCTCTACTGTCCACCTGCCACAGGCACAGCCATGGGTGCATCCAGCAGCAGGGTGCCGGGGGCCTGGGGCTGCTGCTTGGGTGTCCCTGCCCTGGTGCCAGGGCTGGGGCTTGGGAGGAAAGGCAGCTGGGCTCTGCGAGTCTTACTTGGGCTTGGCGATGACCAAGGTGTCACTGAAGAGGAGGAGGTCCCTCTTCCTTGTCGCACAGCCCTGGGTCACCCGCACGCATTGGTGGAGCAGCAGCTCGGGTGATGCTGGGACGGGCACATGCTGCTGCACGGGCTCAGGGTCGTCCCTGCAGAGCAGATGGCGTCCGGCATGAGAAAGGCGGCTGCTGCGGGGTCCGGCTGTGCCGGTGTGTCCCTGAGCTGTGGGGGGAGCTCACCTGGAGCCACGGCAGCAGTTCACCTGGCCCATCCCGCCACGTCCAGAAAAAGCCTCACGGACACAGTGGTGTGACTCAGGAGAGCCAAGTGAGGCTGCCAAGGGGAGTCCCTGTAGCGGGTGGTGCTGCTGGACAAGATCTTCTCTCTCCCTAGTGCTGCTCCAGCCTCTCACAACCCTGTCCCTGCAAGCACTGGGGCCGTTGCTGGGCCAGCTGCGGGTCAACAGATTCTGAGCCCAACGGTCACACTGGGGGGTGGGGAGGGGCACGGGGGGCTCTCCCCAGTATGTCCGTGTCTCTCTCGTAAGGGGGAGCCCAGACACAGGCACGGTGCTGCAGTCATGGCCTCACCCAGCGCTGAGCAGCGGGAAGGGTCACCTCCCTCCAGCTGCTGGCAAGGCTTTGCCCAGCGCAGCCCAGGGCACCTCTCGCCTCTGCCTTTGGGCAAGGGCACCTTGCTGCCTGATGGTCACCTTGGTGTCCACCAGGACCCTGGCACCTTTCCTGCCACACTGCTTTCCAGCAGCTTTGCCAAGCTGCTTTCGGTCACCAGTATGGGTGGATGTGTCTGGGGATACTTTGTGCCCGTAGCGGTGCCATCCGCAGTCGGTCCCACCCTCTTTCTGCAGGTCTCCCGGTGCCCCTGCCGTGAGGGTGAGAAGGGCATGTTTCCTGCAGCCAAAGCAGTGGTCCAAGTGGAAAGGCTCTCGTTAGGCGACACGAATAAACAGGATGAACTTTGTCAAGAGTCCACAAAACTCCATCTTGTCTTTTTTTTTCAAGTGGAATTTAGGCTTGCTTTCACTTACACGTAGGAAATATGTGCAGATGTTTATTGTGAATCCTAGATTTAAAATCTGCTTCAACTTCAGTGGAATTTAGACTTGATGTTAAAGGAAGGTGCTTTTCCGAAAGTAGATTCCGGAGACTTTCTTTAATAGTATATGCTCATAAGGCGTTAAGGTATGCAAGGCTATAAGAATGAGTATCACAGAGATATGCTGAAGCTGCAAAGCTGTGTGGACTGAACTGACCTGGAAAACAGGCATGTTTTTGTAGGACGTGTTAGTTCTGTCCTGTTTCTGTTGAAAATGTTGCTATCAGGACAGGGAGGATAAGTTGATATCAACCTAATAATACTGGAAGTTAGCCGTTCCATTGTTAAGTGCATATGAAAAATGTGCTGGTGACTGACTGGTGTCGTGATGGTTAACTGATGTTCTATGTTACAATAAATATGTACACAAAAAGTAAGAAGCCTCAAATGCATTAATGTTGTGGTTTTACACCTCTGGTTAGCAGCCAAACAACACAACAACCGCTCACTCGCCCTCTCCCCTCCCAGTGATGGGGGAGAGAATTAGAGGGGTAAAGGAGAAAGAGACTCTTGGGTTGAGATAAGAAGGATTTAATAATTACACTACAATAATATTGAAAATACTAATAATAATAGTAACACATACAAATATACAAATAGGTGGTACACAGTGACACTGCTCACCACCTGATGACCAAGGCTCAGCCTGTTCCCGGCCCCTGGTCCCAGAGCAGGGAGAGTCCTGAAAGCACAATCCTGGAACAGAAATAAAAGCCCAGGTGTCCAAGAGACCGAGATGACCCTGAGAGAGGGGTGGCCCAGAGGGAGACAACCCAGAGCAAGAGAGATGACCCAGAGCAAGAGGGACCACTTCCAGACAGACACCCATGTGTATACTGGGCATGACGTGCATGATATGGAATATATCATTGGCCTGTTTGGGTTCTCAATGCTAAACCTAAGGTTGAATCTAGTCTAAAAATTGGGGCTGTGCTCCCACCCAGCTTCTCCTGCACCTGCAGACACTGGCACAGCAGGGAAGCTGAAAGGTCCTTGACTGTCCTGGCAGCAACTATAAACATCAGTATGTCATCAGCCTTCTCCTCAGCGCAAATCCAAAACATAGCTTCATGCTAGCTTCTATGAAGAAAATTAACTCTGTCCCAGCCGAAAACAGGACAATTAAGAACATGAGAAAGGTGGTTCTGAGTCAGACAAAGGATCTGTGCTTTTTCTTGTGCTCTCCTTGCCACTGCCTAGCACTCAGGTAGTATATTCATGGGCGTATTCACAGCTGGTCCAGCCTCTGTTTTCCTGGGAACTGATCACTATATATATATATATGTAAGAGAGATAGTAAGACAAAACCTAGTTCTTCGTATTATTTCTGTTGTTGTAGTAGAGAATCTGAAGTTGTATATACTTTTTTGTATTTTTATTGGCACTTCATTGGGTCCGGACTAAATGGAAAATCTCTACCTGACTGCAGCAAAAGTTGGGCTGAGCCCTCAGTAACCAGCCATTGGTTAACTTTGGTTTTGATATTGTAGAATCATAGAATCATTTAGGTTGGAAAAGACCCTTAAGATCATCGAGTCCCTCCATCTAACACTGCCAAGTCCACCACAGTTTTATGTGGTGGAATAGAAAACTGAGACAGGTAGGGACTTTAGTTATATTTTCTGGAAGGGAGAGGAAGATTTTCTATGGAAAATTTTTGTTATTATTAGTGGGAAAGTCATAAGAGTCACACATGAGAGCCAAGTATCTTTATTCAGCTAAAGTAGTGGAGAATGCATTGGGTTTGTTTCTAAGTTAAAGCAATAATATAGCTACTGGTCTAGGCAAATCGATTTTTAGAATTAGAAGTCATTACTGTCTGAAATGACACATTTAGAAAATGTCTCTATGTGAATAATTAGCTCACAAAAAAAAACTGTGGCTACCTAGTAGCACAATGTTTTTCCCACTTGGGAGATTTTTTATTTATCTAAAACTTTCCAGTGGTCATCACTGCTAGTTTGTTTCCTGTATGACAAACAGTCAATGAAGGTGTTTTCATATATTGGAACTGTCTGCATGTTTACATTTTTTTACAGCTGTTGCAAAGATGTAGTTGAAATGTTGAAGAGCTTTTGCTCTTTATGCTACCGAAAGCCATGCTAAACAGCTTTTTGCAAATTTCCAGTTTGGAGAGCTGCAGAGTAATTATTCAAGTGTTTATGAAGAAGAAAAAAAATAACCATCTTTCTTTAGAGAGAATATTTTGATGCAGATTTTAGTTCTCTCTTTTCTGTTTCATCTGCCTTTTGTCCAGATCTTCTCCTTAGAAATTATTCTCATTTGATATGGTAGAATATCTTTGTGTAATAGCTGAAAAGGAGCTGGACTTGCTTTTGTCAGTCAAATACCGCACTAAATTCTCATTTCCATAATGCATGCAGTTGTCCTTATTAAAGAAAATTAACAAACTTTTTGTATTGCTCCCATACAGCTGCTGGGGACCATGTATCAATTGGAGTGTGTATGGCCCAGTATTACTTTTTGCAACTGAATTAAAAATCTGTGCCAAATTGTATCATAACCCAGGAATGAAAATAACAGGGATGACTTCACATACGTTCTCTGCAGATTGTTATGACCAACTGCAAGTAAATGAGAAAAACATAGGTAGCTGATATTTCTAATTTAATCTTTGACATCCCTATAAGTCATTTTAATATTAAAATTATTCTTACTATGCTTACTGTGTGAAAGACCAAAAGAATCTACGTTTTTAATAGAATTTATGCAGGAAAGCATCGACAAAAAATATTAGAGTATTGTTAAAGTGTGTTCCTACATCAACCACGCTGAGATGAGACTTAAAAGCCTACCAGAGAATTCACACTTGCCTCAGTGTTGTTAGTAAAAGCTGTAATTATCTGTATCTTCTGAAAATGCTTAAAATGAAACACAACCTGATTCTCAGTTATAGAACAATGTAGTACAGCAAAGACATTATAATCTATTTTTTCATTATAAGTTGTGGGTGCATAACCAGGAAGAACACTAACACTACTTCTTGGCAAACCTTTACAATATATAACCATTTAGTAGAGCAGTGAAAATCAGAACTTACTCTGACTTTATCACAGCAGAACACTGCCATTACATAGGTAGACAAAGAGCTTGACTTTTGGGGATATTGTCACTCTTACAGTCCTGTTTCCTCTCCTTTAATTGTCAGTAACCTCACTACCCAGTGATTTTTTGTGGGAGATTAGGGTTAGCCTAATTGCTTTCTCTTTCACTCCTGACAGCATTAGTGGGACTAGCATCTCCGGCAGAGTCCCTTGGGCCTCGCTGCTGCTGAATAATGCATGCCAGAGCTCTGTACCCCACAGCAACTTCTACCCACCCGTATTGCAGGGCTTAGCAAAGTGAAGTGATCCCAACAGAAGCTGAATGCTGGCTGGGGTAGACGTAGGGAAGGCTGGCAATGACCTAATTAGGAGGCCATGGGACTAAGAGGGACCATAGAGTTTACATGATCCTGTTCAGCCCTTGGTTAAAGGCATCCAGGATTTTTGCTTCAGTTGGTTTTATTGAAATATTAAAGCAGCCACTGACACCTTTCAGTTTTTCTTCTGTCCACATCTTTTACAGTTCTCTAGTTTTTTTTACAGGTGAAGCCTAACAGCTGAGGAGAAACTTCCAAATGTGTTGTGAGAATGAAGGACTTACTGCCATTTTTACCTTCAGAAATCCTCAGTGCTTAACTGTTCAATTGTATATGTGGTTCAGGGGAAAAGCAAATGGGGAGAAAAGTCAGTGAAACAAGGGGCTGCTAGGTAGGAACAAGTATACCAAGTCAGGTAAAAGTTTCATCTAGCCCACTACTGTATTTCTGGAGGTAAGCAATAGGGAAGTTTAGGGTGGAAACGGACAAGTAAGGGAAGAGTGCAAAGTCACATAAATGTAAAGCGAACATGTAATGGTATTTCCTATGCCTGTTCTCAGATTCTAAATGAGTAGTAGTGTCTGTGTGTCTAATAATGCTTGGTGGATTACTAGTCCATGATTTTATGTAGTTACTTTTTGAACACCTGTGAACTTTTAGCATCTAGGAGCTGTGAAGTCCAAGGTTTAGCTATATGGTGCTAAAGAGCTTCATTCCTTTTGTTTTCAACCTGCCACATAATTTTAGTTTGTGAACACTAGTTCTTATGTAGGAAAAGAATAACCAGTCCTCATTCATCTTATCCCTGCCATGAACATTTTTAGCCCTCTGTCATATTGTCCCCTTAGTCATCACTTTTCCAGGGTGTAGAGCCTCTGTCTCGTTGGTCATTCCTTGTCATTCCCTGCCTCTGATCAGTCTTCTGCTATTTTAATCTTAAGCAAGGTTCCTCCTGTTCTCTTTGTAGAGCTAACAAATGTAGCCACACTGATTCTTTCATACACACTCCTGCAACGCAGGGTCTGGAAGTAGGAAGCTGAACCAGGTCAGATCAAAAGTCTATTTACTTTCCTATCTCAGGATATCAATTACCAGGTGTCAGGTGAAGTGTATAAGACTAGACCATTTTTCAAGATTTGCACTTTAAACCTCAGATTCATGCATTACAAGTTTGGCTTGTTGGGTTTTTTTTTTTGTTTTTTTCTTTTTTTTTTTTTCCCCCCCTCTCTCTCTCTTCCTTTTTTAAGCGGTGCAAGACTTAGACTTGTCCAAAAAAGAGTTTTTAAGCCTCCTCTGACCCAGCTCTGTTACTACTGTCCAGTAATAAAGTAAAGAGGAAAGAGGTCGGTCAGTCTGCTGGTTGATGTTCTCTTTCTTGGGATGCTTAAAGTAGGAAGGGATATCCTAATAAGAGAGATTGCCTGATATTATAAAAAGTTCTGAAAACTATGCAAGCCCAGAGTAATCATTCACAACTATTTATTTCAAGGATAAAATTTTTGTATTCACCCTGAAAAGTAATATCCTGTAAAAAAACCTTGAAATCTGAAGCTAGCCCTGGTCTTAATTTGTTCTGCAGTAACAAATAAATACAGAATGCTGAAAAATGCAGTTAAGCTAACAGATCCTGGACTGATGGCTGTGTTAAGTATTTGCTGAAGCCTGGTTTGGGGCAATATAATTGTCCGGGCAAACTGACAGGTGTCCACCTGCTATAGACCTTCTATTACATCCATCAGCCTTCACTGATTAACATTTTTGTGACCTAAGAAACCGATCATATATACATTTAATGACTCTGTAAAGGAATGAATCAGTTAAAATGCAGTTAAAAACTGCTGCTTCAGCATGATTCTTTAAAGTCAGTTGGAAGTAATTAACTTCAGGATGATTTATTGAAGAGATTAATCTTTTAGTTAGAGTTAGAGTAATCTACGTGACCGCTTCTGAAGAATATTGTTCACTGCATTTTTAATGAACATAGGATGAGCTAAGATAGTGTTACTTGCTTTTGCTACCACCCAATAGATGTTCTGCCTCAGTACCTCTTTGCATATGTAATTTATTTTCACCGGTACATATCTAATTAGAGAGTATCATATTTTGAACATCATCTTTCTTGGTGCAAGGGTTTTATAAAAGGCAAGCTCTGAAGAATCTCACAGATCAGATCTTTCCATCTTATGCAGCACATTTCAGGGTAATACCGAAGCATAAATTGTTGGTTGTCAAATTTCCTGTCGAAATTGTAAAGCCACAGGAAGTTAAGTATACACATAAGGCCCTATTTATATCCAATTAACAAAGATCATGTCTACAATCTGGATAGCGTAGGCATAATATTCACATTTCTCTGGGAAACAACTATTTGTTGATTGAACTAAATGTGTATAGAATCATTAATTTGAATTCACATAACACAAAAAATGCTCTTTGTATCAGTTTTTGAGTTCACAATTTTTTGGTACACAAATAAACCTAACTTCTCTGGCAATCAGCAGAAAACAGTTACTTTGTTTATCTACCCCCCCAACATATCTGAGAAATTCTGTGTGCGTGTTTCTCCTCTCTTTCTGTCACTTCTCCCCGGCACAGTTAACTCTGACTTCAGCTTAGAAAAGCAGACTGCCTTGCTCACATCATGATGTCTGACTTTTTATGGGCTTCAGCCAGTCTGAGAATCATCCTTACATTGTTGAAAGCATATTCATCTCCAGTTCTTCCTGGAACCAGCTTTTATCCTTACAAATAATAAGCTGTGTCGTGCCGGACGGAACCAAACATTACATTTCCTACATAATTCTTTTGAGGACCCAAATTGTTTTATATTGTTTGATTTCATGTTCCCATTATCAGTCTCCTTACATTTCATTCCCGGTGTACAGTAGGGACAGCAAACTAAGGCAGACAAACTAGTTGAAGAAAAATATCATCAATTATGCATGACAGTCTCTTCCTCAGAAGACACTTGAGCTTGAGGAACCCTGTGTTTTCCTTCCATGTGACACATATGTCTCAATACACGTCAGATAATATCTTCACTATAGCTGACACCTTTGCTTAAGCTAATGAAAGGAAATTTCTGGAATATCAGGTAGCAGGATCCCTTCCTGAAGGGTCCCTTGTTGTTTCACTTATTTTCACTATCTTCTGTCAGAGATGTAGAAAAGTACTTTGAGCCTTTCTGTTACTAGGAGTTGGCATGAAAAAATAAGAGCAAAATGATTGCATGAAGTAACCAGAATAGCTTTCTGCTGGAGTGAAGCTAAGCTTTCTACACGCTATGATGCACGCAGTTTTAAGCTGCTTTTGCTTGCTGTACTACATTAGCACTGCTACAGTTTTATCTGCACCACTCCGCCACTTCCTTTTGCTCGTTGTGCGTTTCATCACCTACAAGATCATACGTGATCTTTTATTAGCCAAAAAAATCTGAGCAATCAGCACATACAGAGCTTGATGGCAGAGCAGCAGCTGGGGAACTTGCAGTGCATGCTCTAATTTGGGAATACCAGTCTGTGTATAAACAACTTCCAGTTTAATAATCCTGCTTTTCGTTAAAACTTGTTTTCTTTCTTTATCAACCAGTAAGGCCTGGCTGACACAGGAAGGAGCAATCTTGTGGTAATGAAATTTCAAAAGACAAGTGAAATTTGTTTGTGTAGAAAAGGAAGGACATGAGAAGTAGGAAGTGCTGAGAACAACAAATAGGATTATGAGAAGTTTAGAGGCTCTAACAAGCTCTTCTGACATGAAAAGGACCCCCTTTTGCACATCCTCTAAGTCCAGGCTAACACAGCAAACCAGCATGTGGCAAAGAGCAGATATCTCCATGTGTGCCAACTTTTTTTGCAAGAAGCTGTTTTTCTCCGATGGTCTAAAAGCCTGGAAGGGAAGCATCTGCCCCTACTTTAGTTACTCTCAGAGATCATGATGGCTTTTGCTGTTGGCAAATCCAGCCTTCTCAGTTCCTAGAGCTGTGAGATCCATGAACAGGGACTTTAGTCTCTGTACTACCAGGGGCTTTTGTGTTAACAATGGACATGTTGATTTGGAAGTTTCCTCTCCTTTCCCCTCTACCTCCAGAAATTGATTTTAAGCCAGGGAAGTTAGTTTTCCTCTGTTTCCTTTGTTGTCAGTACAACAAAGCAGTCACTGTCACAGGTGATGCAGAGCACCTTCCCTTAGACTCTCGCTCTCAGCTGCTGCTGTCTCTCCATGGATCATATGGGAATCCTGAGGTGAGTCTCCCACACAAAATTGTCATAGTGAACACCTGAGGGGCTTCAACTGACCTGACCCTGACAGGCGTAATAATCACCACTCACAGTGGTAGCAGCTCTCTCCTCATATAGTCTCTGCCTTTGAATGCAAATGAGCACACTGTCTGCTATCATCACAACAGCTGGTCTAGGATTTGAGTCACTGTTTAAGAAATTTGCAGAATGGCAGAATGGTTGAGGTTTACAGGTACTTCTGGAGACTGTCTACTCCAAACGTGTGCTCAAAGCAAGGTCACTTACAGATGATTGCCCAGGATGGCTTTTGAATATCTTCAAGGATGGAAGCTCCACAACTTTTTTCGGCAATCTATTGCAGTGTTCATCTCCTCTCACAGCAAAAAAATCGTGATATATTCAGTCAGAATGTCTTGTGTTTCTGTTTGTACCCACGTTTCAACGAATTTGTGCCCAAATTGGTGGTTCTGCTTACAGTTAGGATTAATTTCACCTAGAGACTGATTCAGCTGACTTAAGGCACTGTCGATATAGCTAAATAAAAAATTAACAGGTACAGGCTGAGTTGTGTCTATACAGTGTGGGACCAGCACCCTCTGTGGCCGGTGTGTCTGAGCGAGAGTTGGAAGAGTCTCAGAGCTATGGGGTGAGGTGAGGGATAAGCAGTGTGAGTGGTCTTGAGCTTGCTCTCTGGCACTCTCTTGCCTGCCTCATAGCTGCACCCTGCAAGGAACAGCATTAATTTTCCCCTAGTGATGCCTGATAAATTAGTTACACCCACAGTACCTAACATCCTCATCATGCAGAGGACTTTGTGCCATTAATGTCCTGAATGTATAGTCTCTAATGAGGACACAGAAAGGGAGAGATTTAAAACACATACTCTCCATATATTATGGGATAGATACTGAGAATGTTGTTTCTGTCTGATTATAAAACAAACAGCATAGTAATAACACCTAAACCCAACCGTCTGTTCCCTCTTACACAAAGTTGTTGGAGACAGATAAGTTACAACAGAAGGAGACCCACAAGATTTCAAATCCAGAAACAGTATTGATTATTAGCTAGTCCAATGTACCGTATGTCAGATAGTTTCTGCATCAAATCACTAATTTTAAGATGTAGAATAAATATTTTAAACTCTTGCAGAACATTTAAATGAGTTTAACTTATTAAATAACTTTTAAGTTATTGAATAAATAACTTACTTAGCTTATGGATAACATGGCTAAAAATATGTACCATCCTTTCTAGTCAAAATTTGGCCAGAAGCTCCTGTTGCATCCTATATTTTTATTTTCTTCTTGTTAGGTACTTTCAGGCAGGAGTCAGGTCTTTAATTAAAGAATAGATGGTTCAAAAGGCTCAATAACTTCTTTTTGTGGACTGGGAAACATTTATTTTTTTTTCTCTCGGATGTCACTAACTTATACACATCTTTCTTGTGTTACAGGTATCATGCTTCCATTTACGACCTCTCCACTGTCAGCCTTAAAAGTGATACCATTGCTAGCCTCCAGCCAATATTCCAGTATTGGAATGTATTCACTCAAAAAATTAGTTTTATCTTTTACATTACTGCACTGTGACTGATCCAGGGTCTTGTAGGTAATCTGTGTCAGGAACGGGAAACCAACTCCATTTCCTTACTGTCAGGTCAGCAATTTACTCACTACAGAATCAATGGAAAATAAATTACAGTGTAATCCAAAGTCTGGGGAAGTTTTCTAGTAACCCTCAGGGGCTCTAAAGCCAGGAGTTACTTCATTTTTGGCATTATGTCTATATAGTTGAGTTCAGACCAAGCATTTCTTTTCCACTACAGAAACTGCCTCAAGGCACAGTAGTTGTTTGCCAGCTCTTTTGCTTGTGCACACTAACCTGACGGACATGTTAGTAGTCTTCCTTTTCTGTATTATCAAACTAGCATGAATCTTTGGGAATTTACTGGGAAAAGTTTAGGGTGCCCTCTTACATGGAGGTGGGAGAAGAGATGAGAAGTTTTGCAAACCCTTGGATAAAGAATATGTAAATAACATTGTCTTCAATGCTGATGTCATTTATCAGTCTTCAACATTAGAAATGTATTTATTTTACCTTCATTTTTTGCTTTCCTACAGGTAGCATTAGTGACAAGAAAGTTTAGAAATAAAATAATGCAACATTATTTTGTTCCACAATGGTGCTGCCTTGTTGTTTTCAATTTGTTAAAAACTTTTCCCTAATTCTGCTTTCCCAAAGGAAGGATAGTGAGTGGAGAGCCATTTGTCTAGCTCCAGCACTTATGTCTTCATCCTAGGTGCCTGGTGATTCACCCAATGCCTCTCTCTATGCAATTAATTAATTAATTAATTTTTTTAAATAAATAAATTCCCTTCCTACTTGTAGGAGAAAGGTTAGGTACTTTTGAACGCCTCCAGAGGGAGATCCACTTCAACTAAAATGAATTTTTACATTAATTAATGTAAATAACTAAGTGCTTATTTTTGGTGAATTGAAGTTCTTTTTGGACATCTTCAAAAGCACCTTCTTCCCTCTATTGCTGATTCATTAACTTGAGGAAGACTGATCCAACAGGTAGACAGTTAACCATTAGACACAACCAAATCCTCAAATCCTGAATAAACAAAGGCAGAATTATTTTCATATGGGATAGCTCCTTTATTTTTGTATCTGTATGTGGTATGACAAATCATTTATCATATACTTTTGACCACTTGTACTAAAATCTCCTTAGTGTTTCAAACTTCTCTTATAATTGTTTCTGTTTATGAAAAATTTAATTCCTAGGCTATAAGAAAAGATCAAGCACCAAGGAGTCAGGTAATGCTGGAGGGTATAAGATCAATTTTTTCTCATGTACATCAGAGATAAAACTCTGAGAACAGCATATAATAGTCAGAAAAAAAATGGAAGAAAATACTTGATGATATAATTTTTATTAATAGGCAGACAGCAAGATTCTCCAATGACACGTTACCTGAGGATAACCATCCCTGGACAGTGCTAAAATATTTCTTCATTCTGTACTGCATGTACTACCTGTGTACAGAATTCTTGTGTTATCTGTGATATTAGAAGTGCTTTGGGAACATTAAGATTTTTAGTGGACATTCAATCTCTTTGAAAAAAAAAAAAAGCTAACTGTTGCTTAGACATCACCTCCCCGCCTCTGCTAGGTTTTGGGCCTGTTGACCCACCTCAAGCCAAACTGGAAGACAAGCAGCAGTTTCAAAGACAGTTATGTTACCACCTTTGTAATGAATATTGATGTCTGGGTGGAAAAGGGGTACAGTCAGCCCAATGGCTCAGCTAAGAGAAAGCTGAAGGATCTGGCTGGTGCCTCGGCACATGTGTTTGTCTAGGATAACAACAGCATTGGTGCCTCTCGTTTCGTTGGGGTGCACTAGGGATTGCTATTACAATGGTGGAGAAGCTGGGGGGAAGGCTGTCCATCTATAATGGACTAAGGCTTCCTTTGATTTCCCGCTTATAGAACAACTATGCTTTTTAAGCTCTTTACTTATAAAATAGGTGAGTTTCTGAGTATAGGAGCAGAAGGCTCAATCTGCTCGTTATTCCTTGATAGGAAAATATTTTGACATAATACCTATCCAAGGGACAGTTACCATTATACTCTGCCTGTTCACTCATATTCTTCTGTTCCTCGTTTAATTGTTTTATCTATAGCCTATTACTAAGCATCCTCATTGCTGTACTTCTTATGGCTTTTTCAGGCAATGCTGCTTGCTATTTCTCTGGGTACATGGCCACATATTGCTCTTTTTTTTTTTTTGTTCCTACTCCTGGCATTAAAAAAAGATGTATTTTACTGTGTTTAAGCCATAATTCAAAAAAAGGAAGGTTAGTGAGGTGCTTAGGACTGGCAATAGGGATAAGAACTTTTCTTATCAGTGCAGGAGAAGTACAGCAGCTGAAGGAATCTAATCTCAGGAACTAGGGTGTGATTCTTGGAGCTTTACAAAACCAGCAAGGAACTGGATATGCTACAGGTGCCTCAAATCACAAACTGTGCTGATAGTGCCACTTTTCAGCACTTTCAGAGCCCTTTAATAATGGCTCTAAATAAAGGACTGCTCTGTGCTCATGATTAAAATTGTTTCCAAGAGAGAGACTAAAATGTCTGTTAGTGCCTATTCTGTGTGACAAAGGGAAAAGTCCCCATAAACCATAATGGAGGATTTATTACCTATTTCGTGTAAGGACAACAATTTCACAACCATTACTTCCCCTGATAATAGGACCAGGGCATACTCTACGAGGACAGGAAAGCCACCCTCACTCCAGTAACATATAACTGTCTATGTAAGTCCCGCTGCATTCTCACAGTGCACTCTTCTCACACATGCAGTGAAGACAGTCTTTATAAATCTTTCATCCCCCAGTAGTCATTCTCACAAATGCTAATCCTGCACTGTGACCATACCAGAAATCAACAGTAGATACCAAGCATCCATGACCCATCAGTTAAAAATTTACATACAGCCTTTGCCACACAGTACAATATGTAACTGAAGAATAATGGGCCGTACAATTAAAGGAAGGATGTTCTTACTGATGGAAGACATCTTTAGCTAACCTAGTTAAGTCTAAGCTAACTTAACTCTAAAGTTCTTATACATTCCTGGTGGCACCTGCAAGGAGAGGTTTCACTGTGTTTGGTACAGAAGGAGACATTTTAGTCTGGAGTGTTCTATTAGCACTAAACTAATCTTTACATCACTAAACCAAGTGAGTTGAGCTGGTTTAAGTAGTTTCTGGAGAATGCTAGGTCATCTCTTGCATCCTTCCCATTGCTTTGTTTCCTGCAAGGGGTGTTTACCCTAAAGAGTACGCTGATGAGGCCCCCATGTTTTATGGTGCAGGCGGTTATATTTGCTTGAGTTTTGTACCCCTAAATGTTGCTAGGATTTAAAAATCTTCACTTGATATATCTAAATCTTAGAAGTTGAAGGCCAAAAAACTTAATTTACCAGTCTTGAAAATAAGACTTCATTACGATATATGGGCCAATTTGTGCTTTTCATATCTATTTATTCCAGATCTTTACAGATGCAGACAGAAATCAAGTTATTTGTTACACTGAAGTTACATTTTTTTAAACTTTAAAAAAAATATTCAGAGTGCCTAAACACTTCTTTTAAGAATGAAAGCTGGAATGCTAAGATATGATTCCAAGCCCTATATATGAACTGACAGAGAATAAGGCTTCTTCTGGCCTCTTATAAAACCAACTTGTGTTACATGTATGGTAAGTGTAAGGAGACTCTTAATCATTGTGTTCTGCTTGAGAACACTGTGTCCACTGGCACTTTATCTGTGGCTCCTTTGTAAGCCTGGAATGGAGTAATTTCAAATTCATGCTATTAAAACCCTTATGCCTCACGGAAACCTAATGTTCCATCATGTATCCTGTTTATGTCACTGCATGCAAGACATCTGCTCAGGATCTAATTTCACCTTGCAAGCTTTACGTTTTATCATTTGTATTATGTTTGATAAGTATTTATTTGACTTGAAATGACAACTTCCACATCTGCTTCTGCTATGGACATTTGGCCTGTATGCTGGTCTTATGAGATTATTATTTTATTCTTATGCTGTATTTTTATGAACTTTAAATAAACACCCCTTGTTTAAATAAAATAGAGGAGTTTACATTTAGTGTCTTAGAATTACCTTATTAGTGTCTTAGAATTACCTTGTTTTTACCTTGTTTGTCTTTTTCTTTCTTTTTTCTTTCTTTTAATGTTCTTTCTGCTCATAGCACTCAAGCTAGCATAATTACCTTAATTTGCATTTTTGGATTTTAATATTAAGAAGTGTCTTTTGTTTCCTAGGGAAGGTCCAGATGTGTTTGAAAAGGCTTGTGTTTACTGTAGCATGTCTCCTCAGTATTCTGCCTTCCATGTGATTCAGTGAGATTACATGAGTTTAGACAGGACGTACATGAGCAGCCAGAAGCCTGGCATATTCCTAGATTTCCAGTGTTCTGACCCTGGGGCAAGCCCCAGACTGACTATGGACAAACACATGGACTATCTAGACTTGCTGACATATTCACTCCCCAATGCCAGATACCCTATCAGAAGCATATGAGATGCCCCTACTTGCAAGATCTCATGTGCTCTGGGTTGCGCCGCCAATGACCAAAGCCATCTTGAAGCTGACCATTGTATGCCTATCAAACAAAACTTTCCCAAAACTTAGTCTTTGAATGCAAGGTATAGCTTTAAATCACACCTTATTTACAAGGTTTGTAGCACAAGCAGAAAAGAACTGAGGGAAAAAAATGATACATGATTTGTCAGAAGAACTTCTATGTTTGGCACAATGTAACTGGGGATAATGAGGAATATCTGCGGGGAAAGAAGTACAGCAGATTGCTCCAGAAACCTTTGGGTTGTATCAGGGAAAATGTTTCTGATTCAAGAAGTAAAGAAAGCAAATAAAGGAGAGATTCTTTTGTATTCATTGACAATTGTGAGGAATAGATGGGAATTTGAGGCTGGCAGGTCCATTTAAGAGTGGCAGTTAGAAAAAGGATTTGTGATTATTCAGGAATAACAACTGAGTGATAGAAGGTAGACCAATAAATTCACAGAATGGGTAAGCAAGGTCTCATGTAAAGGAAAATGCTGTTAAAGGGTTAGTGCTTTAGAAATAACACATACAATAGCTAGTATCCATCCAAAGGTATATACTGTCCCACTGTGAAGAAAGAGAAAATGCAGTAAGAGATAAGCTTGATTAAAGCATGAACTGTGCATGAACCTTAAACACAAGAAAAAATCAAGCTGGAAGAAGAAACTAGGTCAGGCTACTGAGGATGAGTGATAAATATAACATGAATCTGTCTGAACAAAATTTTAAAAAGCCAAAGCTCAAAACAAGATGCACCTGCCAAGAGATATCAATCAATTTAAAAGTGCAGTTGTAACAGCTGGAAGGTGAAGGAAAGGGTGAATTGGTCAGCTATTCAGCAGAGAGGAGAAGCTATTGCTGGATGATACTCTGAAGGTCAAATTTTGTAATAACCTTTTTGCTTCAGTCCTTACAAGAATTGCAATTGAGAGGTATTATAGTTCATACCAGTAACAGAAGTAAAGACCTCGACTTTGAATGGGAAAGGAATAATTTAGAGATTAGAGTTTTTCAAGTCAGTAAGGGATTATGAATTTCCTAATGAAGAAATTAAAGAAATTCATGCTGAAATATTAGCTATTACTGTTGTACTTGAGAGCATGTGGTGGGCAAGTAATGTCTGGAAAAGTTCATGAAGAAAAAGCCAGTGTCTGTCTTCAAATAATGAGAAAGGAAGATTGGAATATGATTCAGCTACTGTCTTAATTTCTGCTCTCAGAAAATGTTTGAACTGATGAAACAAAGCGTTTGTTAGCACTGGAAGACAAGGATCTGAGTAGCAGCCAGTAAAAAAATTATAAAATCTGTGTGATTTCCTCCTATAGCAGGACAACAGGATTTGAGAACATAAATACCATTTAATTTACTTTAGCAGGGCTTTCTGTATTGTCCTATATAAAAAACTGGGCAGGTTTAATCTACATCTGGGGTTTGGCTAGATGATCTTCAAAGGTCCCTTCCAACCCAAACCATGCTATGCTATGATTTGATAAAGCACTGACATAGCATGGACACAGAAGGATTGGGTAAATTTCATGAGCCATGAAATGAAGACCAGTGATTTGCAACAAAGAGGAAAGTGTGTATCTAGTACGGTTTCCCAGAGATGTTTCTTCAATCTGTGTTCAGGTTTTTTCTTAATGAAGAATATGCCCATATTCTGAAGACTATGCCTATTCAGTTTTCGGGTGACATGGAGCTGGGCAGCATGAGAAGAACAAAGAACTCAAAATGACCTTGACAAATTGACTAAGTAGCTTGAAAATAGTGAGACGAAACTGAATAGGGATAAGTATAATGTATTATTCTTGGGTGGGAGTAATCAACTAGACACATATGGAAAAGGAGTATCTATTTAAATAGCAATACTTCAGAAAAGGAGCTGGGGGGCTGCATTGGATCACAAGGTGAGCATAAGACACAAATGGAAAAAGGAAAAAGTCATTTTTATATATTCAGGCAATATACTTAAAATACTACTTTCCCTCTGCTTGTTATCATCAAGGTTACAGAACAGTATCCAAGTCTGGGGCATTGCATTTAAATAAAGACAACTGACAAGTTCAGAGAAAAGGATTAAGAGTGATCACACATATGTGACCTGCACTGAAAGACTGAAAAATTTATTTATTCATTAAGAGAACAGGGCTATGAAGACAGTAGTCAGATATGTGAAAGGGTGTTGCAGAGAAGACAGTAATTTGTCCCTTATTTCCATGGTGAATAGGAAAAGGAATAACAAAATTATAGGAGGGAAGATTCCAATTAGTAACTGAGAAAACTTGCTTATGCATAAGGATAGGAGAGAGTTGGTAGAATACTGGTGAGGTTGTATGCCTAAAACTGGAGGTATTGCAGTTTAGGTCAATGTGTGTCAAGAAAACTTAGATATGCTTGATCTAAGTGTAAGGCCAGGCATGGCCTAATGACTACCTGTAGTCCTGTAGTCCGTTCTAGCTCTGTGATCTTTAAAGTTAGAAGTCGGTTTGTATAGGTTTGATGCTTATGTTACAAGATCACAGCTGTCAGTCTGTCTTTATGGGTTATAATGTGACAACATTTGAAGTGAAAAGGGGAGATGATTAAGCCCCAAACATGTTATTGGAGAGTTAACAAAACATAAAGCAGGAATACATGCACTATTTTGTCTAGAGTAAATCCAGTGTAAAAGAGATATGAGTTCTTTTGGCACATGTGTGGGTGAAAATAAGAGAGTACAAAATTATATGAAAATGTGTGGTATTTAGTCATTTACTTTCTTGTTAAAAAAATAATTGTTTTATGGTTATAGCTAGAAAGGCCACTAACTTGTCTGAGACTGCTCTTTACCAAAAAAAAAAAAAAGTTTATATGTGCTTCCTGAAATAAAGTGTTCCCTATATTTGCAGTATAATGTTGTATTCAATTAATACATTTTGAATAAAAGTTTAAAATGAAGACTGCATAAATACAGTAGGTAATATTCTGTTCAAAATATTGTAACCTATAGCAATTCAGCCTTTTCTAAAGGCAAAGACTTTGTTCTGCAAAACTAATTTATAAATCCTTTTCATTCATTTGGGGAAGAGGTTTGAGCATTAGAGAAGGCAGATTAATTTTCCATTCACTAGCTATAGCCTAGTGATTCCTAAAATGCAGGCAAACAAATTGTACAAGATCCAATTAAAAGCAAAGATGGTGTAGAAATTAAACTGGTTAGAAGTGTTTGTGTTTTGGTAAAACCTGACTTTTTATACAGTTTTATTTTGCATGCTTTAGAACAATCAGTGGAATTTTGGTTAATTTTTATTAAAATAGTAACGCACGAGTTTGGCTTGTAAGGTTCCTAGTGTATTTAAAGCCTCATACTGAAAGATTAAAGAATGAATCAACACTGAGAATAGCAAGTAATGGTCCTTGTTCTCTTCTTACACCTTCTTTAAAATATTATATTCTGGTTGATTGCAATGGAATTATTCTTTATGCATACTGAAGTTAAAAAAGGTAAAACAGTAGCAGACACATATATGAACAGAAAAATAGAAAATAGGGAAACTAAGAACTCACCTGTGTAGCACAGAGCTGCCTCCATCCTGACAAATGTAATTGCTCCAGACAGTGACTCCGAGTCCACAAGCCAAGTGAGATGTGGTTAGGGCTACCCTGCACTTCAGCAGCCTGACCACATCTGCTCAGCCCTGGGGCCTGTTGGGTGCCTGTGCAGTTTTCATTATTATTTTGTATGTATTGTTTCTGATTCACAGTGCCTGCAATAGTCTTAGGAGAGTATTGCATCACTGATGTGATGTCTCTGCCAAGCGTCTCCCAAGCCTATTCTGCTTTGCTTAAATGGGAGATGCCCAAGACCGCCTCCAACGCCAGCTGAAGTGGGCAGCTATGCCCATGGTAGCATGCAGGACCAAGCACCCATATGCTTTTGTAAGGACGTAAGAGGGAAAACAGGAATAGACCTAATGCTCTGCAGCAATATCTGTATATTTTGGGGTTTTCTATGAAGAAGTGTGGCAAGGAAGTCAGCCTTTTCTTTAGACTTGAGGAGTAACTTGGAAAATAGCCTTCATGGCGGGGCTGGGGGAGTTGTTTAGCTTAGGGCCAAAAGCTACAGGATGCTTTGCATTCAGTGGACTGAAAAGGCTCTTGTGCATGTTGTCTGTCTTTCGCTTGGTCCTTATTTCTGAACCTGCCAGGACTGTCCAATTTGATGGTGAATCATCCAGTTCCCTTGGTAAGGAAACAGTTAAAATTCTTGTGTGGCTTCCAGTTCAGGTGCCAATACCAGGCATGGAGACCAGGAGTATATTTTTTTCTGTAGGAGAGCTGTGGGATCCTATTTTCTTTCCACAGCTTGTCTGTACTTTGTGTAGGAATCTTGTAAAGACCTTGGGATAAAGCATGTGACTCAGGTGACATGTGTCTTGTCTTCAACCTTGTTGCATAGCAAAAAGGCCAAAGCATCACATCTGAAGACCATGGAGAAGGACCAGGCCACCTTGTACTCCCCCTTCTCCACCGTGCCAGTGTAGTGTTATAGAGTGGATGGGGAGAAGGCATCCATGGAGGTCCCCACTTTAGGGGGGACACTTGGATCCAGGCTACTCATGGGGACACCACATCTCCCGACAGTGTGTCCTTTCTCAAAGTTTTGGGGCAGCCATCTGAGTCTGTGGGGGGAGCACTCATTTACTTTGCCTTACCTGCCAGACCCAAGTGCAGTGGGCAAAGCTAAGAGTCCTCTACAGCCCAAGGGTTTCCCTGTCCTGTGCTAATACAAGTTAGCAGAAGCCGGCGCAGTGGGTTAATTGGATGTGTGCAGTGTGGAAAAGCAGCCTCGGGTACAGTTACACAAAGAGAGTTTCCAAGTCTACACTGAGTGACCGGGAGCATCCATGGTGGTGTGTTGCATGGCTGGGGCACTCGCCAGGATATCCTAAAGTCAGGACACTTCAGACAGGGCAGTCTGGTCAAGAGCATTTTCAAGAGAGGCTTTTTGCTTAGAAATCCACCACAGTGACAGGAAATGTCCTCTAAGTTATACTTTATGCTTTCTGGAAGATTTTTATTTAAATACATGTTATCCCTCATAGCTTTTCAATCTTCGGGCTTCATTTATCTTGAAGTTTAGTTTCCTCCATATGTTTACCATCCGTCAAAGAACCAGAGCTGATGAGCTGCTCAGAAGTGTTTTGTCATGCTGTATATGAATTTTTTGCTTTGCAGATAAATATTTTTACATTTAACTTGCACCCCTTCTGAGAAGAGACGAATACTCAGTACAGTTATTTCATACTTACATTATAGCTATTCATTTGTTTGATGAGTGAATTTTTTCCATTAAGGATTTCCAAGCTTCACATTAGTCTGGAGTTGCAGCTGCAATTTGATTCAACCTTGGCTTGCACATAATTAGTACAGAATGGTGTACAATGCCATCATGCTCTCTATAACAGAAGCTCTGGCTGGCTTAGGTGGTGTAGAGCACTTCCATTTGATCTAAACAAAATTGACTCAATTTAGCAAGTCAATCTCACTAAAGAGCAACTTGCGACTTAATAACATGCGTTCAGTATGATAAAATGTTTGGTAAGTGCAAGTGTAAACAGGGATCTTATTACAGAAAGCTATTAGACAAATTTGCAAATGGATTTGTTTATCTACATTTATAAAAAATTCTTATGCAATTCTAAAGTTGAATGGTCTATAGATACACTTCATATTGATATTCATTAACTTTTGAGTTACATTTTGGATACTACTGTGCAAGAATTTTATTAATGAAATCTATCAAAGTGAAAGCAGAAAAAAAAAGGCAATTTGCTTACATTAAGCATAATTCAGGATAGGTTTAGCACTCAGTCAATTCTTTTTGCCTGTTGTAAAGTCAGCAGACATTGTCTGTCAATTTATATCAAAATACTTTAGAAAGATATGGGAGGGAGTAAGAGAAGAAAAGCAGAAAACTTAGCTGTGTGATTCAGGACTATCATGGTTCAGGACGTACATAGCAGTTTTAGGGTCTATCTTCTGGCAGTATTTTTGTATTGTAGAACTAAATGCAGTTTGTGCTCCACTAGAAATGCTATTTTATTAAAGACATGGCTGTTTGGAATATTGCAACTGAGGACCTTCCAGAAGCCTTCAGTTCCCCCTCCATCCTGGAGGAAACCAGGTTTATTTACATTTTCTAACCCCAGTGTCTTATCTATGATTTTGACCATGTCAGTTGTACTGTGAAGAAAAGCAGAGGTTCATTTAGATTCATTATTTGGCCATTCATGCCTGAAAGCTTACAGAATTTATACTACATGAATGGCAGGAGCCCACACTCAATCTAAATAGGTCTAGGGCTGCTATGACATTGCTTTATAGACATAAGATATTGCTGGGAGATGGCTTCTCCATGGCTGGAGGTGAAGGTAACTGGACACAACACAAGGAGATACATGACTGGATATGAGATGTTGCTCAATGTAACAAGGAACAGGCTCCGAAGCTGCCAAAGTGTCCAACAGCATGGCGAAGGATGCCCAGGTCTCACAAGGGCTGAGGAGGATGACCCATCCGTGACACCAGGCAAGGCAGAGATGACCTAGGTAACAGCGTCAGAAATACCAGATCTGGGTACGGATGTATCGAAACTGGGACTGATGGAGGGAAAGTAGTTGGCAGAAAGTTGTTTATTTTGGAGGGAACAAGGGAAAAGAAAATGGGAGGAATGGGAGAAAAACCATAAGAATATGGAAAGAAGGGGGATAAAGGGGAGTGGTCTGGCCCCGCCTTGCATCTGGTCACCATCTGATCTCCTAACTATTTTCCTGTGCAAGGGTGCTCTCTGTGCTCTGTGTGGGACACCGGTGAGCTTCAAGCCAGACTATCTGGTGAGCAGGACTAGGACATCTAGGTCTAGATACTGGAAGGACTGTAAATCTAGGGGCAGGTTACTGACTGGGGGTCAGGGACTAGATATTGGAGGCACTATAGGCTTATGCCAGCTACCAGAGAGACATCTGTGTGTGTGTGTGTGCATGTGTGCCTTTTGGGAAGACACATTTACCCTCACATCCAGCTAACTAGAAAGAAAACATCTGGTTCCCAAAGTCGTTGGCCTTTCCTTCCCTTGGCTGACATTGCACACACAGCAGTTGTTCCAATTCTCACAGCCTTTCCCTTCTCGGCTCCTTAATTTCTCATGACCCAAATTCCTATGGTAATTCAAAATAAGTCCTGCAACTTCATATAGGGTTTTAGTCTCCCTGCTATGCATGGAGTGTCTGCAGTCTGAAATCTATTATAGCTGCATCTGTGTTGCTGTTAGGAAGGCAGGACAGGGAACATGTTAAAGCACATGATATACATTGTCCCATGTACTTATATCTGTACTGCTTTAGGGAATGTGGAAAGTTTTAGAGATTGTGTCAAACTATTTTAATTTTAAAATATTATATGAGATACATTAAGTAATGTGCAGACACATTCAATACCGTAGAAGTTCCTTACCATCAAAAATTCCTGAAAGAGCATACTACTTTTATTCCTTTTATTTTTTTTTTAAAGATTTGTCTGTATTTTGTGTATCGAATGGGCTGTACAAATATCTTAAATTCTGAAGCACAGAACTCATTATTACATTTTTTTTACTAGATAGTTTTGTTTTCTGGAAAATCCACTTAAAATGTGTAGCTCTATATTATTGAGATCTTTCTTGCAGAAATGCTGTTAGCTTTTATTTCAGATGTTAGTTATTATTTTAATCCTATTACTTATTTTTAAAAAATAGGAGTGAAAAATTTCTACAGAAAACCATCAATCTATATTCACAACTGAAAGGGATGACCAAATCATCTGAGGAGGAGACACAAGATTACTCTTAGCTGTCTTGAAAGTAGAATAACATGCTGAAAGCCAGTATTTGACAAAATAACCCATAAATCTAGAAATTTTTTTAGAACAAGACAAAAAATTGGTGCTGATTACGATGGTGTTTTTTGTGAATGGTAATGTAAAGTCATTCTCAACATGTACTACTTTTATAAATACAATTGTAACTCACAGAAGTTATGAAAACAATTATTTTCATAGGACTTATGAGAACAGGTATTCATTCAAATGTTTACTTAGTACTCCAGGAGCTCCTGCAGCTTGCATAAGACCCAGCAAGGACTGTCCTGCTGCTCAGCTGCTGCTGAGATGATCTCTTGCCCTCACTGAAAGGCCTTCCCTCTACATGCTGAACAGCAGACCTGGATGACCAGTGTGGACAAAGAAAATACTGCATCTTATAAGGTGACATTACAGCTGATTCTCCTGAGGCACTTTGAGGCAGGAGGTTTCTATGCTTTCACTAGACAACAGCAGCAGTAAAACCCCTTGCTTCCAGCTGTGGCTTGTTGTCCTGATATGTTGTGGTTCTGTAATCATCTTTGTCCTCTTATGCTGTTGATCAAAGCTGGAGCTTTCCTCTGTGATGGTTCTGCAGCTTGTGACAGTGCTGGTGGCTTCCTTAAGTTGACCACCCATTTGCTGTCATGACAGTATAAATTTTATACTCTTGAACTTCCTCGTGTTTCAAATACCGCTTACGAAATAACTGTTGATATTTATTATAGGTTTTTTTTAATCTTCATCTTTGCTTTTATAATTATTCCTTGCTGTCCCTTCAGGTGTTACTATCTTGTGTCCATATATCACTCAAAACATTTAAGTCTCCTTTGAACATTTGCATTTGATTCTTACTTACATTTACTGCTTCTTCTCTTAACATGTGTCCTGAAAAACTGTTCTGCATTTTCTGATGTTAACCTGATGTGTTAAAAATTGTCTTCTCCTTTTAATATGTTTTATTTGAATATATTGCTTATTAAAAATGATAATTATGGCTTGTTTATTCCCTAGAACTGATGCAGACAGAAACAGTAGCCCCTTCATGGTGAACTCTGTCCTAATCCAGAGTGCTCTGCCTCATAGGAGTAGGGAGGCTTGTCCTATTTGTTGCAAAGCTTGGTAAAAGTGACATTCATTGAATAAGAACACAACTCATTTCACAGGGGCTACAGGTGAGTGGCAACTCCCTGTTTTTCAAGATACCCGTGTGCTTTGGATCCCAGTGGCTGACATGCCATGTAAAATGTTCCATTGCCCATTTCTGAACACTTTCTTTCTTAGGAGGACTGTGAATCACCAGTGATCAAACAAGATACGAGCTGGTCTTCTGCTCCATGTCTAAAACAAACAGATTTTTCAGTCTCCATTCTGCATGCCTTTGTCATTCACTGCAGCATTGACTGACACCTGCTCCACAATAAAAAGTTCAGCAGCTGTCCTGCCCTGTCTCTTAGTGCTGTGACTAAGCTCCCACATGCATTAAATTGCATCTTTTCCCCCGGATGCGAGTTCCCATCAACTGCTTCCCTGTGGTTGTCAAGAGTCCTAATAGCACTGCTAGGACATCTAAGAAACCAACAGCATGCTGTGGATCCCTTGAGGTACCCATCAACTGGATGCTGGATGTCATGTCTACTGTGAAATAGCAAAATCATAGTGCACCTTTGAAGCAAGTTTTGGGGGAAACGCAGGATTTGCGGGGACATATGCACAGTGATGGAGCTCTGCTTTCCTGGCTGAACACCTGCCTGCCGATGGGAAATAGTGAATGAATTCCTTGTTTTGCTTTGCTTGTGTGCATGGCTTTTGCTTTACTTGTTAAATTGTCTTTATCTCAACCCGTGAATTTTCTCACTTTTACCTTTCACATCCCACCGGGGAGGAGTGAGTGAGCAGCTGTGGGGTGCATATTCCTGGCTGGGATTAAACCATGACAGCTTGTAATCAGTATTTTTTTCAACTGTAATGTTAGACTGAACACAGTACTGTGAAAGTTTTTGTTTGCTTCCAGAACTAACAAAAAGAGAAACCTCTATAAACCCAGAACATCTGTCAAAGCCCACCAAACAGGTATGGTTCTTTTTCAGTAGGGCCAGAGGAGCTTTTGCATAGCCACTTCCTAATATTTTCCCCAAAGACATACTGCTTTCAAAAGAAATACCATGGTTTTTAAAACCTACTTTACGTTTTTGAAATGAGAGGTCTCATGTGCTCTGATGGTTGCAATTATTTAATGATGGTTACCAAAAGATGTTTAAAATAAGTACATTTTGCATGTGGATGGTGGTACATAATCAATAATAACACACAAATTTGCAGATATTAGGTTATCTATCTCCCTGACTAAAACTGTGACTAAATCCGTGTGCTTTATCACTAAATCAGGTCTGGGATAACTTGAAATGCTCAGTGAAAAGTTTTTGAGAATCTCAACTGTTTTGTCTCCAATAAACACCTGACTACACATTATTCTGCAGAACATGACTGTCAAACATTTTTGTTGGGTTGATCATGTGTGAAAGATAGAAATATTTTGCATCAGCAGAAATGGTCTCTTCAAGATGTTCATGTCATAGTGCTCCCTTTTCAGGCATGGATTTAGCCTCTCCTCCCCAGCTGAGTCCCCTGAACAGGAAAAGAGAGGTGCCTTATAATTTTCTGGCTTGGCATGGTTTTTAAGTACACCTTTTTTTTGCTACTGAGCAATAAACACCAAGGTGCTGTTACAGGGAGTAATTTCTCTTTCCTATCGTTAATGAAGATTTTTACAGCCAGTCTTCTCTGTATCATGACAAGTTCAGTATATTAAATCATTAAGCTTCTCTTTACAGTGTTTAGGAAAACAGCATAGAAAGGAGATGACATTCATTTTTAGAACATGAGCTCAAAATTGTCTGGCAAGCTCTGTTACCCCTTGGATAATCCATGCAACAAAAGGTAGAAGAACAAATCTATAATTCCCACTACAATCTTAATGGCTCCTAAATCCTTCAAGGATACTTGTTTTGCCTTTGACTACACTTGGAAAAAATATAACCCAGTTTTATATTGCTGTTGTGTATAATTGCTTGCCCTTTGACTAGCATTATTTCCCATTCAGAAATCCCCATGTGATTTGAAAACACTGCCCACATCACTGCTATATATGAATGTGTTGCTGCTGGCAGAGAAATGACTATGGAGTTTTTTGCAAAGTTTTTGTCAATTATCATTTGCGTATGAAAGTATATGTGATCTTTGCATTATCCTAGGAATACCACAAGTGTGGCCATTAGTGGGAAGGCAGGAAGAAGAGTGAGGCATTATTTTTCTTTTTCTTCAGAATCTTTTTAATGCAAGCTTACGCAGAATTCCCAAGACACATCACATTTGACACAGCAAAAAGTATTCTTGCAAAGCTGCACAAAGGCTGTTCTGCATTCAGATGGAATAAACTCAGCATAATGAAAAAGCAATGTTGGGCTCCTCCTGAGTCTCTGACAAAGGCAAAAATACTGGCTTTTTGTTCTCTGCTGCTCTAGCACTCAAATAGAATAAAATACGAGTCATACATTTTTTTTAACGTGTCTGAATGATCTCTCTTGGCATTTCAGTGTTGGCACACAGTGGGCTGGGTACTTGAGTTTTAATTTTCCTGTTCAGCTAAATAATGTAACTTTTCATGGTCCCTCTCCTCCTGGAGCCCTCTTAACAATATTTGAATTTTTTTTTTTTTATTTCATGTACATCTTATACTTCAATATTTGTTATACAAATTCACCACAAGCCACAGGCAACCACTGTTAGTGGGCCAATAGGAGCACGAACATCAGCTAGACTGTGGGCAAAGGTGATTTTGAAGAAACAGTTTTAGATATTTCTGCTTGAAACAGCTCTAGGAGCCTAGAACAGATATTATTTCATTCTCTGACAGTCAGGGGAACTGAACTCTCATCTCTGACACCAAGGAGACCTCAAGGGCCAACTTCAGTGAACAATCAGAAATATAAAGGTGTGACTTTGCACTTGCTGCAAGATGACAAATTCTGGTTTCAGTGGTGTTGGGAAAGATATTCTTGAAACATTTCTGCCTGCCTCCTACACGTGGCAAATGTTTCTGAAAAACTTCATCTTAGTGGTTACACCATGGTAGGTACTAGTAGGTCATCTGTTCATTTGTTTCTCAGAGCGAAATTTTCTTTTTTCTCTGCCCAAACAAGTTTCCAAGACTCCCTCACAAAAAGCTTCCTGTTTTCAATTCCAAATATTTTTCATTGTTTCTTTAGTCCTTCAAGCAAGTGTCTCCAGTAATGCATGACACAATTGTTAGAAAAAGGAAAACATGATGCAGGCTGCACAAGCCACTTGCAGCTCATGAAGAAATTTATGTGCTTACTGACTGCCAGAGAAGCATCCTCACTTGTACCTGCCATGCTGGAGGAGTGATGATCGGGTGATGAGATACTGCTGAGCATCCTGGGAAGCAAGACCTCCCTGTGCATATGGAGGGAACATTGCAGAAGCCGCCCATCTTTCTTTCCCCATCGAGAACTGGGAATACATCATAAGAAATGGATGCACATGGCAGTCAAAAATCTCTACAGAGCCAAGACAAGGTGTGATCTGGTATAGGATCTGGAAGCAGCAGGATAAATTTAAGCATGGGTTAAACACCACCCTGACACTTGCCCAAGGTCTGGGACACATTTTGTAGCCTGTGCTAAGTTTCATGTTGCCATGGCTACTGTGACCTCACTGGGTGGTTAAAAAACACTTGAGGGTTTCTGTCTGAGCGGCAGGACTGTCTTTGGCTGCATTTAGATGTATCTCAGGCACTGTCATCTGGACCAAGAAAACTTCACTGACTTGGTTTGTAACTTTAGCCTCCCTCTAGCCCAAAACCTGCTTTGTTGAAGTAGATTGTGCATTATTGAATCTGCTTTTAAATAAAACATAGAAATGAAAAGGGAAAATAAGGAGATAGAGATTTCAGTGCTAGTATTAAAATTGTTTTCATTATTTTAGGGAAATGTAGCACTCAAATAATTGTTCACTCTACACTTTTTATATGCACAGCTGAGGCTAAGCTTGCCTGCACCATATTCTCATACCAAAAATTTAGCTCTGAATAACCATCGCTTTTAGTCTGGTACTCACAGAGGACACCCCAAAACTGGTTTGA
This sequence comes from Pterocles orientalis, assembly GCA_011057875.1. NCBI lineage: Eukaryota > Metazoa > Chordata > Aves > Pterocliformes > Pteroclidae > Pterocles > Pterocles orientalis. The sequence continues at coordinate 786,566 of WKFP01014779.1, read as the reverse complement.
TTCCTATCTCTTTGTCTTCTGCGAGAATGAAGATAGAAGCAAATTCTGTTTTCTTCACAAGTGAATTCAGTGGTTCATGAATCAGGTTCTCTTCTTATGTTTTTGGTCTCAGCCAAGTTTTCCTGTCCTGCTAACAAGTGAAGGATTTCAGTCAGGTTACTGTAAGACTGTGTACACAAAACAGTGCAAAATAACTGAAACAAACATTAGCTCTTTTTGTGCAAATTCATTTACACCGAGACATTGGAATCTGGAGAACTCCCAGAAGAGAAGAGTGGCTGAAACAGATTTATACGCTTTTATGGAAGATGGATAACACATTCTGCTTGGTGAGGAAGCTAGAATGCTTTATAAAGCCCAGCAGCCCTCTCTGAATGCTAACAGTATGTCTCTGCTTGTGGAAACATAGCATTCCTGTTTTGTCTCCCCTCTTTTGAGCTAAGCACATGCAAATTTTTCTTCTTGGATGTCTTTGTGTGGTAAAGGGCAGTGGAGCAGTTTTCACTTGCTCTTGCAGGTAAAGGCCCAGATTACTGATGGCTACTGTGCTCCAGCCTCACTTCTCACCCTGCGCCTAGTAAAAGGACTAGCACCATCAGCTGAAAACTTCCCCGGTATGAGGGAATCAGGAGTAACCCAAAGAGCAGAGAAGGAAGAATAAGGTCCCTGCTTTTCATAGCTACTATCTGTCACGCAACATTAAATAGGAAAAGGCATGAATTCTCCCTTCTGTTTAGATATATATAGTAATTTCTTACAGTGACTTTGAAAATCAGCTCTTTCAAAGACAACGTTTCCAACATTCTGAAGCCACAAAAGTGAAGTTAGATTATGTAGACTTCTTACAAACACTGAAAATCTGTGCTGGTATGGAAGAACTTGTTGTGATCCTTATATATGTGGAGCTGAATGATACTGTAGTGGATGTGACTCTGTGGAGGCCGGTATGCCTTGGGAATGTTTGGAATATTCTACATTTGTTAGACAGCTTTACATAGTGTCAGCATTACCCTGTTTTCACTTTGTTTTGCTTTCAGTTCCATGCCGGCCTCCAGCCACATTGAAAGCACATGAACGAGGTTAAAATCTGGGTACATGAGAATAGGATCAGGAAATGAAACCACCACAAGGATCCTTGTAAGTGGAAGGTGAAGCGCTATGGTGTGTGGCAGGAAATTTTCTCAGCATGTGCACGGACAGACAATTGTAATCCATTATTTTCTTCTTCAATGCAATCACACACAATTATTTATGTACCTGGTATTAGAATCTCATGCTGTTATGTCTGTACATACAGCATGTCTGTATTTAACCATGGATATATCACATACAGAAAACTATCATCACTATGTCAGAAAACTCCCAGGTATCTTCTAATACATCCAACCACACTGTTAAAACCTCTGTTTCTGGACCTGCCAAACTACCTTACATCATTCCTTTCTGGTGCGTGTAGACATGCTGTGTCCCTGCCTTTGGATGTAATTGCTGCTTGAAGTTATATCCGTCTTCAGAGTTGCAGCTGGAAACCTTTGTAGTTGCCAGGGTTGTGTCTCTCCTCTCCTGACCTCATTCTCGTGCAAGGAGTTTAACTACCACCAGAGAGGGTCAGCCCCATCTGGCAGTATGACACCAGGGCACCCGTGCTGCCCTGCCCACCTGCTGTGCCGCAGGGTGTGGGGATGCTTGGTTCCTGGGTCAAATGCTCATCCTGAAATTGAGCAAACCACAAATTTTAAGGCCTCCTCTGAGTTCCCAGGTGGATAACAGCAGAGGTATATCTGTAGATAAAGTAAAGTTGACGGTCTTCAATAAGATTATGACACCGGAGTGATAAGGCCAATAGAGCTACTTAAAATAGGAAATGTTTCACAGATGGCTAAAAAGTGGAGTTCTGGCCTTTGGGCCAGAGTTTCAAGCTCTTTATTATTCCATTTACAAGGACTGAAATAGAAACAGTTAGAGGGGAAGAGGAAGAAATAAAGCCCAAAATTCAGAGATTAACAATATGTAGCTTGCAGGTCAGCTTGCAGGCAGCTGTTCCTTGAAGCATGGCCAAAGAAAGTAGCTGAGAGAACTGAAGAAAAAACTAGTTTTTGTTAGTAAACATTGGTCAGCTTGTGATTAATAATAACCCCTTTTTGTATATGGTTTAAAAGTTACCCTCATGGGGGTTGATATGAAAGGAGATACCCAAGAATGCAAATTTTGGTAGCTAGGACAAAAAAGGCATAGCCAACCATGCCAAGAGGGAAGATTTTAAAGTATTCCTTCTGCAAGGACTAATAAGTACCATTAGAAGACTTCTTTTTGAAAGTTTGAAAAGTTCAATTTTCTGAAGGTTTTTTTTCTCCCAAATTTTTTGTGATTAAGTTCATGCACAGAATTACAAAGAAGGGTTTTATGCTTGCTTTAGATGCCCATCTCTCTGTAACCTGAACTGTGGTGTTACAACAGCCTGAGCTCCCTGTGAAAGCACATTCCATTTCCTTCATTGCTCTTGCATCATTTCCCATTTTTTGTGGTGCCTCATAACTAGTATCCTGTGTTATTCCCTTGCAGAACACAGAGATAGCAAAGGATGCCGTAGATTCTTTAGACAGAAGCTACATATGAAACGTATATATGCTATCTGTGAAACGCATATATTTACATCAATAGAAAACATAGGACTTGAGTGATGCTTTTGCAGTTTTACGTACAGCATAAATCATTTACTTGTTCTCTGTTTGTGACAGACTGCAGTTTAAGCAAATTATTTGCTGACAGAAAACATAATTGGAACTGTAGGTTCAGAAGCTTTGCTGTGCTCTTTTATCTGCTCCCCTTTCTTCCTGGAGTGTCTTGATCTCCCCTGAAGAAATACTTTGAAACTCAAAGCCAATTTTTTTATAAGATGTGTGCTGGGTAATAATATGAGGACCATGTTCTGATTGAGCAAAAATGACTTCTCTTTAAGAATTTTCAGAATTCTTCCCATGGCAGCTAGATTTTTTTTTTTTTAGTTGCATACACAGAGGGATTTCCTAGTATCTGCTCCACATTCTTCCTTCCCACAGCTTGGTCTCCTTCCTCCCTTTTATCATGCTGTTTCCTACATGGGCAGTTTTTAGAAAGAGCTGTAAAAAGCACCTTTTAATTTAGGCCTTTCCAGTAAAGTAAATGATTAATTCCAAAGCCTGTAGAAGAATGCTTTGATTAGAGCTGTCCTGGCACAGCAGCACTCTGCCTTATGAAGAGTATCAATTCCTTCACTACATGTAATGTTATTTTGACTCCTGCTGGAGCCAGTCTTGATGTGACAGAGAAAATCTAGCCTTCAGAGAGTGGGAAGGGACATCACAGCATGACTGCCTTCTGCAAGTCTGAGAAGTCAAATCATTCAGGGCTGCTGCCAGGACAGAGGTGCCTTCCTCCCCTCCTTGCTTAGTGCTGATCTTACAAGTAGGCAGGAGGAGATGAAGGTCCTGGGACTTTGGGTAGGTCATCCCTCTCCTTTTACCTGCAATTTTGGGCTTGGGAAAGAGCAGAGGCAAATTCTGAGCATCATTGGCAGCGCAGTAGCCAGGTTTAACATTGAAGGTTGGGATTACAGAACTACAAAACAGGATTTGCTCAAATCCAGAATGATTCACTGCCCAGAAATAAGTGGAGGGATGACTCAGAAGCTTGCCTGTTCTGTGGGAATTTGTATCCAATGGCCAGCATACTTGGTTCTAAGGTCATGATGTTTCTGGAATATGCAAGTCTCTAGGACCAGCTGCTAAGGCCCGTTCAATGTGACTTCACAAATCCCTCTCCTCCTGCCTCTTTTTACCCTGGCTCTTGGTGTTGCATCATTTCCTTCTACCACAGAAGGATGGGAGAAAACTCCAGACAACCCCAAAAGCCTCCAATACCCCTTATCAACCAACACATGAGAGTGGTAGATAAAGCTCCGATGCATGTGACACTTATCGTGTTTCTTAATCCTCATCTATTGAAATGGAAGTTCAAAAAATAGGGGTCTCTTCAGTACTTCCCCTTCCTCCTCCTTCCTCTTCTACCTGATATGACAGCTTACCAGTGCTTTTCTGGCAACAGTGTTTTCTGGGAAAATTAGAGAAGTGTCAGCATCAGAAGTGCTTTCAGGCAGCTTCACTTCTGGTGCTGGAGAGGACAAACCTCTGGCTTGTAGGAAAATGAGTGTGCTACCACATCTGCACCCTTTTGCCCCTTATTCTACACTGCCTCTGACGTCCATTGCAGTTCAACCTCCTTCTGGCTGCATCCAGCAGCAGTGATACTTTTCCACCTCTATCTCGGTCTTGTAGCTTCCTGTACTATTCCTTGCACATTAGCTTTTAGCCTCTAACTTCAAGGTGGGCCCTGCTTTGAGTGGGATATAGACCTGGTGGTCCCCAGTCATTCCTTGCAACCTGAGTTGTTCCCTGGTTGTATGATTCTGACTTCACTTGTATCTGGACAGGCAAGTGGAGTCACTCCAGAAAGGAAAGGAGTTCCTTGGATGAAGAAGGTAGAGGAAGAACCTAACCTCCTAGGAAAGAGTTCAATACATTATTTTTTTTCTTTGTTAATGTTTGTGTCTTCTGTAAAAATAAGAACTGTAATAGAAAAAGTAATTTTGTCAGGGAGTTTAGCATCTGGTCTCTGATACTGCTTATGGTGCAGATGTGTCTGTCAAGCCTGGGTCCCATCATCATGGTAAACAACGTTTCACTGTTCCGTTTGACTGCCCTCTTCTATCTGTATCCGTTGTGTGTCTTGTCTTCTACACAGATTAATTCAGATTATAAATGCTTTGTGACAGGTGCTGTCTTGTTCCATGTTTATGAGGTACTTCTTGTGGGTAGGTGAACATTTGCTGGATCACTGTTTTTTAACCTCATTTGGTGAGAAAACATAGTGCAGACCTGCAGACGTATGCGTCTAGGGATCATACTCCTTCTGAAACTTGTCTTCATCCGGGGAGCAGCTGTCCTACTTTAAGTGACAGAGGAAGAAGCAGGAGAGCATTGTGAATTTTAAGGGAACAGAAACCTCTGTGGTAGGTGGAAAAAGACCCATCTTCTGCGTCTCTCTTGGTGAAAATACAATGACTGTGGCTGCTTTTATAGTATCTACATATCATGAGAACAAGCTGTTCCTGTGGCATTTTTGGCTTGGCCATCTGGTGGGAAAAACAAGGGATGAGAAAGAAGAAAAGGAAATGTCAAGAGGACTCTGAGTGTCTGTTTGTGTGCGTGTGTACACACATCAGGTAGGAAAAGGGAGAGAAAGAGTAAGGGAAGAAAAATTAAGAGGGTATGAAAAGTGGGAGGGGAGCGAGCAGGGGAAGAAAAATCTAAAAGGAAACAGATTGCATTCTTGTAAAAGACAGAAACAAAGAAGCTGTTAGGGAAGGATACAGAAGGAGAAATATAGGGGAAAAAAAGAAAATTAGATGTTGTTGGACTACTTCCATCAGTTTTGTCAGAAATCGAATCTTTACCAGCCATTTGTGTTGCTGTCTGACTTTAGTGGTATACATATTATGGAACTACCACAAAGAGCCTGTGTGGTAAAGTGTCTCTATGGAGTCCTCAGGAATCTGAGCTGAGAGAGACACATGAATTTTTTTTTTCTGCTTGTACATTTATCTAGGGGTTTGATTATTTTTAGATTTTTGTAAACAATGTAGCTAGGACTTCACTCTTGTGACCAGCTACTGAGTTTATCTGAGATAGCAACCAAAGAGAAACTGTTAACCGTTTTGTAGCTGCTACTCTCTCTCTTCCACTTTCTGTCCCATTTCACTACAGAGAAGGTTTTTTATACTGTGGACTGACATCTCACAACCTCTCTTTGGATGGTGGTGGTTCAGTCAACGGCAGTATTCAGCACTGATGTCAGAGTTGCTGGGAATGCACTGGGAAAGCTGTGGGCTTTTGGGGGCCTTATGTTTGTGTGCAAAGAACAGGCTACTGAGGGACAGTGGGCTTTTATGAATAAGAAATCTCTAACAAATGCTGAGGAGCCCATGCTTAGGTATGCCCAAGAGAGTATCTCCTCACCCCTCCACATGAGGCAATCCAGGTGCGCCTCTGCCAGGACTCCGACTCCTTTGGAGGAGATCCCTGCCCTGTCTCCCCATGGAACAAGGCAGGGACGTATGTGCCAAGGAAACAACTCCTCCAAAGTGTGTGCCATGCGAATGTACAGCTCTTCCAGCCAAAACAGTATTGCGTCTGCCCTGCATACCTCAAGGAATAAATGCATGGAAGGGAGGACAGCCCTCCTCCAGAGCAGAGCGGAGCTGGATGAGATGGGTGCCTGTGCAGCTCAGGGCTGCACTGGGAGCACCATGAGAAGTAACATTGGGCTCTGCTTGTTCTTTTTATCAACTACCTGACATGCCCTACTGTCAGGGTGGAGCTGCTCAGCTGATAAATTACATCTTTTTTTAACTAGGGAAGCTGTACAGCAGGAAGCCGAGCCACAGTCAGGAATACCTACCATCAGGTAAACCATCACCTGGGTCTGGAAATGGAGTCCAAGAGAGGATATAAGAATTTCCATCAATATTTGAACAAGTCTTACTGAGGCTGTGGGGACCTGGATATCCCTGAGACTTATTGGTATCCTTGGAGTAGATGGGATAATCCATTTCACATAGTTTTGTATTTGCTTTTTTATTACTCATTCTATTTCTCATTTTAATACTTTGATGGTTTTCTTTGTCACCTGTGTAATTTTAATTAAATAAATTGTCTTTTAATTTTGACTCAGTGCTGTGGGACCAATATATTTCTTTCCTGTTGTCATTTCTGTCCATGGCACACAGCTCTGGCTGACATATGCAGTCTGCCTAAATATCAAAGGTTTTTAAAAATGGGAGCAAATGAGGAAAATGTCAGGAAGAAACCACCAAAGTCTAGCTGTGATTTACATGGAAAAACATTTGTTATATCAAAGCTGATTACCAAAATAGGTTCAAATGCTGAACTCAGACATAATTCCCCATTGCTGATCAAAAGGCGACACTGTTTTTTGAACAAAGCCACCCACACCTAAAAGAGTGATTTTCTATTGGGGTCAGATGACTGCAGTGCAGCTCACAAAACCTGGGTCATTACCACAGTACTTCCACTGGATAGCGAGGTAAGACATTTCCTGCTTCAGTGGCAGAGCAGGTATTACAAAATCTAATGTGGGTAATACAAATCTTACACGTGTTTTGTGTTAATCAGACAGGTGAAATCTGTTCTGTTTGCTGCTCTCCTTTTGCTTCCTGCTTGTAAAATGGACGTAAAGATATCAATTCCTTTGAGAAAAGATCCTATGTGAGAGCTAGAAGCTTTCTTTCCTTATTCAGGTTAACCCACTGATTAAACAGGTAGCTGCAAAGCCCAAGCCAAAAGTCTTATGAGAATCTCAATGAAAATCAACAATGCCTCCACCACCCAAATCATTGTGGGGAAAAAATCTATTTCCAGCCACATACAGTGAGAAATCTCTTAGCATCACTGATTAAGAATTATTACTGTCAGGAAGAATTCATTGCCATTATGCTGTTACTCATTGAAGGTATAGTCAGGAAAAAGGCAGGAGCAGTTTGCAAAGACTCTGGGAAGAGGAACACGGGTTACAGAAGACTTTGGAGGAGGCATCAAGAAGACATGCTGTACAGTATCTAGCTGGCGTGCTCCCTGTGCCTGCAGCATCTCTGAAAAGGAGATAGTTTTCTTATAGAAATAAGTAGGCCAGTTACATTATAATCCAGCATGTGGTATGCAAAACATATGAATGGGGAATTAGTGAGACTCACAGTAAGGAAGAAAATGCAATTAAGAAGCAAACAAAGCTGAATCAAGCATGTAAGTGCTGACCAAGAAGGAGCATCCCATGGTGCCATGTGAATGTGCAAGGATGTAAATGGCATTTGACCTGTGAAATGCAATTACTAAGGATATATTGTGGCCACAACTATGACAGTTCCAACAGGCAAACATAAGTTTTTGAGGAATACACAAGGAAACATTTCTCAAAATCATAGTAGCTCTTCTATTCATTGGTTGGCATCACATATTTGACTGCAAAACAAAACAGAGGAAAAAGTACAGTAATTTTGGGCCCTGTTAGGAATTTTTAGCAGATTATAAAGATCTATTTCGTGGTGCTGATGTGCAGATGCTGATGGGGAAATCATGAGATTATTGGCAAGCCACCAAAGAAAATGTATTATCATACACTACCAAGTAGACCAGTAACCCTCTAAATGTCAAGAAAACTTTTAGGGAAGATAAAGTTTTGTATCAGAAAGGTATTTACTCGGAATCCAGAAGAATAACTTCCAACACCTGTTGTGCTGGTTTCGTTTGGGATAGAGTTAATTTTTTTCATAGTAGTTAGTATCGGGTTATGTTTTGGATTTGTGCTGGAAACAGTGTTGATAACACTGGGATATTTTAGGTATAGGTGAACAGTGCTTTCATAGAGTCGAGGCCTTTTCTGCTCCTCACACTGCCCTACCAGTGAGGAGGCTGGGGGTGCATAAGAAGTTGGGACACAGCTGGGACAGCTGACCCCAACAGACCAAAGGGATATTCCACACCACGTGGTGTCATGCACAGCATGTAAAGCTGGAGGAAGAAGAAGGAAGCAGAGGACATTGGGAGTTAACAGTATTTTGTCCTCCCAAGTGACCGTTGTGCATGATGGAGCCCTACTTTTCTGGAGATGTCTGAACACCTGCCTGCCGATAGGGTGTGGTGAATGAATTCCTCATTTTGCTTTGCTGGAGTGCGTGTCTTTTACTTTACTTATTAAACTGTTTTTATCTCAACGTGTGAGTTTTCTCACTTTTACTCTTCTGGTTCTCTCCCTCATCCCAACCAAGAGGGGAGTGAGACGGCAGCTGCTGGGGTTAAACCACGACACCTGTGAAATGAAAGTGGTTTCACACAGAAATAATTGAGCCCATCTTTTTGCATAAAACTTAATAATGCATTAAATGAAAACCATGACCCTTATCACATGCTTCCTTTTAGTCTGAAATAAGGAAAGCAGTAAAGACTATTACATTTAAATGACTGGCATTGTTTTCCTCCATGCATTGTTTCTTCCCTCAAAGCTATGGAAAAGAAAAGTCAAAAGTAAAAAGAGCCAAGATGCAGCAGGAGTTACCTATCCACAGCACTGCTGCTCTGCGCAGAGCAGAGATCAGCAGAAATGTGTCAGAAAATCAACACTCTGCTTCCTGCTAGGGCACTCTGCTACAATAGCTACTATGCATGAATAGTGGAGACAATACATAGTAAGCAGAGGTCCAGCTACAACAAAAGAGACAAGAAACAGAGAGTGCTAGGCACAGTATTAGCCATCAACTGCCCATATAAAATAATGGCAAAGGAGGGACCTGTGATATGGGTCAGATGAGTTGGTTATAAACTCAGGGTAGCAGTGAAGCCGTAACTGAAGATAACTTCAAAGTAAGGGTAGACTATATAAAAATTAAAGCCTTTTTTTAAATTGAAGAAGTCTGTTGAAATCAGAAAAAAATCAGCAAGCTCCTTTTCCCTTCCAGCAGCTAGAGGGGAGTGGAGTTTCAATTTTATAAATTGCTAACTAACCTAGAGCTAATATAAACTACTAATCTCTTACTTATGCCCCAGGTCTAACATCCTCCTCATTCCTGCATTTGAAAGTGTCATTCAAAATGTTTAGGATATTGAAGTTTCAACTTTCCTGGGGAAATGAGGAAATAACTGTGGTTTCTGAGGTATATTTTTAAATTATTTTCTACTTAATAAGCTGTTGTCACAGCCAAATTAAAAAAATAAAAAATACTTCCAAACAGAGTGAAGATGTGTACAAAATAACAGATGATGATTGACAGCATGGTATGTCGACAGTGTTGCAGTTATCCCAAATAGTAGAAAATCCCCACATGCATACAATTAGACCACTGAAACAACCTTAAGTCTGCCCCACAGTCCCATGGTACAGTAGCCGTATGATTATGATTAAAGTTTCTCAGTGTCTGCAGTCCCAGAGCAGAATAAATTACTTTTTCATTTTTTGATGTTTTATTTTCAATTCCTTTAAACTAACCTCCGTTACCTTTGCTGCAATGAGTAGAATTAATGAGTAGAACTTTGAAAAGAAAGACTTAAGATCGTGGAGCCTACAGGAGAGATGGGGAGGCACTCTTCATCAGGGAGTGTAGTGAGAGGAGAAGGGGTAATGGGTATAAGCTGAAAGAGGGTAAATTTAGACTAGACATTAGGAAGAAATTTTTCACTGTGAGGGTGGTGAGGCACTGGAACAGGTTGCCCAGGGAAGCTGTGGATGCCCCATCCCTGGAGGTGTTCAAGACCAGGCTGGATGAGGCTTTGAGCAACCTGGTCTAGTGGAGGGTGTCCCTGCCCATGGCAGGGGGGTTACGTCCTTTCCAACCCTAGCCATTCTATGATTCTATGGCATTTGGTGCCATGATTAGCATAGCTGACAATTCATCTGCATATGATGATTCACATCAGTGAAGCTATCAAAGAATTTATCTTTTTTCAAAGAGATTTTCAGTCCCATTGCTCTTAATAGGACTGAGGGCAAATGTCCCCTCTTGTGCTGTGATGGTCAGGATCTTGCTTTGTTTCTGACACAAAGTGAACATCATAATGCTGCTGGCAAGTTAAACCTCCAGTTAAACTGCCCCTGTGGGGACACCTAATTGGCAGGGTGGATTTGTCCATCCTCTTCTGTTACCAGCTAATCTAAATATTCATTTTTGATAGTGTATTGATGTTGTTTATTAGCTGAATTTTGTCTACACTGTCAGAAGCCTGGAGTCCTTGGTAGAGCAAGGTCCTGTTCTGTGACGAAAATAAGAGGGTATTTTCTTCTAGCCCAGGTAAGGGGCCTCATGTTTTTGTTACAGAATTGAGTTCAATTTTTCCCTTGAAGTTCCAAGTATAACCATACATTTGTTACATTTCCTGTTTTGGTTCATCATCTTAAAAAGCCGATGCAAATGATTACTGATAGCCATTCCCATAGAGCTCTTTGCCATTACTGTGCAAGACAAGCTCTGGCTGGCTTTCTTTTCCAAGTTTCTAAACTGTCCCCCAGTTTTGAGGCTTGTTATTGTGTGAATTTTCTTTCTCTTTGTCTCTCTTTCCTGGCAAGTGTTCTTTTTGCAGCTGAGTCCTTCCTTTCTGTTGCCAGGCACTTTTTTTTCTTAGGTTGCTAGGCAATATTAGTTGTCTTATTTTACTACTTGTGACTTCTGCTCACAACCCTCTTCCAACATTACCCCACACCTTTTATTCATTACCACCTCTGCTCACAAACACAGCTGAATAAAATTAAACGAGTGAATACTGGAAGGGGCTTAAATGAAGAGTCTTTGCTATAGCTAGCCTTAAAAAGTCAAAATTTATAGCAAAATTCATATTTTAAAGAGTGAGATTTCATATTTCCCCTGAAGAATGCATTTTAATAAAACCCAAATCTAATGCGAACAGTTCCAGTGGAATAAGGAAGACCTTGACTGTAATGATGTAGTCTATTGTCACGCTTAAGAAACATAGAATAAGGAGACACTGAGGTTAAGATACACTTCATTATGTTTGTTTAAAAACCACCATAGAGTCCCTCTGGGATCTAATTTATTAAACCCACTTCAGCAAAGAGTGTAATGAATAAGAAATCAATTCCTTTTCCTCCATCAGAAAACAAGGGGCTAAACGACTGGTGTTTTATATCAGACAGTTCAAGTAATACATTGCAGACCTGCTGTCCCAAATGACGGTATGGAAATTACCTTCCTAACAGCTGTGAAATATATGAATTGCTTTTTTGTTTGGAAATTTCCTCCAACTTTTTCTTCCACTGATACTGTAGCTCTGATGATAGTGCTCCTCCACCTAAATTACTTGTCATATAATTTCAGCATTGGCTTGTGTTCAGAATGACACACAGCAGCATGGAAAAAAATGGGTCATTATCACAGCTAATAAACTCAAAGTAAGAGATTCACCTCAGCCTCTCCTGCACCAAACTCAGTCTTCCTTTATGGGGAGCTGTTGAGGTTGCTCTTCTGGAGTCAGGTTTCTTCTTCTTCCTATCCAAAATTCCTGTCATGGAAGTTTCTTTATGAGCTCTCCTCTTCTGTTACAAGAGGCCCAAAGACCAACCCTTGCTTGCCAGACTTTGACTTTTCCCTGTTCATGACAAAAACCCAGGCTAGGAGAACTGCTGACGGTGGTGTGTGCCTGTTCCTCCTTCCACCCCACGCTCTATGCTGAGCAGACCTTGCTCTTCATTGTCTCTACAGAGGGAAAGAACTTCCCTTGGCCCTAACTGGCCTTTATGATTGCTTCTTTCATCTGTGGGAGGATCTAAGAGGATAAATGACAGAGTAAAATAATAATCAGAGGTGATATCATAATACCATATTAAAAAATCCATAGTAATCTAATAATCTGTGTGGTTCAGCCTTACATGATGATACCAGGATACACCTTTTACCACTCCTCTAATGTGTTGCGCCACAGCATTCTCCCCTGTATAGTCTTTGCTGAGGTTTCATTCAAGCCTGAATGGTAGGTCCACCTCTCTCCCTTCTGTATATCTTTTATGGAAGTTATACTCTGTTAGATGCAATAGAATCACTGTTAATATCTGTTGGTATAGGAGGAAATTAAAGCTGACTTCCTGGTCTTTGTTGAATAGAGACTTTTCTTCTCTTTTACAGATAACGCTGCCAGAAAGTCTCAATTCCTCTCACATACCAGCTCTATAAAAAGAAAAAAAAAGTTTCTAGATATTCCTTGAACAGCTCTTATATGAAAACACCAGTGTAAATTCTCAGTCAATGTAGATGAAAGTAATCTTACTGACAGCAGTGCAGATTTATGGCAGCTGAAGTTTATGAAAACCTTAAAAATCAAATTGGATGGGCTCCTCTTGTACCACTAAATCCCATCTCTAGCAATTGATGTTTGTTTTGCCAAGTAACACATTTCATAAAGCAATCACACCGCTTGGTTTTGATATGTGAATATTGTTTGTTTTTTGATGATAGAGCAAGTATTTTCTTTCCCTTTTTTTTTTGGGAGGGCAGAACGTATCTAAAAGAAAGGCATTTATTGTGCTGAATATGGAAGAAGTATTTTACGGTCAAAGAAGAAGGAATAGAGAATGGAAAGAGTGGAAAATTGACTAAATAATCTAAGGTCTCTTTTCTGAATCTTGATTTGACTGGAGAAGACTGACAATAAGGTAAACTTAAAACTGAAATACAAAGGAAGCCCTATGCTAAAATCTTTTCTGCACCCTGCACACTGCCCTATTGATGTGGCCCTGATGCCTGACACTGCCTGAACTCTCTAAAGTACATAGAAGAACTGCATATGCTTCTTAGTTTTATCACTCTCATCACTTATGTCACCTCTATTACAAGCTTGGTTTAGTAATCTCTGTATCAGGAAATGTTCTCAAGTTCCTTATTCAAGTCTTGCAAAATACATTTTTTTCTTGCAGGCCAAGCAAGGGCCAAAGCGCAGTAGCCTCCTTCCTTGTAGAACTGTATTTAGTTAGCAGTTGGCCTCAGGTTGATCCTTATTTCACTTCACAGATATGAATCCAAATATCAGACGTGCTTTTCAGAATTCACTTCTTTTTTTCTGTGTAGTTATTTTTCTTGATTTGTCAATACTTCACCATGTTCACTAGTCTCTCTCACCCCTGAGGTTAAAGAATCTTCTCTCTGTATAAGCCCCTCTGTTCCGTAAGCTGAAAATTTGCTGAACTGCAGAGTTACTTCTATAGTAAAAAGCTTAGCTCAATAGTTAGTTTTGGGAGCCTTCTAGCTCCTGTGGTCCAGAACTGCACCTGGGTGACTCAAATGTTACTGTCAGCAGGGCTTGCTTTCCAAACTGGATTAGCACCAGGTTAGGTCACCTTCAGAGCTGAACTGGTTCATGTCCAGTCAGATCTGGTGTCTTTAGACCTTGTTTCCTTGTGCTTACAGGTCCACAGCTAGCAAGAACAGAGAAAACTCTAGCCTGCTTTGACCTGCCAGCATGTCATACATGGGTAGATGTGCAGTCTTCCACATGGCTTATTTGGGAGACAGAAAGAAAACAAGCTGAAAAGCTTTTACCTATAAAAGCAAACCCAAAGGCTCCAGATTTGTCTTTCAATTCCTTCACTGTCCTTCCTTCTTACTTCTCATCCTTCATTTCTGAATGTCATACAGCCTCAGTGCCATGCTGAACTTGATTACAGCTGATGCTAAGTGATGAACCTTGTAAAGGGCTGGAGAGAGCAGGCTGCATTAAGGAGAATGTAATTTATTTTTTTATTCTGATTCTTAAAACCAGAACACAGACTGACAGAGATAAAAAATGGTTTCAGACTGGTACAGTACTGCCTTGTCACTATGTTTTGCAGAGAGACAATGCTAGAGACACTAGCAAGGGCAGTGTGAAGAAAAGGTTACTTGATAAAGGCTGAGTGCCTGCTTCCTCGTAGGAGTTTGTTGCTATTTTCCTCTCCACAAGGCCTCCTGTGAAACAGCACCTGTGTGCTTAATTTCACCAGTGGGGTATGGGTCGTTCCAAGAACAGCTGTGCTCATTAAAGTACAGCCTGGTTACTGCCAAAGAAACAAGCAGTTAACCCTGCACTTTGGCAATTTTGGACACAGGTGAAGTGGCGTGATGAATGGAGAGAAACAGGGTGTGTTTGCATGACTTTTGCAGGGCCACACAGAGGTAGTGGCCATGCTAGGGATAGAAAGAAGCAACCACCCATGTTAGCTGTTTTCACCAGAGCTACCTCATCTAAGCAGAACTACCAGGAAATTCTGTAGTGGAGGATTGCCTCCCTGTAAGCCCTTGGGATAGGTTTCTGCCATGCAGTAACATAATGTGCAAAGCTCCCTGACCTCATACTGGGGAGAGCTGTCGTATGCTGATAGCCTAGTGCAAGGGTAGTGAAGAAGGGAGAGATGGGTCTCAAAAGCAATACAGTCATTTCACTGTGGTGCCACTTCTGGACTAATAAACATCTCTCAGCTGCCTCGCAACTGCAAATGAGGCAAACCATGCAGCAGCTGGAGACTCCGTGCTGATGAGGTTTCAGCATTCTCAGAACCCAGCTCTGTGGTGATGATCTTGCTGGGAAGGGAGAGCACACACCCTGCCTCTGTCAGCTCTTGCCAAATGTGGCAATAGTGTGACCCATCTCATTTATGAAAATCAGACTGGCCCCAGTATGAGCTCACCCGCTTTTTGAAATTCATGGGGGTTCCAGCAAAAGTCTCTTCCAAAAGGAGTTATTGAAAAGAAACAGGCCTCAGGAAGTTTTGAGTTAGCTTTATACCCAGCACAGCTGAACCAAGCTGTAAACAAAATATGTTGATGATCATTTGCTTTCTGTTTATCTCTGTTGCTAAGATGCCTCCATTTAAAAACCTGGTGTGTTAGAAGCCAGGTTCAATAGAGTTTCCTTTACAAGGCCGGGTTTTGATGTGCATGGCTGTGACATCAGAGTAGGGTCTGAGGGATGGTGGCCACTGAAGAAGCATCTTCTGAGTTGCAGGACAGGGGACTCAGGGAAGAACAGTATTGCCTCTGAGTAGAGCTAAAATGGTGGGGCATAGTCCAGTCACTCCTTTTTAAAACACAGGCTGCTCCCTTGAGCCAGAGGCTTTAAAGATAACGTGGAAACTGGAGGGAGATGCATTTTGTACTGAAATGCATATTTCTAGTTAAACTGTTACACTGAAATAGAAACCTGTTTGTGGGACTCAGTGTCTTTGGCTCCTGTTCATATTTATGCGAGGGGTTTCACGGAAGTGGAACTCACCGTAGATCCCATGACAGCATAGGAATTTGTCACTGCCACTGTGGTTTCTGTTATTCCACTTGAAGTGCAGGAATCGATTACCTGTGAACCTAAGCACGGGTTTACGTGAGGTGGAAAGGGGCCATTTCTTACATTATACCCCTGAACACGTGTTTAGCCATAAAGTATTGCAAGAAGACAGACACTTCTCTTGTTGGTAGTGACACTTGTTTTCCAAAATAAGGTACGAAGTGATCTACATTTGGCTAGTAGCACTGCCTAGATGTACAATAAATGGAAGAAATGAAGGACTTTAAAAATTAAGGACTTAACACTGTATTTGAGAAGAATTTAGGATGTGACTGGTCGGAAAATTTCAGCTCCCATGCTCACTGGTAGTGGCTTGTCTCGGGCACAGATAAGATGGGAGACATGGCAAGCAACATATTCAGAGAGTTTGTTTTTGCTTTAGCTACTGTTGAGTCAGATGCTACCATGCCAGGCATTTTCACATCTTCTGGACCAAGAGGACTTCATGAACAGTAGTCTTTTTGGACAAGTGTCTCAAATACATCTTGGCAACAAATATCCACTCAAAACCAGCCATTACAGTTTTCCTTAACCTTTCTGAAATCTAAAGATACAACAACAGATGCAATGAAATTGTTTCTTTACCCTGCTAGCAAACATAGGATCAGAAGCATTTCCTTGCTGTCCTGACCCATCCCTCACACATACCTATTCAGTCAAGTTGCATTTGTGAGCCAAAGGGAAAATTTAGCCTTGTGTTAGTTATAATTGCACAAAGAACTGGATTAGAAACAACTTTTGCTGAAGGAGCTGGTGAAGTATGTGCATCATTGTACAATAAGCTCTCCCACTGAACAGAAGGAGACTTTAAAACACCTCCAAAGTGACAGGCAATAGGCTTTAAGCCAGAGCACCTGGAATGTAGGTTTATATAGCGTATTTCTGAGCAGCTTCTAGAGGCTGGAATAT
Source organism: Pterocles orientalis (assembly GCA_011057875.1). Classification (NCBI taxonomy): domain Eukaryota; kingdom Metazoa; phylum Chordata; class Aves; order Pterocliformes; family Pteroclidae; genus Pterocles; species Pterocles orientalis. The sequence goes on along the minus strand of WKFP01014779.1, from coordinate 769,734 downwards.
AAACAAAGAAATCTTCTAGAAGAATAATACCATGCTGACACTCTTCCTAGAATGAAATTGTTAGTGCATATCATACCACAGTAGCAAAAGTGCTGCTCCCACCATTTGATGTCTTCTGGCATGAGTTAAAGCTAGTACAATCATATTAAATAAGGGACAAGTTGCAGAAGGTGTTCAACCAGCTTTGCTTGCTGAAGATATTAGTCTAAATTTACAGCTTTCATAAGGAACTAAAACTCGGCTGGGCTCAACAGTCTTGCACTCTTTTACATCAGCAGTGAAATTCAGCCAGTTTCTCTGAGATATTTTTGTATTCTGTTCCCAAACACTCATTTGGTTTCCTGGACCAATGTCATTCTCCTAGATAAAATGAAATGCCACCAAGTTACCTTGTTAGCCATTTAAATGATTTTTGGCCAAAGTAAAATACTTTCAGTTCAATTGATTTTTCATAAAAAGCCTTTTTTTCAATGGAAAAATCTGCAAGGTCAGGCTTTCATTCTTTTCAGTGGGCAGAAACTGAATATAGGGAAAATTTTACTGCATGTGATACAATGGTTCCTGTTTACATTACAAACATAAAGTCCCACCCTGAATGCACTAAGTGTGTGAAGGCAACACAGCTCCACAGAGATGCTGTCAGAGGTTTGTGTTGAGGCACCCAGGTTAGTTTAAATTTTGATATCTTGACTGCCATGTCACAGAGTAGCTGGGGTTCCAATCTACATGTAGTCACTCAGGGTCTCTGGTAGGCTGGGCAGCTCACAATCATGCTCAAAAGACTATGGCAATGCAGTGAATGTTGCCTGGGTACGGCTGACATGGATCTGCCTCCGTGCTGCCGTCAGACCTCCTACTGCATGGGCATAACCTAATTCTGACTGCCGACTCACACAGCTCTGGCCAGCAATATTTTTAAATGGGAGTCTGATCCACTGAAAATTTCATAAATTGTATTATTGCTTTTTATTTCCTGTACCATTACGACAATGGTTGTTTTATTTTGTTCTTGCATGTTGTCATTCAGCACTTAAAATTTTATTTGTACAGTACTCCTTTAAGGTCCTTTTTTTTCTTTCCTTTCCTACCCTCACATTTTGTGTTTTTATTCTGCATTTGTAGATTCATTTTCAATTGGCAACTAAAACATAGTCTCTTTTTTTTCACCAGGTCTAATACTGAAACTAAGTAAGGAAGAAGGAAGGATGAACTGCTATTGTGAGAAAAAGGAAGGATACATTACTGCTGTGCAGAAAAAGTGATGTCTACTAGCAGTAGTACAAATTAGATACAGAAAGGGCAAACAACTCAAAAGGTTAGTCTCTTCATGTTTGTAATATTTCATTGTTTTCCTCAGCCTTCATGCTACTGTCTCCCAGCTTGACAGCTGGGATCTGAGAACCCTTTTCTGTCCTCCAGTATCCGTGGTTTGCAGTCTCCCAGGGTGGTGTCAAGGGGCTGGAGGTGGGTTAAGGGCTGAGTACACTCTGTGTGGGTACGTGTGTGTGTGGCAAAACCACACCAAAGCCCAACTTGAAACAGTTATTAATAGCAGCCTCAATGCACAAATGTCAGCTATAGCATCTTCACAACCTCAGAAGTTGGAGATAACAACTCCAGAGGCCCATCACTGCCTTCAAGATGCTGATGTGAGCCCTGTGTGATTTCCACCCCATGGATACATAAGGCAGAAGCTCTGAGAGCAGAGACAGGTAGGGCTGAGAAGACCTAGTGTGGTCAAAGTCACAGTCCTCCTGAAGGGACTACCCCCATTCTGGTGGCCACTGCTGGCCTCCTGCCTGAGCTTGGGCTGCTGGTCTTGGTGTGCATTGTGGAGGAAAGCACAGTGCAAATGACATTGTAGGACGTGTTCCCTGTAGGACTGGCAGAATAAGGAACAATTTTTCTTCTCTATTCTGTTTACACAATCTGTCCCCTGAACAAGTGCCCTCCCAGGAGTCCTGCAGGTGGATATTATCCTCTTCTGCAGCATCTCACACCTAGCCCATACAACTGGTAAGAGCTATAAGACAACTTGTGTTGGGGCTGAGTCTATCTGTAGCAAAACCCTGTAAATTCTACCGCTTTGACCTGTAGCATTTACAACTCACCATAGAACTCTGTGTCAACATTAAAGTTTCTACCATCCACAGTTTTGAATTTCACGTTGAAAAATTTTCTACATTAGTGTTCTCATTTCACAAAGTTTATGAAAAATATAGCTCGTTTAGTCCAAATATTCAATGTGAACCCATTTATACTAACATAGAGCTGTTTATTCAAACCAATTTCATTTTGCAGATTGTCACATTGATATTTTGTGATTTACCAGTGCCCCAAACTCAATAGCAACACTGTGAAAAATCCACAGATAGCTTGAAACTATATGCCTAACACTGGCTATTTGACTTCCAACATCACCAGCTATTTCACTGCAGACCGTTTCAGCAGAAGTGTTCACTTAATTCCACTGTTTGAAACCTTGCTGGCTTTCACATGGTATAAATATTTGCTGAGGGACCAGAGGGGAGAAAGAAGTTCATTTATGTACTTCTGAAGTGATAAAATGAGAGTCCATCTCCTCCCACCTATTTGCAATTGTTGGTAACATGTTATTAAGAAAAGGGAAATGAGGGCACACTTTGCACCATTTCCTGGCATTTTCAGCACTGTTCTGTAAAGAGAAGCTTGAAGAATATTGAGTCCATACCACGTAAATAAACTAATTACTTCATTGATGAGCAATGTGTATGTATTTTTACTAGTTTAAAGTGAATCCAATTTTGCTAGTACAAAGAGCATTTCTGTCCTCAGGCAGCTGTGGTGAGCTGTGAGACAAAACGTATCACTGGAAAAGCACGACTTCGAGTCTGTGATACAGTTAATTTCTTTCATACAGCAGTTTCCTGCAGATTATACCCAAGTAACGTACTAAACAACACAGCTGTTTGGTGTCAAAAGGAAGATATCCTTCAAGTCCTGTTGCATGATACAAGCGCAAGACCCCAGGAATGTGCTCTGATCAATACACCTACACAGATCTCTTGTGACTAGGGTCAAATTTAGCTGCAGAAATGAGAAACAAAACTATCAGAAAAAGGGAAAGACAAAACAAGATGGATGGTTTATGCATTCCAACACTGTATCAATTTGAATAATACAATTTCTTTTGTTAAAATGATTCAATCAATAATTTGCAGCCTGACAAATATACTTTATATCCGTATGGAGTATAATAGTGTTATAGCCTTAAAGTTCATCCCTCTGTACTCTCAAACTCATCTGAGATACTAGTAGAGATTTTAACTGCAGGTTTTTCTTCTCCTTACCTTTTCTGCAGCCAGTTACGCACTGAGACCTACTCAATGCCTGCTCCACCTGTACAGTCCCACTTTCCTGTGGTTTTAGTTTTAGTCTACTTATAAACAATCAGCTACATTTACCTACAGTCTACCTCTGTTTTTGCATTGTGTCCTGAGGTCTGCTGAAATGTGCTACACTGGGGATTTGTAAAGGCAGAATAAACTAGTGAATAGATTCATGGTCAAGGAGTCAAACACTTTGAGTTGAATTTTCCTCTCTAATTGCTGACATCTCATTTCACACATGGCAGCTGACTTGCCACAAGTTCTCACTTTCCATGGCTCCTCACCTATCAGCCATGAAATAATGAACACTACATAAACCCCTATATTTGGGAATTTTATGTGATAATAGGGAGGCTGTTTGTGTCACAATGTGGTTAATAACTATGCCCTTTGAAAGAGCAAGCCACTGAGGGATGGACATAGCCTCTTCATGATTCCCTGCTTTTGAGGAGGAAAACACAAGTAATGCACTTTAAGCCCTCTCTCCAAAAAGCAAGAGCAACAACGTCAAGAAACTAGTGAAATTATGAACTGGATGGCCTACTAGGGCAAAGAAACATGGAAAAAGTAAAACTGTTGGGATTTATGATTTTGGCAGATCATTCTGAATAGGTCTAGCCTCACTAAGTAAAGTCCAAAACCCCTCAGAAATGTCACAGCATTGCTTGTATGCATTTTCTTTTCTATTCCTTTATTCTGGATTGTTTTCCAGCTAGGCATTCTGATTTTCATAGCTCTCTCTGAGGACAATGTAGGTAATGCAGTAGACATACTAGAGCTATTCTCTGCATACTTCTGCTTGTACTTCTTTATGGCTTTTTTAGCTGTCATTTTCTCCTCACCAGCTCACTGGTGTTCGAAAACTTCCCAGAAAAAAAAAAAAAAAGTGCAAAAATAATTGCAACTATTGTCACACAAAATGAAAACTGACCCCAGAGTGAGTGGCAGCTTAGTAGATCCCAAATTATTTATACATTTTAACAACTATACATGCCAGAAATCTAATAAACAGGTGGTAGAAGGCAGCTGCCAGGCAATTGCATTTTGGAAACTGAATGCAGAAAAGAAGTTTGCAGATAGTAAAAAGGAAAGCACCAGTTCCAGACTAAGCACAGCTGGAAGACTAATCCACACCTTGCTTGCTGTTTGTTTTCACCAAACGTGTTCCTGTTCCTGCTCTTACAACGTCCAGAGGCCCAAACTAAAATGAGGGCTACACGTTGTTGTGTGTAAGCAAGGAACAGGTAGGCATGGTGCTAACAAGTTGGCCCACAGTAAAATAATTTTAAATACCTATAATGGGACTACGTATGTGCATTTTTTTTAATATGATCTTTGAAGATGTCACTTACCAAGTCTGCTTACCTGTGGATAAGAATTTTGAAATTCTGGAATAAAGCATTCCCACAGCTTTTTCACTAATAAATTTAAATGAAAAAAGTGTAGTGCGGTGAGGAGGAAGTATTCTTGTTGCATGAGCTGAGGTTCACACTTTAGCCAGCTGCTTTTGTGAGGTTCCAAGTACATCTACTAAGAAGATACAGTTTCCTACGACATTAAATCTAACTTAAGTGCTCTGAATACCTCTGGAAGCGTCTATTTTTCTCCATCAACTTCCAGAAGGAAGCCTAGAAGGCTAGTTAGCAAGTCTTAGAGCAGAAATCTGAATACTCTCATCTGCTTTGGATTTCAGCTTTTAAGAAGAACCATTATATTGACATGACGTATACATCTTCACTCTTTCCCTCACTTTTTGTCTGTCTTGCCTGAATCACAGACATATTGAGGCCATGGCTGTTTGTTATGTTGTTTGCATGACATCTAGCAGAATGCTGTCTGTTCCAGCTCAGCTCTTGGTCCTTAATGAGAAACTAGAAAACTGAGAATTGAGGTCTTTCATGTACAACAACCCAGTACTGAGGAAATGCAAGGAAAACCTTTTTGCCCTGGTATGTCTAAAATAGCTGCCTCCATCTAAATCAGCGGTAAGGGATTGTTGCTGTTAAAAACATTAAGGCACAGCACTCCAATGAAATGCAAATCGAAGATAAAAAGACCATCACAATACTACTTTAGCAAAGTGAAGCATACAGAGGTAGTCCTAGGCATAGCACCGGGGCTGGTTAGCTGAAGAATCTGTTGAAAACCAGTGGTTCAGTGATTAGGACATAAGATCTCACACGTAAGGAGACAGGCAGAACGGTTATAGGGAAGGAAATTGGTTGGTATGGGGCAATAAGAGCATCATGTGTGTGACTAGGCAGTGCATACAAATGCATGTATGCAGGATTTCTCCTAGACAGGATCAGATTTGTTGCTGGATGAAAGCTATTCTGTAGTGCTAAATCCTGGGAAATAACTAAGTGTGCTACTGTTTCTTATGGTTGTGGTATTCCCTGGGTCTTGCTGGTCTTGTGTCAGGATCCATCTCTCTTTTCCAAAGGACTGCAAGCTCCAAGTGCTCAGTTTTCTGGATCCAGCCTGCTGCTGTTTGCTGTCTCCCCTTCCTGACCTCCCCAGCCCTCCACAAATAAATGTTGTCCTTGAATGATGTCTGACATAGTCAACACCTCCCCTCTCATCCTGCTTCCCCAACACGCCTGGCAGTCTTCCAGCTATTCTGTATGTTCCATGATGTGTCTATCTTTCATCACATTTTCTGGCTTGCTTCATCACTTTCCAGCTGGTTTAATTTCTTGCTTATCAGAGGCTGTCATTAAAAGATTTTTCTGATAAGGGGGAAAAAAAGCCCTAACCACTCTAGTGCCTTTGAATCCAGTCCTCTGGATTTCGCAGAACTGGCCCATCTATGGATTTTATTCTCTTTTATGCTGTTACTTTCAGCTGAAATACTGTTACCTTCTTTAAGAAAGGGTCTTGTAGTGGGATTGTATAGTACCAGTATCCACAATTTCACACTTTGCACCTGTGAACAGCACTGCTTTTATCTTTTTGTCTGTCCATACAGCTATCTGGAGAGATGCATTTTATAAGCAGAGAGTACTTTGGCATATTTAAATAAGCTTTTGGGAGTACTTAGGAAGATATGAGCTGATTCATGTGGAAAAGAAAAAGATGGTGCAGCATGAATCCTTAAGCTGTGTAGGCTTGCTTTATTTAACTAAATCACAAAACATCTAGAATGTTTTAAGTACCTCTTGTAAAGAAATAAGCATAATGTAACATACTTATTTGCTAAGAAGTCAGGAGGAAGAAAATCTGCTATCAGTAGAAATGATGTTGTTGGAGACAGTTTTGCAATCAACAGTGCAGACTGGCAAATATTTTAGTGCGCAGTTCTGTCAAGCTGCTTGAACCGAGGAGAACTAGCCCTGAAATAATTCTGCAAGAGTTTGGTATGGGGAAACCAGAAAAGAGAAGTTAAAAGGAGGAGGCTAGAGCTGAAACATTAAGTGGCTTTACAATCCACATCCACAGCAAATGTTTTACCACTGCCAAAGATTTGCACATCTAGATTCAGAAAGAGATGAAAACATCTTGGTAAAATCTTGGCTGACATCAAGTCCTCTTTCTTGAGGACACACAGATTATCCTAACAGAGCTAAAATACATGCCTGCCCAGGAGCTGACAGAGAAATGATAACAGACAGTAGGTAGCTACTGATTTAAAGAAACAGGGTAACAGTTTGTTCAAAGAGCAGATGAGGTGCAGAAATGGTATTTGACATCAGTTCAACGTTCTGACCTCACTTATCTTTTTTTTTTTTTTTAGAATTGCCTGTGCTGGCTGTATCACGTCATACTTGCAGAAGGAAATTCAATAAGCACTACCGGTATTAGTCGATACTTGTTCCTTCCTTATGAGAAAACAGACTCTTTTTTAATTACAGCCCATGTTTTTAGGATAAAAGTCTGAAAAACACTGTCAGCCATTTTCAGTTATTTACTAATGTGACTAATGTTATGCAGAATCTTCTGTAGTGTTTTGCCCAGTTTCATTCAAATGCCTCTTTGAGCATTTAAATGAGCATCCAGTATTTCTCCTGAAAGACTCTCCCACACTCTTAATTACATTAAAAAATTATTAATAACTTTTGTTTTCAGTTCCTTTTTAAAAATATCTAAAAAGCCCATGCAAACAAGGATTACTTTGTTATAACTTGGTTCAAATACAACTCACAGAATTCTGTGCAATTTCCTTGTTTCCTCAGCCAGTCTTTTTTTTCAGGTATACATATATTGGCATTAATTTTGATTTACCGTGTTTGAAAATAATTGGGTAGTGGATTTGCAGGAGTTTGTATTGAGGTGTATCTTTTCTCACTGCACCAATCTGACGCTAATGTGATTTGCTGCAATATTTAACAAGATTAAGTGACCTTTGTTCAGTTTCTGTCCCTCTGTTCTTTCTATGCAATTTAGAAGTTAAAACCTGAAGGAAAACCAGCAGACAACAAGACAACAACACTAGTGTATGCATGCCTATTTTCCAGCAGCAGTAACAGGGAGAATATGAACATAGTGATAATAAGCTCATAAGGGTAACGTCACCATGGTAAATTGTCAGAGTAGGACACGGGACTAAATTTAGATTACTACACTGCTGGTGAGTCATTGATTGCTGCACAAGTAGCATGGTCTTCTGCTGTGAACATATATACTGCGATTTGCGTACATGGGTATGCAGTTTTACAGGATCTAATCATACTATTTTGTGCAAATTATATTTTACATTGTCACAGGTGAGATGGAGTAATCAACAACTCATGAAGATCTGAGTATTGGAGTTTACTTAAGAACCAGTGAGATTAAAGCTTTTACCTTACTTGGTTTCCTCGCACGCTCTCTCCCTTGCCACCAGTGCTATGTCTGCCAGGTCTCAATGTCCCCCCCCCCAGGGAGGTGGCTGCTGGTCAGGGAAGGACAAACAGAAAGCCCTGCTGGGTGATGCTCTGTCAGTGCTCACAGCTACCAGTCCCAGGTGTTAGAGGCCAAGGTCTCTGGTCATCCTCCAGCACTTGTCTTTATGCAGTGCTCTGATCTCCACGGTCCTCTCCTACTTCCAGGATCTTTTCTCCAGTCGAGTTCTTCACTACTTTCTGCATCCTCCAGCGCCCAGCTTTCTCAATTTAACCAGTCAACATGCAGAAGTAAATGCATGATCAGCTCCTAATTGGTGGTTGTTTCACACCTTTTTGTCAATTGGAGGAATCAGGACACACCGCATTTATTTTGTCTTGGTGTTATAAAAATTTACAGCCAGTCCATACCAGTTGCAGCTAGCAGGAGGCAGGCTCGTGCTTGCTTGTGAGTTCAAAAGTTCAGTTTCAGATAGTCACCCGCTCACCCACAGTCACAGAATCATCTGCTGCCTGTCAGTGTTCACAATCTAAGTTGTCTCCACCTACTACATTTATTTGAAGAAAAAAATAAAATAAAGCTAAATCTTGACGGAAAAATAACTGGTTGGTGGGGTTTTTTTTTTCCTTTTTTTTTTTTTTAAATAAAGAATCTCAACAACTCTGGTCCATCTATGTCAGTGGTAGCTATTAGAATGGCTGTTGCTTTAGGGAGACATCGTGTAATAAGGCATGCACTAGAGTTACCTGATTACTGTTGCGGTGCAATAACTCTAAAGTAGGAAACAAAGTGGGGTTTTTTTCAACCACACTATAAGCTGTCCTGAAACTAATTTCAAATTTTTGCTTTTCAGTTTAGATAAAATCAATAGTAATTTCAGGTAACATTTAGAAGTTGTCTTTTCCTCTGAAATTTGTCATATTAGAGCACAGGTCATATTTCTCAAATAATAGATTTCCAGTGTATGAGACCATGACTGCCTTACTTGTTCTTTGGAAGAGGACCTGTGTGGTGCATTGGCTGTCTGGAAAGCTGAGAACAACTGAGCTAATGTCTGAGTGGGGAAGCACTGGAGAGGGCTACGCTTTTTACTGGGACTCTTTTTTATTCCTTTTTTTTTTTTTTTAATACCTTTACTGTAGGTCATCCAAAGGAATAAGAGAGAAAGAAGCCACGCTGTTCCCTGAAGACGCACGGAGCACGCACAATGCCAGGGTACCTATGAGCAGGGAGACCACTGCCCAAGTCGCATGTTAAACGCATGAAGAAAGTCCACACATATCTCATACAGAACGAGCAAAGAGTTCAAAAGTGGTCAGTGTATTCTCACTATTCCATTGTATTTTACCTTTGGCTGTCAAAACTACTGCAAAAATATATGTGTCTTGACAACAGATATTTTTTCAGAAACTCTTGCCCTAAGTCACTATTTCTGTAGCTGCTATATAAAATTATCACATGAGACTAAAAGAGCTAGATTCTGCTCTTAGTTCTGCAGACATAAATCTGGAATAGCTCTACAGAGGTTTGCAGAGTTATTTCTGATTTACTGTAGTGTAGCTGTGAGACAAATGGGCCCAAGGAGTGTAGCTGTCTAATATTTTCTTTTGGATACTGCTTTATTACTTTGTACACAGAGAAGTAGGCAGCCTCCTGTTACAGGGTGATTCAGTAGCTCCCCAAGACACCGTGACACCATTATAACCACACAGCCAGATACATCAAGCTGACAGCTAACAGACTCTTCTTTCTATTTCTTGGTGCCAGTTGCCACCCAGTGATTTAGATCTGGAAGTGGACATACAGAAAAGTACTTTGTGATAGCCCAACATTGAGATGACGTCTTCTTTCAGAAGATCTAATGTTTTGGAGCAGAAATTTGAAATTTGTCAGGAGAATAGTCTCTGTGTTTAAAATGTTGTCTGTTATTTGAACACAACTGACTTTAATTTGTTATTACCTTGAAAAAGGAGGAAAATAGAAACAACTGGAGATGCCAGGCACATCACAGATTAAGGGAGCTTTGCAGATAAACATTAAAAAAAGTCTAACCACAGTGGAGGTCTGGTACAGTGCATGTTTGCTGCAGACTGTTACAACAAAGACTCGAGAGTTGAAATCAGGATCCTGAACAAAGGAGACAGTACTAAGACAGTACTAAGACAGTATCTTAGTACTGCTATGAATCACATTGTCTGCAGAAGGGCACGGGAAGCAGAAGGACCAGGAGTGAAAACAGGGCTTCGAGGTTCCCTTGCCTTCGTGTTGTAAAGATCTACAGGGTTCAAATCTTGTAAGAACAAGAATTTGGCTTAGAAAAGTTGGGTAATAAAGATTGTAGGGGTAAGATTTTCTGTTCGGTCAGGAAGATGAAAATTGGGCTAGGCAGTTGGGATAGGTGAGAGTGTGGTAGTTGCTGAGGGGGAGAGTTGAGGTGAAACCAGGGTGGGTGAAAGGGTAAGGAAAATTATGCTGAAAGTGAATCTGGGGAGACCTCACACTGTCATTCCAATTGTAAAAATTCTCTTTTAGCATAGTGTGTGTTTTCGAATTCTGACTTCTGTTTGTGTAGGTCAATTCCCCTCTGACCTGTTCTGAGATGTAACTGTGACTAAACTTGTTGCCATAGTATTCTACATCCATATGCCGTATTTAGTTTATTACAGATGTTTATGACATCTCCTTTGTGAAACTACTGGTTGATTAGTGTTGATATTAGCATTGCTAATGCAGTAGTGAAAATCGAAATAGTCTTGCTGACATATGGGACTTGCCTGTTTAGGCCTACTGGGTCTCACCCAGGCAAGCTCACTGAAGCATAAAAATTTTCTGATCAACAAATGTGCACTCTGGACAGGATCTGTGCATCCTCTTTCCCAATGTCTTGTTTGGTGCTCTGATTTTACCAGCACTTCAGAACACATAGTAGAAATACTCAGCTCTGTGCTCCCAGAAGCCTGACATAAAAGCGCCTTGCTCACTGCACACAGTTTAGCATATATGGAAATTTTTGATGAAATGGAGAAGAGTGGTTGATCTGGGATTCTCTTACAGAGAATGAATGCAGCCATATATTGAAGCAGGACAAGTTGTAATGCTGTCCACAAATCTTATATTTTGAAAAACAAAAGCAGATGAGCACTGTGCAATTGCGATCCATGTGAAACAAAGGAAAGGATCAAAAGAGAAGGAAGAGTTGCTTGCCCAAAAACTGTAGTTCCATGGAATATTTCGGGTATCACAGAATCACAGAATCACAGAATGTTAGGGATTGGAAGGGACCTCGAAAGATCATCCAGTCCAATCCCCCTGCCGGAGCAGGAACACCTAGATCAGATCGCACAGGAACGCATCCAGGCGGGCTTTGAGTGTCTCCAGAGAAGGAGACTCCACAACCTCTCTGGGCAGCCTGTTCCAGTGCTCTGTCACCCTCACTGTAAAGAAGCTTTTTCTCATGTTCAAGTGG
>WKFP01014779.1:732302-751204 GCA_011057875.1 Pterocles orientalis | reverse complement strand
GGCACAGTGCTGGCTCATGGTCATCCTGCTGTCCACCAGGACCCCCAGGTCCCTCTCCCCTACATTACTCTCCAGCAGGTCAGTACCCAACTTATACTGGTGCCTGGAGTTGTTCCTGCCCAGATGCAAGACTCTACACTTGCTCTTGTTAAACTGCATTAGATTTTTCCCCGCCCAAATCTCCAGCCTGTCTAGGTCTCGCTGAACAGAACAAAGGTCAAGCATAAGTGTGTTTTGATAAGAGTCTCATCATTAATTGAAACTCTTGACATTCTGATCACAATTTTATTGTATTTTTTTCTTGCTTTAGTTGGCGATGGTCTCTGTATTTACATTTTTCCACAGTCAGAATGCTTATGATTTAGTAATTGTTTTGGGGTATGGTTTCTAACGTCTTATATACTCCTCCACATTATGTAAAGGTTCAGCCTTTAAAACTGTTATGGCAACCCACAGTTGCTCCAAAAATTGTGGTATGATGATAGCGTAGTTAATGTTCTTTTGTTTCTAACTCAGCTTGAGTCATTATTTTTAATTTTAACTGATATGGTGACAATATTAAATACTGTAATAATTCAGAATACGATGTTTTGTTTGTTATAAACAATTATAGTGCAAATACATAATATTCAGCTTCAAGTAAGAGCAATTTACAGAATAGTATAATGTAGAAGCATGAGTAATCACCCCCATCTTTCACGTGAACATCTGAAGTGACACTGATTGCAGTGGTATTCTGTATCCCATAATCTTCTCCAAATAAGATGAAATAGTTGCATTTCATTGTGATTCATAGGGTTTGGGGACTTGGATATCTATCTTGAACTCATACACCATTGCCAAGGCTATCTCGGGGTCATCATGGTGCAAAATAACCTACTTAAGAGAGCAATTCAGTTCTTAAGTGAACTCAGTCTCTCCTAAGTGCCTGCCTCTTTCTATTGACCATAAATAAAGCACAGAACAGCTACATTCCTAAGTGGAAATCTCAGCTGTGCACCTAAACCTGACTTGACTGAAACATGCACACAATGTACCTTTTTCCTTTAATATATTTTGCAGTTGTACAAAGTAAAACTTCTATATTAAATGCTGCTCTGAGGATATAGAGAAAAATGTATTTCTAGTAAAAAAAGCCCAGGGCTTGTCAAAGGAAACACTAGCAGTATGAAGAGTGTGTAAAATAATTCAAATAAACCTGGACTAAAATGGGGAGTGCTTGCCATCCATTTCTGAACTTGTAGATCGAAGAATGGAAGGACATTTCTTACGTACAATCTATCTTCCATAGCTTAATTCAGGAGCAATCTCTATTCAAAGTCATTAGCGGATTGGATTCTACTATAGTAAAGATATTCTAGGGCATCTTTTTCATGAAGCAATAAGAAAGTTGGATCTTCATTAATCCCAGATGGAAGTAGTTCATAAGATGTTTTTGACAAAGGGGTCCTGGCTTTCAACAAGTTTGATAAAGATGGGAATTTCCCTCATTTTCTGTTTGATGAGGATTTTCCATTAATATCACATTTACTGTCATTAATCCCAACTCTTCCAACTTCCTTTCCTTGTCCTTTTCCAGAAAATTCTTTTCTAGAGGAGGGCATACTGTAGGCAGCACTGTACAAAACGCAACCTCACCAGCTGCTTTCTTTAAATATATTGGTTTTGCACTATCCTTTGTGTGACAGAGCAATTCCCAGGCTTTGGAAAATCATGTTCAGTTCCTTTACCGCACTGGAAAGGACAGTGCCCTGACCAACAGCCTACTTCAAGATAAGTAAGGATACTTTAGATAGCCTTAGTAGATAATTTCCTTGAGTGAAAAAAGCCTGAAGAATACTATCTCCAAAGGCTACTTTAAGATAAGAGTGAATATGTGGGTGTCGGTCTCCACTTTACTTGTCAAGGCAGAGCCACTGTGCAGAAAAAAGGAAATCACTACCTATTGTTCCAGAGAAGATAACTTACAAGAGTATGTGTGATTCTAAGATGTGTTTGGGCTTATTTGTGAGGGGACCACTAGACTCTGGTGCTTCTTTCAGGAGGGATGAGTCTATTTCATTTGACAAACTTATAATAGAGTTACCTTACTGCTCAATATGGTGATATGTGCATCCTCAGGCATTGCCCAGGCACCCTATGGCTGTGTCTGTTCTAGACCTGATGCAGAGTTGCACTGATTTTCTCTCATCTGCTTTGCTTGGGACTAGCCCTTCTTGGAGTGAGCTAGTTCGAGCTGTACAAAATGAAGAGACTAAGTGAGGTAATCAACATCCGGGACAGACACGGATCCAGTGCTCGAGTTTCCTCCCTGTCCTTGGATTAGGTACAGTAAATGCACTCTGTGAGCTTAACCGCATAGTCTGAGTCCTACTGGAGGCACATCACTGCTTTCACATGTCAAGCCTCACTGGAGACAGTAGGGTACCTAAATGCAGCAAGGCTTATAGCCCTGATTCAGATGTCTCGTAAGTCAGCATCAATCGGATTGACTTCGGTTAGGTGACAGGCAATGGGAAGATCATTACCAGAGTAATGAGAAAAGGGAAAAGAAAAAAATTCCCAGAAAGGAGAATCATTAGAAATCTGCACTCTGTAGTGATAAATTTTGTCATAAATTATTTAGTCCCAAACGGGATTCCAAATAAATTTCCAATTTATTTAGCGAACAAAAGGCAAGCGAACAGCGCTGGGCCCGTGCGGCAGAAACTCTGCTCTACCAAGACACGAGCACCCTACATTTCCTTTTTCCAGTTTTTATCCCTCATGTCCATACATATTCATGAAGAGGTGGGCCTATGCAAATGACCTTTAGCGCATGCTCTCTTCACCTTCTAGGAGTTTCTGGGGGTCCCTCGGTGGTTCTGCCCCTCTGTGTTACATATTCATAAAAGCAGGCAGGTCTATGCAAATAAGTTCCAGTGACACTGTGTAATCAACATTCCAGTAACTTTCCAGACCCTCCCCACAAGCTTTTCACACTTAACACTGTGTAATTAACATTAAATTGGCAACAGACATGAACTATATACATACCATTCCACTACCCACAATTATACAAGGACAATCAAAATACTCAACGGCCACCCTCACAAAGAGGGCAACGTCCCATTATATGTCCTCATTGTTTCATATTGACATGAACCATGTGGACATATTTCACAATTTCAAAGTAAAACTACTCAATGGGAATACTCATTTAAGAGGAGCTGCCTGGATAAAAATAGATTCCTCATTGATAGTCAGATCATTGAGACTCCGAAAAAGGAGACACTATTGAACAAGTGCCTACAAACTAGCTTTGCTTGGCATTTGTGGGAGCCCTGAAGCTACCAGCAGCTTCCTTCCTGCCACTCCTGGAGATTCAAGCAATAAATGCTACCCAGTGGGAAACTCTGCAGTAAGGTTTTATATTGATTACATACTAACAGCAGGGAGAAGCTCGAGGTGGACTTTCAGGAATCTGAATGTGTGAGCTGAATACCCTTTTCTAATAATAAACAAGATACCAAATCTAGGACACTACACCATCCTATCAAATAAAGGGGGCTTAAAATTACATTTGCACTCCCCCTACACCAGTGAGAGTGGTGTGGCTCTGAAAGGCCTGAAATGATTCCTCATCCTCCTGCAAGTCAGATTAATTCCATTAGTCAACTGCAAGTCAGGTCAATGAGTTTTTTATTTGAAATTTCATGTTTGCCAGGTGGTACAATCGATTAATTTTTTTTTGGGGGGGGGGATGGAACCAGACTATTTTCATATGTGTGTATTAGATGGTGTATTTTATATAGTTATTAAAAAAAAAAACCTCAACAACAAACAAACAAGCCAAGGTGAACTTCAATAGGCTTGACAAGGATGTAGTAAAGTGAATTGAATTCTGGTTGACAGGTGTGGTTTGATGACTGACTAAATTTCCCAGTAGCTGTGGGTATTGTCACAAGGGGAGATGTTCTTGTTCCATAGAGAACCGTATTCACAGGGAATTCATAGAGTTGTGAATACTTGTATGAATGCAAAGTTCAAGTTTTGTTAACTAGTAATGCTTAGTAGTTCAAAGAATCGATGCGCATAAACTTGATATTGAGGCTGTGACAATATTTGTATCTGTTCAGTATAATATTTCCCTTGCTTTTTGTTTTTGCAGATATCAGTCATTCCCTTATACTGCATTTAATAACTATAATGGTATCTCAGCTTCATTTCTGTGTAGGAATCCTCTAGCAGGCCTTTTTTGTGAGGGTTGGGGTTTTTTTTATTTGTTTATTTTAAGTTTCTAGTCTGCTTTTCATTGGTGCTCTTTTATAGCTTTCTCCCTGCTCTCGACACTGCATGCCTGGTGCTTTTCCACTGCATAGTTCTAGCTGCAACTCTTCTGCCAAGTCTGTTGAAAGGAGAGAGCTCTGAAGGAATTATTTTGAGCCCTGGTAAAACCCTTGGAAACTAAGTGATGGAGGAGGCTGCAGTGGGAATGCCCTCAATGGACAAGTTCCAGAGCCGGACTGCCCTTATGAGCTATTCTTACTCACAAGCATCAAGTGCAAAAGGCTAAGAAAATATTTGAAAAGTAAGAATAAACTGTGGAAAACTATTGTAATAATACTTTAAGAACTGAGGAGTACTCACTTCAGCCCTCATTTAGTGCTACATTGCTGACAAAATTATGTATTGTCAGCTGCTCCACTCCTTCACTTCATCTGACTGAGGGCTGTTGAAGCCCAGTAATTCAGCAGCTCCATCATCTGGTTGTATGAAGCTTTGGGGAAGCTACTTGAAGTGCGTACAATTCTGATGCCAAGGACAGAGGCTATCAGCTTCCTGCTGCTTTGTGTAACCATGGCTCAAGCAGTTTTAGCTCTGCCCTACACTGCGGTACATCAGCTTACTTTGAAGCAGCCTGTACGCCCTTTCAGCTTGTGCAACACCTCTGCAGTTTCAACATCTATGACACAATCAAATCACCTTCCCAGAACACATGCTCCTTAGGAATGACTTGAGGGCATACAGAGCCCTTAATTGAGGGCTTCACACTAGGTAGAACCCTGTCCTCAGCAGCAGCTTCCTTAGACTTATCCACTTACCCCATTCAGCAATTCCTTACTGGGTTTCCTCATCAGGCTAGGTAGCTCATAGCTCCTAATAATTTGTGTAT
Source organism: Pterocles orientalis (assembly GCA_011057875.1). Taxonomy (NCBI): domain Eukaryota; kingdom Metazoa; phylum Chordata; class Aves; order Pterocliformes; family Pteroclidae; genus Pterocles; species Pterocles orientalis. The sequence goes on along the minus strand of WKFP01014779.1, from coordinate 746,049 downwards.
CTTCTCCTTTCATTTTCTGGCATTACTTGAATACTTCATTTTTCTCTAACTCAAAAATTGACTGCATTTTCAACCAACTAAAATTCAAATAATCTCAGTGAGTAAATTCAGTGAGCTTTCTCCTTGTTGATTCTCCTCTGCACCCATCTGATGTCGCCAAGAAACACCAGTCTGGAGGCTTTTGATACTATACAGGAGTAAGTATTGCTTTTTTATGCATCAGATTCTCTCACATATGTTGCTATCTTTGAAAAAGTTCTTTATTATGTGAATTTTAATTATCATCATGGTACTTAATTATACCAGAATGCTGAAAAAGTTTATTCTCAATATACAACTGTGTTTGCACACAAGAGTTCAGAAATGTTGTGAAATGAGTAAATATAATTTTTTCATAGCTTTAGGGTCAGAAATAGTAGAGTGCCATTTTCTGAAGCTTTCTCAAAGTATCGATCTCTGGGAAAAAAGCCGGGTAACAAATGGAACTTTCAAAGGCCTGTAAATGATCAAAAAAAGAGGTCTCTCATGGGGGCTCTTTGATATTCTTAATTATAAGAATCACTATAATCTCATATTGTAAAATACATCATCTCTAAAAAGAGATCTGAAAGCTAATGACTTAAAAGCAAAGGAACACAAATCTAAAGCTTGCCAAAGACAGAAGTAGTTTCTTTTTTCTAGGAGTCCCTGATGAGAGTTCATAGCCTATGGGGAATTTGGGGTGTCTGTGGCTTTAAGCTAGGGCTAAATTCATTTTTTTATTTATACTTAGTTCACTGAAGAATACATTTTTTTGTTGCTCAGAATCAATGGGGGTAAAATCTGCGAACTATATATACTTTTTATGTTGGGCAGGGAAGGAGGGGATCCCAGCATATGCACTGTCAGTTGAATCCCCTCAACACACACTGAGTTGGGGGATACCCTTGGTTTAATCTTCCTGACATTTTGGTTGGTGAGAAACTAAACCTCTGACCACATACGTGGCTTGGTAAACCATGATGTCGTAGGCCAAGGCTTCCTGCCAGTTTTTGTTCAAAGGAAGGGAGTTTAATATATTTTGAGGTCCACCTGTGTCTCTATAGTAAAATCCACATCCTTTGCTGGGTCTCTTTGACTCTCCTCACTTCCCAGATCCCAGGGCAGCATCTCAAGCTGTCTGTTCCCTTCTGTGTTGCTCTTGAGTGCAAATTTACCTTAGTCCATGCAATGTATGCCTCAAATACTGCTTCTTACCATCAGAAGGGGATTCAAATCACTTAACTGCGTAAGTCAAAACCAGACATCCTAGGCTCCCTTTATAATCAGTGGAGAGACGCATGCCTAAGTCTGACTCATCCTAAAATAAAGGTGTGTAACAGATGCAAGTAACAAAAATGGCCATCCCATTCTCTCATCTATCTCAGACCTTTACTGTGGGTTGGGATGAACTGCGTTCAGATAAGCATATGTCTCTACAGTGAGTAGAAAAGAGGACTGAGGTGACTAGCTCCGACACAGACACATTGTAAATACATACACAAATATGGACAAGAGCCAGTCCACACTGTGAAGCCTCAGAACCAAGAACTGACCGCTGGCCCAATTTTATTTGCAGTATTGGACATAGCTGGATTGACTGACAGCCAAGGATCTCCACATGCCTACTCACTCCAGTCCTAGTGCAGGCAGATGAGATCCAACAGCCTTGACTCTGTTGTTTTGTTAAGGACACCTGCAACTAAAATGTCTTCTTCAGGATACTGTACAGAGACTTTTTTAGATTAGGAATAGCAGTCTTTGGGAGTCCTTGCAGGTTGGCAGTCTCTGGCATTTGACAAGTTTTGTTCAGACCTTTCCAGTGATGTGCATGAAGTAATAAAATGACCAGTGAGACATTGACTGAGTGGAGCAACAGAGGGCAATCAGCTGAAAATAAAGCCTGTCCCTGTCTCCAGTAAATATTTAAATAGAAAGCAATCTGTGAAAGCTGATAACAGTTTTCTTTTCCCTCAACAGAGAGTGCTGAAGCAGTTCCCTTTGGGACCATTACCTGCCATGAAGGTAAAGAATTTGGGACAAGAGTCTCACCTGGAGTGACGGGGAGTCAAGATGGTGCTTAGAGGGGAGATGACCTTAACATGACGTGGAAAATAAATGGAAAAAAAGACTCAGATGGAACCTCGGTTATAGAAGTAATAATAGAAGAAAAAGCAATCTTAACAAAACTTTAAATAAGCATAAAGCAAGAATTATTGTTTTGGAATTAAAAAAGGCTTTGCCACTTACCTTTATGTGTAGCAAATGCCAAGAATTCTCATTGTTCTGTTCCTTTTGGAGCCAAGAGCAGTAGAATCCAAATGTTATTTTCAATGTAATCCTCAGGGCATAATTGAAATACAATTGCATTTTTTAAATGAGATGTTTGGATTTGAACTTAATTTTATTTTGTTTTAAGACACTTGGACTTTCTAAGAAATGACAGTACTCCTATTCTAAGAAGAGGACTTCGTAAAGTCACAGATACTTATCCTTTAAAATTACTCTTTCACACTTCAATGGAGAAAGTATTTTTATTCTTTGCCCTTAATCTACAGTAATTAAAAAAAACCAACCCACTCTTGTATTTTTTAATTCTCATTTGTTGTGAACTGATTATGGATAATTATGGAGCTGGCAAAAATGCTCAAGGATACTTAACAATGGCTTGAGCAAAACATAAGCAGAGAAGAACTGTAACAGCTACATATCAAGTCCTTGGCTGAGAGCTTGTACAAAACACTCAAATGCCTCCTGAAAGTGCTGGAGACATTTTGCATCACATAGTAATCTTACACAATTCTTTTATTGTTGGCTACATTTTCCCTTCTCTGGAGAAGATAAATTAATCCTAGAGGACTGGAAAAAAAAAAACCCAATTCCTACTTTCCAAACTAGCTCCTGTATAGGAATGTTAACTGTTTAAAATTTCATGTGCCCTGTGTAGTCAAGGAAGTGCTTGAATGGTTCAGTCAATAGACACTGGCACAGATGTTTCAGACAGGATGAATGGATTGTTCCCTGTAGGTACCTACTGCCCTTGACTCCCTGGCAGGGAGAGCAGAGGCACCCAACTCCGCTTAGGTGAATGAAGTAAAGTTGGGTGAAATCCACCCTTTGTCTTTCAGAAAAAATAAGACTTTCCAACCTGCAGGGGTAGTCTCCTTATTTTATTTATTGCTTCATATCATAGAAGTTAAATGATGGAATCATACAATCATAGAATGGTTTGGGTTGGAAAGGACCTTAAAGATCATCAAGTTCCAATCCCCCTGCCATGGGCAGGGACACCCTCTACTAGACCAGGTTGCTCAAAGCCTCATCCAGCCTGGCCTTGAACACCTCCAGGGATGGGGCATCCACAGCTTCCCTGTGCAACCTGTTCCAGTGTCTCACCACCCTCACAGTGAACAAATTTCTTCCTAATGTCTAGTCTAAATTTACCCTCTTTTAGCTCATACCCGTTACCCCTTGTCCTCTCACTGCACTCTCTGATAAAGAGTGCCTCCCCATCTCTCCTGTAGGTCCGCTTCAGGTACTGGAAGGCTGCTATTAAGTCTCCTCGGAGCCTTCTCTTCTCCAGGCTGAACAACCCCAACTCTTTCAGCCTGTCCTCATAGGGGAGGTGCTCCAGCCCTCTGATTAATTTTGTGGCTCTCCTCTGGACTCTCTCCAACAGGTCCATGTCTTTTTTATGTTGGGGGCCCCACATCTGAACACAGTACTCCAGGTGGGGTCTCACGAGAGCAGAGTAGAGGGGGAGAATCACCTCCCTTGACCTGCTGTTAATGCTTCTCTTGATGCAGCCCAGGACACGGTTGGCTTTCTGGGCTGCAAGTGCACACTGCTGGCTCATGTCCAGCTTTTCATCCATCAATACCCCCAAGTCCTTCTCCTCAGAGCTGCTCTCTATCCATTCTCTGCCCAGCCTGTATTTGTGCTTGGGATTGCCTCAACCCACGTGCAGGACCTTGCACTTGGCCTTGTTAAATTTCATGAGGTTTGCATGGGCCCACCTCTCCAGCCTGTCAAGGTCCCTCTGGATGGCATCCCTTCCATCCTGCACGTCCACCACACCACACAGCTTGGTGTCATCGGCAAACTTGCTGAGGGTGCACTCGATCCCACTGTCCATGTCTCCAACAAAGACGATAAACAGCACTGGTCCCAGTACCGACCCCTGTGGAACACAACTTGTCACTGGTCTCCACTTGGACATTGAGCCGTTGACCACAACTCTCTGAGTGCGGCCATCTAGCCAATTCCTTATCCAGCGAGTGGTCCTTCCGTCAAATCCATGTCACTCCAACTTAGAGACAAGGATGTCATGTGGGACAGTGTCAAAGGCTTTGCACAAGTCCAGGTAAATGACATCAGTTGCCCTTCCGCTATCAACCAGTGCTGTGGCCCTGTCGTAGAAGGCCACAAAATTCATCAGGCATAATTTTCCCTTGGTAAAGCCGTGTTGGTTGTCACCAATCACCTGCTTGTTTTCTATGTGCCTTGGCATAGATTCCAGGAGGATTTGCTCCACGATCTTGCCAGGCACAGAGGTGAGACTGACTGGCCTGTAGTTTCGCAGGTCTTCCTTATTTCCATTTTTAAAAATGGGGATTATGTTTCCCCTTTTCCAGTCTGCGGGAACTTCACCAGAGTGCCACAACTTCTCAAATGCAATGGATACTGGTTTGGCAACTTCATCTTCCAGTTCCCTCAAGACCTGCCGATGTATCTCATCAGGTCCCATGGACTTGTGCACCTTCAGGTTCTTTAGATGGCCTCAAACCTAATCTTCTCCTACAGCTGGTGGTTCTTCCTTCTCCCAGTCACTGCCTTTGCCTTCTGCAACTTGGGCAGAGTCATGCATGTCAAGGATTTGTTTTTGCTTCAAATGTTTATTCATTTTGGGAGATTATGTTGACATGTTACTGTGTCTGCAGTCAGTTATTAAAAAAAAAAAAAGCAAACCAGCTCTTCAGCTTTCCTTGATTTATCTGACAAGGGGCATAATAATGGATCAACCTTCCTCATCCACTTTGTTTAGCAGCACACTGGCACAAGACATTAACAATCTCTTTTTCTAAGACTGAAGTTCCTCATCATCTGTGTAAAAGGAAGAATAAAGTATTTTTTTTAATCTTAGTTTAAATTAAACTATGCTTCTTGCTGTCTCACAGGCAAGGTTCATTTGAGACAGCAGATAAGGTTTGCGTGTTTCAAGAACATTAATTATAGTTGGATGATGCAAGCTGAGATGATAAAACCTGGTTACAATAGGCTGATTTTTTAAAAAGGCCTTATCCTGTTTTACTGTTTGGGGTGAGGGGGGGAGGAGCAGAAAGCAACAGTGAGTTTTTCCCTTCTGGAGCATCCAGACAATCCCAGACATCTGGTAATAAATGTTGCACGCAAAATCTTCTAATGAGAACACATCATAAAAGTAAGGATCTATCTCTAATTTACTGTAAGAGATACATGCTGTTACATCAGAAAACCACAATCAACTCAGGATTTCCTATCCTGCAGGCAAAGTTCCCAGGGGAAACCTTTCATTCACACAGTAAGTAATACCAGATGATTTCCACAGAACTGAAATACTCAGGGTATAGTTTTCTTGCAACTACAAGTTATTCAAGAAAATCCCTCACTGAGCACCAGTGCTAGTTGACACTTTATGTTTAGCATAAGATCTGATCAGATTTTAAACTAAGCTATGTTCAGAATGAAGAACGAGCTCAACACTCTTTTACCAGAGCACTCTCATGGGAAGGGGACATGGTTGTGGAGGAATAAGGGGTGAGACCGTTCTGCTGCACTGACCTAACTTAGTCTAAAACTAAACTCAAAGCACAAACCCCTGGAAAATCAGCGATCACCAGCTTTTCATCAGTGGCTGGATTACCCGGCCTCCTGTTCTCACAAAACCCAAAAGGTATGGATGGAAGTAGTGATCCAAGGACTGACAGACAGATGTATCAACAAATCTAAATTACGGTTGCCTACTTTTTTCATCATTAAGAAACTATGCTAAAAAAACAACAGCGCTTAATGTCTGAATGTGCCACAGACTATATATTGAATGTCAAGGTTTCGGTAGAGCGGGCGCTACACAAGTGGCTTCTGTGAGACACTGCTAGAATCTTACATTTTGTCCAACAGAGCCAATACCAGCCAGCTGTAAGATGGACCTGCAGCTGGCCAAGGCCATCTAGCAATGGTTCTAGTGACTCTGTGATAATATATTTAGGAAATGGCATGGTGGGGCAAGGGAGAACACGACATTGAACTACTGTGGAGCAGCAGCCAGAGGGAGAAGTGAGAATGTGTGAGAGAAACAACTCTGTAGACACCAAGATCAATGAAGAAGGAGGGGGAGGAGGTGCTCCAGGTGATGGAGCAGAAATTCCCCTGCAGCCTGTGGTGCAGCCCATGGTGAGGCAGCTGTGCCCTTGCAGCCATGGAGGGAAACAGGGGAGCAGAGATACACCTGCAGCCCTGGGAGGGCCCCGTGCCAGAGCAGGTGGATGCCCAAAGGAGGCTGTGACCACGTGGGAAGCCCATGCTGGAACAGGGTCGTGGCAGGAACCTGTGGACATGCAGAGACAGTAGCCCACCCTCGAGCAAGATTTCTGTCAGGACTTGTGACCCTGTGGGGAACCCATGCTGGAGCAATCTGTGAAGAGCTGTAGCCCATGGGAAGGACTTGTGTTGAAGTTCATGGAGGACTGTCTCCCATGTGAGGGACCCCATGCTGGAGCAAGGGAAGAGAGTGAGGAGACAAGAGTGGCAGAGAGTGACAAGAGAGGCAATGTGTGAAGAACTGACCACAACTCCTATTCCCTGTTGACCTGAGCTGCTGGAGAGAAGGAGGTAGAGAAAATCAGGAGTGAAGTTGAGCTCAGGAAGAAGGATGGGGAGAAGAGGGGGGGAAGGTGTTTTAAGATTTAGTGTTTATTTCTCATTACCCTACTCTGATTTGATTGGCAATAAATTAAATTAGTTTCCCTGAGTCATGCCTGTTCTGCCCATGACAGTAATTGGTGAGTGATCTCTCCCTGTCCTTATCTCAACGCATGAGCCTTTCATTATATTTTCTCTCCCCTGCCCAGCTGAGGAGGAGTGACAGAGTGGCTTTGGTGGGCACCTGGCCTCTAGCCAGGGTCAACCCACCACAGATTAAATGAAAAAACCTGAAGAATTGCTAAAAAAATCTAAGAACAGAGGAAAACAATTCAGATTTTTTTCTGGGCAGAAAGAACAGAAGAATCAGATTCATTATGCATGGTAAACTGTCCTCTCTCTTTTGCTCAAAATTCACTTTATTAGCAAATTTGAAATGACAAAATTTACCTGACTTCTGTGTAGATGAACATATAATTTTTTTTTTCAGGGCAAGACTTGCAATTGTGTCTGATTTCTCTGCATACTGTAACAGAATAGGGATAAGAGTAAATGCTCACAACTGCAAAGAAAGAAAACCTCTCTCTCTTGAGTTTTTCTCTGTCATTTGCTACTTTTGGCCAAATAGCTCATGCTGTATAAATTCTTTGCTAATGCAGTGCTGCATAATCTTTTCCATGATTTCTTGCCTGTAGATGTCCTCTCTATATAATAGACCGTCAGATTTGATAAACTTCATGGTGTTTCTTTCACTTGAGAAGAACACTGTAAGCCACTCCATTTCCTTTGCAGTGCTCTGCTAAGCAGCATTTTAGTTTAACCCTGTTTAAAACATGCGTGCAAATATGGTTGAAATAAATAGACATTTGGGACTGAACAACAAAAATTACTAAAAGAATTGAAAATCTTTATGTGAAGGCAATCTGAAGAGTATCATTAAAGTAAAGAAGAAATCCATAAGATCTCATAGGAAAAATAAGTTGTACAGAAAGTGTTACAATTGCTCTCTACTGATAGAAAAAGGATTAGGGAATTCCAGCAGAGTTGGAAAGCGAGACATTTACAGCTGATTTTTTTTTTTCACAGAACAATCAACATGAGAAATTAATCTCCTCTGCCTCCCTCTGCTATAATTCGGTTAGTGCATTTTAGAAAAGGACAAAACATACACGCAGATAATAAAAAATGAAATGTCAGAGTGAAAAGCCCAAGTTGTGTGCCCTAGTGCACAGAGTAAACATTGGCTATCAATTTACAAATTAGCCAGGGAAAGGCTGTCGTTTAACTGGCTGCTTAGGGGATTCAGGAGTAGAGTGGAAATTATAATACTTTGCTACCAATCTGATCTCCTACCAATCTGATCTCCTTCTATGACCAGGTGACCCACCTAGTGGATGAGGGAAAGGCCATGGATGTCATCTACTTGGACTTTAGCAAGGCCTTTAACACTGTGTCCCACAGCATTCTCCTAGAAAAGCTAGTGGCTCATGGCTTAGACAGGAACACTTTTTGCTGGATAAAAAACTGTCTGGATGGCCGAGCCCAGAGAGTCGTGGTGAACAGAGTTCAGTCCAGGTGGCGGCAGGTCACCAGTGGTGTTCCCCAGGGATCAGTTTTGGGGCCTGTCCTGTTTAACATCTTTATTGATGACCTGGATGAGGGGATTGAGTGCTCCCTCAGTAAGTTTGCTGATGACACCAAACTGAGCGGGTGTGTTGATCTCCTTGAGGGTAGGAAGGCTTTGCAGAGGAATTTGGACAGGCTGGACCGATGGGCTGAGGCCAATTGTATGAGGTTCAACAAAGCCAAGTGCCGGGTCCTGCACTTTGGTCACAACAACCCCCTGCAATGCCACAGGCTCGGGGGAGAGTGGCTGGAAAGCTGCCCAGCAGAGAGGGACCTGGGGGTGTTGGTTGACAGCTGGCTGAACATGAGCCAGCAGTGTGCCCAGGTGGCCAAGAAGGCCAATGGCATCCTGGACTGTATCAGAAATAGTGTGGCCAGCAGGACTAGGGAAGTGATTGTGCCCCTGTACTCAGCACTGGTGAGGCTGCACCTCGAATACTGTGTTCAGTTTTGGGCCCCTCACCACAAGAAGGACATTGAGGTGCTAGAACAGGTCCAGAGAAGGGCAACGAAGCTGGTTGTTATCAACGAAGGCACTTTCGCGGCTAGAAAAAAAAAAAAATTTATTTTGTTCGTAGGTGGAGAATAACCAAGCAGCGCTGAGCTTGAGGGGAGCATCTGCTCTACCAACAAGTGTGCCTTTCACAGAATCACAGAATGTTAGGGATTGGAAGGGACCTCGAAAGATCATCTGGTCCAATCCCCCTGCCGGAGCAGGAACACCTGGATCAGATCGCACAGGAACGCATCCAGGCGGGCTTTGAATGTCTCCAGAGAAGGAGACTCCACAACCTCTCTGGGCAGCCTGTTCCAGTGCTCTGTCACCCTCACTGTAAAGAAGTTTTTTCTCATATTCAAATGGAACCTCCTATGTTCCAGCTTGAACCCATTGCCCCTTGTCCTATCTCTGTCTTTCTGTCCCTCTTTCTTACCTTCCAACTCTTTTGTACTCTGTCTTCTGTCTGATTTTTGCCTCCGAATAATGACTGAGAGTTGTTTGATGCTTTCTTAATGGATAAGTGATGTTTGGTGATAATTGCTAAATGTGATTTGGTGCTTTTAGTTCCTACAAGGACACATTCTATGTTGGCATGGTTTATACATAGAAAATACTGTAATTTACTGCAATAAACCAGTTTAGTAAAATCCACACCGCCTTATTTGTGGGCATTTGCAAATTTATTTGAGAACAAGGTAATGATTTAGTTTACCTGTCTAGTATACAATGGATAGGCATACTATTTGGCATACATCTCATTTCTATCTGGTTTAAAGTAGATTTTGGGAAACTTAGGAGCATCCATGTAGCAAGTCGCAGTGGTCACACGAGGGCTATAAGCACCCAGATGTCTTCTGATTGTAACCAACTGTAGTGTTTAGCAAATTTTCTTCAAAGCAAGTGGTGTCATTCTGGAGTAAAAGGTGAATTTGGAGAAAGTTGTGTGACTATGCTGGGAATAGGGTATGATGGCATTGCTGTTGTTGCTCTATGCTTTGCTCTTCTTTCCAGAGAAAGTAGATGGAGACAGAACAGTGGATATTTTGGTAACAGTTCCATTGTTGTTTGAGTTATACCAACCGATGGCTGGGGAAGTTGTCAGGTTTTTATTTTTCTCCAAATTAGCACCCCTCACTTCCATTAACCAGGTAGTCAAGCCAAGTACAATACATGATTTCAGTATGTTGAATCTCACAGTTTACTAAGTACTTCCCTCTTCTTGAGACATCTGTGTATTTTCCAGAGAAAGGAAAAACTTTTCTTCTTTCTTCCTCCATTCATGCACAGCAGTGTTTGTGAAAGGAGAGATGGTGAATGAGAACTGCAATGTGAAAATGTTTTCTGCAATGTAGTGCTCAGGCATAAGTTTCTGCTCTTGGAGACAAAAAAGATAGGCAGGGGGTAAAGAAAAAGAAAAGACTGTCTAAAACAAAGAAGACAAGTAGAAGCAAAATTACGATGTTTCCCATTTCTGTTGTAACAGTAAATTAGTAATAGTTACTTGTTCAGCACAGACAATGATCACACTGAAAAATCAATATGTTGTTCCTTGTTCAGATTAGTCCCAAATTACTATGAACACCTTCAAAATAAGCTTTCATCATCACCTTAAGGTATTAGATACAACAATGTTGTTTGATTGAATTGTGAATTATAAGTCGTGTTTTTTTTTCCTGAAAAGTACTTTAACAGGGCTAAAAAGAGATGGAATGTGAAGTTGGAATGGTTTTAGAAAATACGAATTAGTGCATTTTGTTCTTGTCAAGATTTTATTTTACTTATTCACTTCTGTATCACCGTGGAATATAGTGACATTTCACAAATTAGGAAAAATAAAAAATGATTGGTTGTATTAGCCAGAAAGATCTGACAACAGGTAAGTCATATTTCAGAATACTGAAAAATGCTACAAAAATGTACATATCTGAAGATTTGTCCTCTCTATATGCATATTTTATATAGAGATTAAATTTCTCGTTGAAAAAACGAATTCATGTGCAGTATCTCTTGCCCAGTATAGTCATGCAAGTGGAAAGCCTTGAATTGGACTCATCCTTTATTTTCACATTTTTGACTTTTATTGGTATTAACTTGTGTTGTTCTGAACAAATGCTTTTCCAACTGGGACACTTATGCACAGCTTTTTTACAGTTTTTCAAGCCAAATCTTGGCTACATATTCTGTAATTCAATATACTGTAAGCATAAATGCTTGTGTTTCCATAATACTTTGAGTAATTCTGTATATTAAGAACTATTGTCAGAAAAGAACTGTCTAAAAATTGTTTTGAACAAAATATTGGGTATTGAACAGACATCTTGTGCATATTTATTTAAGTTAATAATTTTCTGTGAGTCTGTAGCCCTTAATTGGCATGAATCTTTAGAATAGATGATGCATTTTTTGTCCTTTAAGAATCTCCTTGTAAAGGGTATAGATGACCAAAACCTATTGAATTTTGAATTCTGTTTGTCTCCAAAAATTCCAGCTAGCTTTTCTCCTATCATAATGTGGAACATCTCTTTCAAGTGAACTTTACATCAGTATTAATTTAACATACACACATTATACATATGAATACACTTCATTTATATATACAACATATATATATGAATCTATACCTAATTTTATATTATTTTACAATTTAGAAATACAGTTTTAAAAATTTGACTGTTTCCGTAATAACTTAGATATATTAATAACACAAATTTGAATGTTGACCTCAGCCATCAACTAAGACCCCATCCAGTCATTTGGTCACTCCCTCCCAAGCAGGCAGATGGAGAGAACTGGGAGAGAAAAAGGGAGAAAAAACTCACAGGTTGAGACTAAAGCGCTTTAGTAAGTGAAGGGGGAAAAAAGAAAAAGCAAGTGATGCTAAAAACAATCACTCACCACCAGCAGACCAGTGTTCAGACAGTCCCCAAACAATGGCTACTTCAGAAAAACTCCCTCTTTGTTTTATTGTTGAGCATAATTTTAAGTGGTGTGGAGTATTCCTTTGGTCACTTGGGGCCAGCTGTCCCAACCTCAACCTCTTTTCCTCCCCAGCCTATTCTCTGGGGCAGCACAGTGAGAAAGAGGGACGGCCGTGACATTGTGCAAGCACAGTTCAGTGACAGCTAAAACATGGGTGTGCTATCGACACTTTTTTGGTCACCAATTGAAAAAACAGCACTATACAGCCTGCTGTGAAGAAAATTAACTCCATCCCAGCCAGACTCAGTACAGCGTGTACACAGAGAACACGTTTTAGGCATGGGCATGATTGCAGACCCAATCCTTCAGCAAAATTAATAGGAATTTATTTATTTTAGTAGTACTTTCTAATTCTCTTTGCTTGCAATGGCCTGAGCATGTAGCTGACAGTTAAGATATCCTATTTCAAAATGTTTCCTGCCCTGCATTGTTTCTAACAGGAGTCAGAACATACTTCACAATCACCAGTGTCCATCACAAAACACGGAGGCCAAAAGAGCAATCATTTAACAAACAGATGGAAGGAGAAGTCAAGGACCATCTCTTGACTAATTTGATCACCTCCTCAGCTTGAGAGGAGAAAGCAGTGACATCAAGTCCCATCAAATAGTCTTAACAGCTGAAGAAGATGGGTCAAATTCCTCTTTTCCCATTAAAACAGAATTATTGTGAAGCCACAAACGCAAAGCCCATAAGTGAAAACAACAGATTAGCCTTGTGTTTAGGGTGCTCACCTGAAGAGGAAACTTGGGTCTATATAAGTCAATATTAGCTATCTGCTTATTTGATAACAGATTTTAGTAATAATTACTGGGTTCATAATTTTGGGATCCTTTTCATTTTGTTTTACAGATTACGTATTTCTAACCCTTTGGTTTTATTCCAGGCTTTAAGAGAATTTGAAATCACTCATTGTGGCTCTGTTCTTTGGATAAAAATATTTACATTAAATGCATAGTATAAAATTGAATTAGTAGATAAACTGATTGTAATAGGACACTTTCAATTACATAGTCTGACCTGCGTAACACAGTCCATATGGTTTTGAATTAATTCCTACTGGGTCTGGAGCATACCTTTTAGATAAACATGCAGTCTCAATTTAAAAAGCAGTCAGTGATAAAGATTTTGCCACAGCCCTCGATATATAGTTGCAGTGTTAGTTTTTTCCTCTCAGGTAAAAATCTGTATTTTATTTCTAATATAACTATGCCAGTTTCAAGACTAATAATTACATTGTGATACTCCATACGAGTCAATCTCTGGATAATTTTTTTTTTTGGTGATGCTCAGTGGAAGAATGTATTTGTAAGAAGCAGCCTGTTTTTATAATGCAAATAGACAGTATGCTCTGTAACAGAGGCTGAATTCCAGGTTCTCTGATCCCCTCCTTACTAGTGCCTCTCAAAATGTCACTAGCTTGTGACTTGATCAAACCAACTACTTCAGGACTGGAATTTCCCATGCTTAGGGCTGAGCTCCATTACACTAGTCCTCGCCAAGTGACATCCACGTCATGGAGAATCGCTGTAAGCTGACAGAAGGAACTCTTTCCTGCTGGCAGATTGACACCACCCTCCTGAAGGATGGAGGCGATGGAGGCTAAGCCATGGAGCTTTTGTTGGCTGTGATGGGTTAGACCTGGGCTGGGGGCCAAACCACACACCCACTCACTCAATTTCCCCCCCTCCCTACCCTCTCCCCCTCCCACCTGAGGATAGAGGA
>WKFP01014779.1:704442-730155 GCA_011057875.1 Pterocles orientalis | reverse complement strand
GGCCTTTCCCCCCCCCCCCCCCCCCAGATGCCAGTAGCTCTCGGAGCCCGGGATGCTCGTTATCTCCGTTCTGTGAGTTTCGGGATCCTCCCTCTCTGGGGGAATCATTAGCTGTTTTTTTTCCCCTGCTTTGGTCAGCCCTCGGCCTGGGAAGCTTGGGCTGTTATCTCTGTTCCGTGAGCGCCTCCAGGAGCGGCGCACCCCCCCTTTCCCCAACCCCTTTTTGGGGGAATCATGAGTGCGGTTTCTGGGGATCATTAGTCAGCAACAGGCTGAGCCTTTGTGGGGGGGGGAGTATCATTGTGTATCACCTATTCTCTCCCTCCTTTGGGGTCGTTGGCCAGGAGTGGGCTGGGCCTTTGGTCATCAGGTGGGGAGGGGCAGTATCACTGTGTATCACATTGCATATTTGTATATAGTATTATTTCTAATATTATTGTAGTTTAGTTATTAAATTGTCCGTATCTCAACCCACGGGTCCTCTTTGCCATTTACCTCTTTAATTCTCTCCCCTATGATTGGGTGGGGGCAGGGACTGTGTGAGCGGGTGTGTGTGGTTTGGCCCCCAGCCAAGGGCTAACCCGCTACAGAGTGTAGAACAAGTAAAATTAATTCACCATCTAGTAAGACAAACAGGAGGTATTTTGATTATTTTTGGCCAAATAAAATCTCATTCTCCAAGAGAATGAGGGGAGAGTGGAGAACTCCCAGTGGAATGAAGAAATGGAAAGTAGCTGTGCTAGAACCAAAACTTTTGACTGACTTGTGCATTAGGGGAGACAGGATGTGTTGTGAGGAAAGAGATAGCAGGAAGCAGGATGACTGCTGGCATTTAAATAAAGCTACTTGACTTTTATCAGATAGGAGGAAATGATTACTTGGCACTTGTATTAATTGCTGAAGAGACATAGGAGACTTTCATTTTGAGCATAAGCACGATGGGATACTTCAGCAAGGATGCACAATACATTTAACTTGGTCTAAAAAACTCAAATATCAGAAAGACCATTCTTTTTTTGTGCAACTTAGATCGGAGCAGAATGTCACTGGAAGCAATTTGGTGTAGTTTGCTAACCCTGGCTGTTAAAGACCAGAGTTTCTTCCCAAACTGGCCTCATCCAGTAAACCTCCCTGTAGTTGCTGACTTTTGTCTGAAGTATATCTGTGTTAGCAAGCAGCTAACTCTCAGTGAAGGAACTATAGTCATGTATGCAATCAAAACTGTGTTCCCATAATCCACCTTCACTTCAGCTGCCTGACAAACAGCACATAATTCAGGACCTGAGAGACACATAGGGTATAATTTCTAACACTATGCGGCAAAAATAGGTTAAGAAAGTGAAGATTTAGCCATGTTGCATATACCTAAACCCAGTGGCTCAAACTGAGAGATGAATCAGGAGTCTTTTCCCACAGCATATGACAGAACAGTGTCCAAGCTGACCACTGCTGGCTAGAGTGGTGTGGTTTGGCTGGGTTACTTCTTGTGATTAGAAAGGCAAATAGTTAAAATTTGAGTGAAAATGAGTTTAGAAAACATCTTTCCCTAGACTTTTTTTTTTTTTTCTCAGAAGAATACAAAGTTCCATAAGCAATATATCTGGGATTTTACTGCAATTTCTCAGTAGACACTCATTAATAGAATTGGGAGAAAAATGTTTTCTCATCACAGGAAGCTCCCACTCTCAATAAGGATTAAATATTCAAAACGCCAAAAAATGTTCATGAATCTCCAGTCTAAAAATGTTCACTAAATATAAATCAACACCTATTTTGTTTTGATTTTCATTACTTTGTAAAATAATTCATGTGTGGTTTTTTTTCAATATTATCTTGAAAATAAAATCCTTTTAAAATAATAAAATACTCATTTGAGGAGTTTAAATGTCAAAACGTTTTTCCAAAGCATTTTATCAAAAAGGCTGTGTTTATTTAAACAGATTTCACTTTGACAAATTGGTATTTTATAACAAAATACATCTACAATATAAAATTTCCTATCAGGTATAATCATAAATCTACCAAACACTGCTGTCTTGTATGATTAAAGTTATTTGTTGGAGCATTGCATTAATATACCTTTATGCCACTGAGAGCTCCTGTAAGTAGATGCAGACCACAGAATCCTCAGGATCTAGTGTGCAAAACTGATGTGAGAAGTAATGATATTAAAAATTGAGAGGCTTTGAAATTTCTTCATTGCCCCTCTAAAAAAAATTCTTGATTAGTTTTCCATAACCCTAATCTTTGAACCACAATAGATCATTGCAAAATTCTAATTGTGTTTTAAGTCCCTGTGTAATGAAAAATCTTTTTCTCAGCTTTCTCTCCTTTCTCATATTCTAATACTTTGTTACACATAAAGCATTGAAGTATTTTGAAATTCAGTTCTACCGAATCTTTATTGCAATCGCAGGCTTACAACGGTTCGTCTTCATCACGTTACTTGAAAGAGACTACAATGCTTGGGCATTATATTTATATAAACTTTCAACCTTTTTTAAAGATCAGTACCTGAAGTGATTAACGAACTCCAAGTGACATGACACATTTGTGGCCACACTGTTACATGGACCTTTTCCATTTCAGAAAAATTAGAGTGATTTCTACATTTTCTTATATTCTCCTTTCTTACATTCCTTGTTGTTCTCACTGTTTTTCTTTGTAGAAGCACAATAAATGTGATTTTTGCCACTGCTGGTAAAAGGCCACTGCCTCTGTATTGACCTGGCACTGCAGGATTTAGGATTTTTTGTGCTTGCCTTGGCCTGAATTGCCTTAGCTTCCTTTAATAATTGTCTAGTGGTCAAATGCCTTTCGCCTGACTGCTTGTAGCTTCATGTCTGGGAATACTGCATGTGGCAAAAGGCTGACAAACCTGGGTATTCATCATGCGACAAGTTAACAGCCTTTTTTGTTAGACTGGGTTAAGGGATGATACTGGACAAATTTCAGACTTTAGCTGAAAGCTGACCTTGTTAAGAAAAGCATAAAAATAACCCCAAGCCGTGACCAAGTCTGAGGAGGAAGGGATCCCACTGACATCGGCATCATACCCTTCCCAAGGAATGCTTCGGAGAGTTGATGACATGCTGTAAAATGTGCTGCTCACTGCTGGAGAAAAGAAGATTGGCACTGTCAACCCAACTCAAAGGGACATTGGAAGGGTGAGCATAGTTCCGGGGGAAAGAGGCAGATAACAGTAATTTTATTGTGTAACAATTTGTCCTGGGTTAAGCTGAGACAGAGTTAACTCTGTCTAGAGTAGCTACCAAGAGGCTGCGTTTTGGATTTGTGCTCAGAGGAAAGCTGATAAGAAGTGATGTTTGCCTGATGACAAGGTCGGCAGACCGGAGAAGCTGGGAGGGAGCACAGCCCCAGTTACTAGCCCAGGATTTGATCTTAGGTTCAGGATTGAGACGCAGAGTGGCCAATAATCTATTCTATAACATACACGGCATGCCCAGTATATAGGTGAGGACCCTCCGGAAGATCGTCCCTTTTGGTTCCAGATCTGGTTCCAGGTTGTCTCGCTCCAGGTGACCGCTCTCCCAAGGCCTTCCTTCCACCTCCCACCCTGGTCAGCTCTTAGTCTGGGATGCTCAGATTGTTATCTGCATTCCGTGAGTGCAGTTTCAGGACTCTCCCTGCTTTGGGATCATTAGCGGGAACAGGCTGAGCCTGTTCGGGTGGGGGGGGCAGTATCACTGTGTATCACTCATTTGTGTATCTGTATATAGTATTATTTTCAATATTATTTTAGTTTAGTTATTGAATTTTCCTTATCTCAATCCACGAGTCCTTTTTTCCCTTTACCCCTTTAATACTCTCCCCTGTCCTCGGGGGGGGGGGGGAACTGCCTGAGCAGATGTGTGTGGTTTGGCCCCCAGCCAAGGGCTAACCCATCACACAATTATAAGGATATAATTTATGAGGTTTTTCTGGACAATTTAGTCTGAATATATAGCATCAATACTGAACCAACTATTTGTATAACTACACTGCTAAAATCCTGATAGGATAAACAATATATTCTTAGTTCCATACGTACAGTATGTTCTTTTTTGTTCATAAGATTTTGGGTGTTTGATCCAAATACTTTTTGTTTCCTTTTGTTGGAATGACAATCACTACTTCCTGAAGTCAGTGTTTTTTCAAGATTTTAGTCTGTCCTAAAAGATCAGGAACAGAGAATGAGAGGTCATTTTCTTGGATTTTTTTAACGTCTGTAACCATGGTTTGGGTTCTTTCATATAAAAATATAGCTAATAGATGACCAAGGTGAGTTAATTTGCGGAGGGCAGTAATTTATAGCCGCTCCATTTCTGAATTTTCTAAGGAAATAAAAAGCTGTAGTAATTTCTTACACTGAACACGTAGAACCACATTACACATTTGAATATAAAGCTATATCCCCAGATGTACATGAAAAATATTGAATGTCCTGGACTGTTTTCTTAAGATGTTGGATTTATATGAGAAAATATGTTTCCCCAAACCCAATCAGTCTTTTAATTTCTCTGTAGTTACTTTAATTGAGCAAGATTAAAAGCAAGCCAAAGGAAATAACTGCAAGGACAATCAAGTTAGCATGGCAAGGGAGTCTTGTTTACAAACAATAACCAGCATAAATTAATTTCTGACTTCAGTTTCTGACCTCTGCTTCTGACCTCTACTTCATCGTTCACAAATTAAAAATATTATGAACTCTGAAGACCTGGCATTTTATGGATTTTGTAAGTATAATAACCACCTGTTTATGAGTTCTAAAATCTTCATTTGGCACCTCCAAAGGAGCAGGCAGATTTAGCAGCCAGATGTCTATTTATTGAACTGATAGATGCAAGTAATATTTGTAAGCAGTAAATTGAGATTCTAAAGTGGTGCTTATAGTAAAAAAAGGCAAAAATATAAACTAGACTTGAATATATTTTTCTTGCTTCAGAAACATCAGAATCAAGACTATTGTCTCTAGACAAAAGTATCTTTTCCTCTTTCTTCCACAAATAGTAGATTGATGATCCACAAATTGCCTTCTGTGCTGGAAACTCAGGAGGCTCTTAGACTGCAATAGTAAAACATGACTTGCTTGATTATCCTGTTATTAATTTCTTTCAAACACAGATTTCTTTTTCCCCCAAAACAATAAAATGTTTTCAACTTTCTGAACATTTGTGATCATTATTTTTTTCTGTGGTTTATTCGTCAGAAGATTTAATTCCATCCCTAATTATAAAAAGTAACCCCTATTGTGTACAGTACCTTATTCTGTTCACTGTGCCCATAAAAACTGAAAAATGTGGAGAATGAGTTATATATTAATCTATAAAAGAATGACAGATGCCATGCCCTTACCAATGTAGACATGTGGTGTAGTTTGTCCAGTAAAGATAAGCTAAAATAAGTTTTCCATGATCCAAATTACTATTATTTTTGAAGTGAACAAAATCAGACATTGCCATTCATTCCCTTTGTTATAGAAAAGCTCCTTCTCTAGGAGACATTGTTTATCTCCTTATTTAAATTCTAGCTACTGGTTATCAGAAGCAAACCTCATGGAGATTCTTTCTAACACTGGTAATGTTTGGTGGTAAACACAAAAAGCCTGCAGTTTGTTACACACATTTTGATTTATGAGTAAAGTCTCATTTGGTTAACAGCTTTTATTTATCTTATTGGTATTGCAAGGAAATCGATGGCTGACAGGAGTTTGAAATTAAAATGCAGTCAAACTAAAGCACCTTCAGAACAAATATATTACTTATTACCATTGAAATACTTAATCTCTTTGCTGGACATCTTTGAAATATTTAAACATAGAATTAACAAATCTTTATATTACAGAGGACCTGCGTAACATTCATCAGTGTCATGCCTAAGAGGCAATTGAATAGTGTAAACTTTGGTTCACTATTTGTTTTAATAGTATGTTGAAAAAGAGGCAAAAACATTTGATTTCTATGTGTGACTGTGTTTGTTGCGACCTGTTTGTGTTTTGTTAGTATCATTCAACAGGTTTTTGCTTATGTGTTGCAAAGGCCAGGGAGGTTTCCTCCTCTCATTTCCCTCTTCTTTGCTTAATATTTTGGCTTCCTGAAGCGTTTTTCATCTTTCTCTGAAACGATGGTGACAGGCTATGGCCAGAGATGGGATGTCGGTCAGATGTGCCAGCCCCCCACAAGCTTCTGAAAGTCTGAGAAATGTGGCTTGTGTTTTGTCCCACATGTTCCGGATTAATGTGATCATCAGATTTGGAGTCAAAAAGACTTTCATCCTCAGCCTAATCTAACTGGCAGTGAACATTGGCTTCTTGGTTTTCGTTTTCCAACTTACTCTTTGGCACAGGCCATGGATCATTTAATGGGATCACTTGGGTGTCTTTTTTTAACCAGCTGCCACTTTGATGATTTAAGACATTCATGATGCCTTCAATCTCTTTTGCACCTATATTCTGTTGCTTTGCACTTTGTGGTGGGTTCACCTTAGCTAGCAAGCAAACACCCACTCAGGCACTTGCCCTCAGCAAGATGTGCCGCTGGTAGGGACTCAGGCGCAGACCAACATGATCATGCTGTAGCCATTTATTATGCCTTGATTACACACTTTTATACACAACTCATGCAGATTTGGCAATTACTAATTGGATACAGTGATTTTAAAATCCTAAAGACAAAGTTACTATTGGCTAACTTTGGTCCTGGGAACGGGACCCTTAACATTACCTAATCAAGCTGATTGTTTACCTTCATTTCCTCCTTGTCTCACTCACATCCTGTACAATTGCTTTCTTTCTTGTCCCTTGCAGGTGTTATTTTCTCCTGTAGTAGAAATCAACTACATGAGGACCTTCTTCTAAAAAAGGTTCTGACAAACATGAGTATTTTCCTCCTAAGAAGATTCTTACAAACATAAGTATTTTTCTTCTTAAAAGGTTTCCCACAAGGATGGATGGAGGAAATAGGAAGGACAGGAATGAGAAAGCTCATGGGTTGAGCCAAAGACAGGGAGACTGCTTACCAATTACCATCTTGGGAAAAACAGCCTCAACTTGGGGAAAATCAACTTTACCTATTGCTAATTAAAATAAATATTTAATTACTAATTTGGGTAGTGGGTAACAAAAAAGACAAACATTAAAATTACACCTTCTGCCTCCTTTCCCCAGACTCCACTAACCACCCTGAGCAGTATGGGGAGGATGGGGGTGGCGGGTTATGGTCGGTACATAGCAGTTGCTCTCTGCTGCTCGTCCCTCCTCACACTTTTCCTGTGCTCCTGCATGGGCTAACCACAGGCTGCAGGAAAAGAAAGATCTGCTCTGACATGGATCCTCCATGGGCTGCAGAGGATATCTGATATCTGGAGCACCTCCTCTCCATCTTCTTATCTGACCTTGGTACTTGCAGAGTTGATTTTCCTTTTTCCTTACTCTTCTCTTGTCCAGTGTTTTTGCTCTTTCTTAAAAACATTTCCCCAGAGACACCCCACCCCTGGCTGCGGGGCCCAGCTGTGCCCTGCGGTGGGTGGGTTGGAGCCGGCTGGAACCGGCTGTGTCCGGCACGGGGCAGCCCCGGCCTCTCCTCACAGAGGCCACCCTGCAGCCCCGCTGCCTGCGCCTGGGCACCTGCCCCTAGTACATGTCTAGAGATGTATAGAATCATATAAAGTTTCATTTCTTTTAGGAAGTTATGACATGTTTAGTAGTATATCAGCAGACAAAGTGGAAGTTGAAACTTCTGAACTAAGTAATAGAGGGAGACCAGATGTAATTCTTCAGGCAGTCCCTGGTTTTGTCCATAACAGTGAAACTAAACAATAGAACAGTGACCTTGCTCTGGCCGTGAGGCCAGCTGACACAACACCCATCTTCGCATAACATAGCCCTTGGCCCTGGATGTTCTCGGGTGATGCTAAGTCATGACTACTATGTTGTGTGAATTTATTTTTAGTCCATTTCAAAGTGTCTGAAATAATATGATGACTGTGTTGCCGCCCATCGCAGAGGTGTTGTCATGGCATGAAACACAGAGTGAATTGTTCACGTCCTCGGGTGTGGCTATCTGTAGTCATACAAGGCTTCAAAGCTGGCTGGGGTAGTACTGGCAGACTGCAGAGCATGGATGTAGCCGGCCAGCGGAGTTCTCTTAGTTGGCGTGAGGAGCCCTTTGCAGTCAGCGTGCGAAGTTCTTGGACACCACCCAGACGAGCCAATTATGATGAAAGTGAAAGCCATTTATTGTGTGTTGCGTACTTGCTTTTATACTAAACTCTTTCGGGTCTGGCAGCTGCTAATTGGATACAATAAGTTTAAAATCTTAACAACAAAGTTACTATTGGCTATTCTAGATTCTGGGAAAGTAATTTTCGCAGTTATGGGAGCACAACTTCTAAGATAACTTAGTTGTGCTAATAAATTTCTCTCAGTTCCTCCTTATCTTCCTCACGCCCTGTATAATTAGATACCTCTGCACATCTGGTTATTTTTCTTCTTTCCCAGGATCCTCTATCAGCCTTATCATTACAAACTCTAAAGTTAGTATCATAGTTAAAATACTACTTCAGCATAAAATGTCCCTACAGTGGAGATAGCCAAATTTGGTGAAGTCTCATCTATGCTGTCTTTTTGAGGAATCCCTGAAGTGAACTATGCTGAGGAAGCCTAGGCTTAGTCTTGAGGTAAGTTAACCAAGATGAAAACAGCAAGCCACCAAGCAGTTAGGTAAAGTGGACAGTCAGGGGTCCATTGCTTATTCCCAGGACTTCTGTTATTTAGAGATACAGATGTTTCCTGAACATCCTGGGGGGAAAAAAAGCAAGTACAGGGATATGCAAAAGCATTTAGATCTTTTCAAGCACCCATCAATTATCAGGAAGTACATGAAAAGTTCACCTAACTTGTAGATTTTCACACAAAGCATTCTTCCACTACAGTAACTTTTTTATATGTGTGTAGATAAAACTATGGATTTGGGTCCCATAAGGGTCTACTTAAGTCTTACATGATGTGGTACTGAGAATCACTGAAATGTCTGTGGATCCTGTCACTTGGGAATAGGTTGAGTTTAGATTGGTTAGGAAGGCAGCACAGGGAGCAGAGTTTAGGAACCTATTTTCTCTATTAGTTGGAGTTTCCTGTAGTTCCTAGCAATTTAGTTTGTTCTTTTTTTCTCTCTGCTGTTGTAAATTAATAGTACATAGATTTATTTAGTTGTATTTATGTATATGCATGAAAATGAATGGCTGAACTCTGCACAAATACTCAAAAAACTGCTGAAGGAAAACTGAGCTGAAGTAATTAATTTGCATTTAGTTTTAAAGTTCCATAGTACTATTGTCCGCTTGTTTGTAGGAACGACTCCACAGCTTAGAGCAGGAGTATGAACCTGGCCTCCTGGTCAGATATAATTCAACAGCACAATTTGTCTAGTCTTCGGCCTGTTTCTTGCTCTTCTTTTTCTCAAGGGCCTCCAAACACAACCAGGGACCAAGGAGCTTGTCCATCCTCCATTCTGTAACTGACATGCTCCCACAGGTAGCAAACATCAGTCAGGCCCACTAAGAGATTCTGACATCAGAGAAAATGCAGATTCCTCAAACTGGGCCCAAGCTGTGCCCAAGCTGGGTGTAAGCCCATGAATGGATACAAGCAAAGGATGAACATTTTCACTAGGTAAAAAAATGGCTGGATGTCTGGGCCCAAAAAATTGTGGGAGGATGGAGTTAAATCCAGTTGGCAGCCAGTCACAAGTGGTGTTCCCCAGGGCTCAGTACTGGGGCCAGTCCTGTTTAATATCTATCAAAAATCTGGTTTTAAGTTTGCAGATGACACCAAGTTTGGCTAGAGTGTTGATTTGCTCGAGGGAAGGCAGGCTTTACAGAGGGATCTGGATGGGCCAAGGCAAATTAATTGTATGATGTTCAACAAGGCCAAGTGCCAAGTCCTGCACTTGGGTCACAACAACCCCATGCAATGCTACAGGCTTGGGGAAGAGTGTCTGGAAAGATGCCTGGTGGAAAATGACATAGGGATGTTGGTCAACAGCCAGGTGGATACGAGCCAGCAGTGTGCCCAGGTGGCCAAGGCCTCTTCTCCCGAGTAAAAAGCAATAGCAAGAGGAAATGGCCTCAAGTTGCTCCACTGGAGGTTTAGATTGGATATTAGGAAAAATTTCTTCTCTGAAAGTGTTATCAAACATTGGAACAGGCTGCCCAGGGAAGTGGTTGAGACACCATCCCTGGAGGTATTTAAAAGACATGTAGATATGGCACTTAGGGACACGACTTAGTGGTGGACTTGTGAGTGCTAGGTTAGCAGTGGGAATCGATGATCTTAAAGGTCTTTTCCAACTTAAATAATTCTATGCCTCTATGTTCAAGGAAAACCCTGTTGGTAAGCAGATGGGACGATAAGTGTTAAACTGTCTGTAGTTTTGCAGAGTTTATTACCAGAAATAAGTAATCATATTAGAGTTGAATATGATCCCTCTTATTTTCAACAATGCAAAATAGATTTAAGAATTCATAAACAGCCAGAAGAGCCATAGTTCATGAAGCCTTCACAGATGTATGTTTGAACCACAGTTGACTTCTTCAGAACATTCTCAGGAATTGGCATTTTCACTTTCCAAATACCTTTGACTATAAAAGGAACATGTTTGGATAACCTTGGATGATGCACAAACCCAGCTGCAAATTGGGAAGGAGCAGAGAACAGGATTTTTGACAGATTATGACGCTGTGCAAATTCTCCAGTTGAAGAAAGGCTAGCTGTTCGGATGAAAGTAGAAACTGTGAATAAAAAATTGGTAGCGAAGAGAACATTGTGGTGGAGATAATGGATTAAAACTCAGAAGAGATGGATTTAACTCATAACTCTGCTTTCATTCCAATTATACAACAGTTATTTCATCCTTCCTTGTTTTGGTCTACAGACATGGATGAGATGTTGCATTCCCTCTCTCTTGTCTGTCTTCTCTGTTTAGAATATGACTTCTGCCATGAATAACTTTAACAAACAATGCATACATAAGGCTACTGTGAGATCTCTAGACAAACACTTTGGTGACCCCAGTTCACAGTTCTGCAATCCAAGAACAGTCACAACCAGCCTCAGTGAAAAACAGACTCTGAGGATACTCAATGTAAAAAGAAGGGAAAATGTCATTGAAATAATTAGTGATAATCTGAATCCCTTCAAATGACATTACATACCAGACAGACAAACAACATAAAGCTTTGAGTAGTTTTAATAGCAGCTGAACAGTACATCAGTGGTAAATTCATTGACTAATGCTATGAGACCTACTGGAGCACTTAGGTCTGTATGCCATATTAAAGCAGTGTGAGGGAGCATGTAATAAATAAGTGTGAGGGAGTCTGTAAACACATCTTTTTAATTCCTACGTTTCATCATCATCTGTCATACTTAGACATTTGCTAAGCATTCTGGACATGAACTGACTTTCCCTCTTTTTCAAACAGCATTCAAATGTTACATTGCTCAAATTGTTAGCTTCCCCCACAACTTCCACATTATCTATGGGCCCTGATCCTACCTATGCTGTAAACCTTAAGTCTTCCTTTCAGCTACTATTGAGTTACTAATTGCAGTAACACACAAATTTAAAGTTCATTTATTTCATTCTTACACAACCTCTTAAATTCAGCTAGCATTTTTATTTTAATCTTTTCTGATTAATACGTCAGCTGGATACATATGTAAGGCTATACAACCTGTTAGGTATTGATAACAGAAAGCATCTCTACAGGGAATACCCTGTTTTCCAGGAAAAAGAAAGAGTAGGTATCTGCTCCAAGAGCCCAAAGCCCAAAGATGTTACAGAGAGACTCTTCCTTGTCTTCAGTGGTCAGGCCCGAGGTGACCAGAAGCTATAAAATTAATAAGCTTATTGCTCAATTGTACTGTCAAAAGGAAAAAATGAGTGGGTGCATTTGTGCTCTTTTATTTTTAGCTTGATGCAAAGCTGTATTAGGTATAATCCCATTTTTCAGAGTGAATGAAATCCTATGTTATCTGAAAAACTAGAGTTGCTGTCTCAGATTTATGGAGCTTGACTTGTTTAGCTTGACAGATGCTGTTCGGGATTGAAAGACATGGATGTAAACAGTGCTGTATCTTCAAGGTCAGGAAAACTCTAGGGCAGAAGTTGTTTTGGTACAATGCAGGATAGAGGGAAGAAGTATATTAAGCACATAGATAACTTAGCCATCTGAAACAGTATGATAGTTGTTATAAGCATGAGTCCCAGGACATAAGACAAGTCCAGTCAGGTAAGGGCAGCTATATTCTGCTGCTCACTCATAATATCACTCATAAGATTGCTGTATGATGTTTTCTTAGCCTTAGCTTAAACCCTGTTCTTTCATCTCACTACTTCTTTAGGGTATCACAGAACAGATTTTTTCTGTATTTCCAACAGCTCCTTGTTTTGCAGTATAAAAATGGTACAGTCTTTAAACAACTATCCTCAATATTTCATTAGAATATCCAAAAAAACTTACTAATTACTGGACAGAGGCCTTAGTGCTGGATGGATTCTGTAGAATTACAGAGTTTCTTTCCATTGCAGTAGCACTGTTATTATAAAAAGACTTATGAGTTTCCCAGTCTTTGCAAATGTAATTCCAAGGGAACACAGAAACTTTGGACTCAGTGGTTAGTCTATGCTCCTTTGTAGAGCTTTAAAAGATGTTTGAACCCAAAGGTAATAACTACCTAATAAAGTTTGACATGATCTCAAGAGTGGAATGATGCTTACATGCTGATTGCTATTTATTCATTTTAGCCCCACAGTCAAGTTCAAGCATTCTTGTTAGTATTTATTTTATAAACAATATCTCTTCAAGACTTTCCCCTTGGTTATTTGACAAAAGTTAACTTTTATTTTTTTTAATCCCTAACAGAAGTTTAACTATGTGTTAAAGCAGGCTGTCAATTCTTGTTCCATTTCTGTGTTTCATTGCTGTTTCTGGCACAGTGGGCACAAAGATACCAGTCAGTACCTGACTGGAGGCTGGAGAGACAGACAAAGGCTATGGCAGGTATATGGACATCTAAACAAGTCTGGTTTTATTGAATCCTATCATTGCAGAAGAAAGGAAGGAACAACTGAAAGTCACCTTTAAAGGCTTCTTACAGGTCTTTGCACTGAAATAGGTAGGTATTGAACTTATTATGTAGGCATTCCACTCATTAGGTAGGCATTCAACTCTCTGATCTCTGTAGCAAATAGAGTAAATAAGCACAAATATTCATATTCAACCAAATGGAAATACTATTATTAGAACAAAAAGCGCTGAATGCAATCAGTCCAGCTGTGTTACATCCAAGAAATCTTCCAAGTAAATCATCTGCGACTGGTGCTCACAATTTGTGTTCTGCTGGCGAGCATGTAGTGTTGCATAGCTAGACACCTAAGAAGAAACTGGAAAAATATCAGTACATCTAAGTGTTTTTTTTTATTTAAATTTTATTACCTACATTAGCATTAGCTACACATAAAAGCATGAACTGCTTTCAGAATGTTCCCTGATGTGGTAACATGTTTCTTTAATTTTTACCTACTAAGAAAGCCTCTACTGTTAATGCTTAATTTTGAAGTCCTCTGAAAGTCAATTTTTTTCCGTCACTGTAAATACAAGTTAAGACACTGGCTTTTATGATCAATAACTACTATCCTCTTCAAGTAAAGAAGCCCAAATTTTTTGTTCTGATAAACTGACAGCTCAATGGTTAATCATGAAGAAGAAGATTCTAATGAACCAAATAAATGTCACAGTCACAAAGTTCCATGAAACATGTTTAATCTACTGGGCAGCTGTACAGATCCTCTGCAGGTCAGGAAACAGATTGTGTAGAGAATTTACACATAAGTGATTCTTAAAGGAGAGATGTATTTGTTATTTATTATCTGTTTGGTTTCTAATAGATAGCCAAAATAATGAAAATTCCATTGCAATCACAACTTTTCCTAGAAAAGAGTTAATACTGGAATCAGTGTAACTTATTTCATGGTCTAATGGTCACTGAGAAATCTGAAAATATGTACATATAATTGCTTACACATACCTTGTAAACACCACTTAGAAACTTAAAAATGTTAATGTGAATGATCATTTTTTCTCAGGAATAGAAAATGTATTTGAAGTTCATGTCAGAAATCTTATGTTGCTAAAGGTTTTATTATCTGAAATGCAGAACTTGAGGCTATTCATTTCCTTTAAGATATTGCAGTAAATTCCATTGTTAGCTGGAACATGAAGTGTCTGGGATTAATACCAAAGTCATTATTCCATTAAACAAGAAAAACAGCAGTGCAAGGGATTAAAAAGTATTTGGAAATAAAAACAACGAGAAAAGTACAGCTCTAAAAATTCTTAGTTATCAAAAAATAACAGCATGCTAGTTCTTTAGAAGTAAAGAAGCAGCACTGTTCTGGATTCAAGCTTGTTATTTTATTCATGTGACATAACAAACCTTTCAAATTCTCTGTGCTGGCCAAATACAAGCTGAAGACAGTGTTACAGTTATCTGAAATTGCATGAAAAAACTTCATAGAAACACTGCAGTGTCATACTAATTTAGCACCTTGCAGCATCAAAACACTCTGTAAACAAGAACTAAATATTAGTGGTTGTTCCTTGAATCTATAAGACAAAAATAACATCTCCCTCCTTTGTAGATACATCAGAGTTGCAGTTTTACTTGTCATATACAAGGCAGTGAAGAGAGCAAGTGCTCTTGTATTAGTCATTCAGCTTATATGAGGAAACTGCATCCATCTGACCATGCTGTGCGAAATATCATTTGGATAGGACAGAACATGCGATATGTGAAAGCAGGTTTAAAACAAAAATTAAAAGAGAGTTAAATTCTCAAGAGCAGACCTTTTTTCAATATTTATTATTTCAGTATTCCTATTTACATATGTTGTTTATTTTACATCTGTCACCTGCTTCAGTTATGCTGTTTTCAGATCCCTGGTGATATGAGAAGGGCCTGTACAGAGGGAGAGAGCTTGGGGCTTAGCACTACTGAAGAAGGCTTGAAAGTACATCCAAACCCAATCTACCTACCTGGGTACTTGATGTGAAGCAAACTGAAGCACTGTTTCACCTGAAAGCCTCGTAAAGCAATCACCCTACCTGGTCAATAGAATGAGAAGGATCTCTCTGATAAGTGCAGAGGGAAAATACTGCTCACCTATTTTAGGCATCCGTTTTTCTCATGCAGTCTACAGGAAATGGTATTTGTGTAGTGATGGTGAATGTCTTTGGCATAATAGCCTAAGATCAGAGCACTCATTCAGAAGGTGAAAGGTGCAGAGGTCTTGTTCTAGCTCCCAGACACTTTTTGTCTTCATTCACTGGGAGTACAATGTAGTGTATGAAGCTCAGGGGCAGTTGCCCTTGGAGCTTAGTTCCTCCTCTCTCCCAAGTCTTTGGCCCAAGTTTCCTTTTACTTCTTTCTTTCTGGTAGCTTAGTTTTTTAATTCCTCACTGCACAATACTACAGGCTCACCAGGAGGGTGGGAAGGTCCTTTCCTGGGTATCCCATAGCTTCATCACTCAGAGGCTCTTCTGAGATGTTTTAGCCGTGGCAGCAGCTGCTCTCAGACTGGGAAAGGACATGAGTTTATGCCTTATGAGACTCACTGTGCATGTGTGAAGCATCTCCATAGCACAGTGTGTAGAATATGTGTTACTGATATTCAGAAGTGCAGACTGACTGCATGGAGTGTGAAGCAGGGCCAGCACGTCCCAGATACATTAAACCTACTGCATATCTGCTGTACATTGGGACTGTGGCCATTTGTCTGGGTCTTCTGGACACCAGGCATCCTGGATTGGAGCTGCAGCTTCTGGTCTTCCTCTGAGAATATTGCTGCCTAGAAATTACAGGTAAATGTACCACCCTTTGCAATGTTAACAAGGAGAAGCTAAGGTCCTTAGGCAACTTGGTAAATCTGGACCTGAGGATATTTTTGTAGTTCTTGGTCAGGTCTAGTTTCCACTTTTCTCCTCCAGATGGGACAATGAACTTTTGTCCTCCGTGTGTGTCAATCTGAATTAAGTGCCAAATCTCTTTGTTTTCAGTGAGAACCAAACTGAGAACTATGTTCATCCCTATTTGTTATCTATATGGCAATGATATAAACTGCTAAGATCATGCTTGTTTATTTGCCAAGTTGCTCTGAAAACACTAAGACCAATAATATTCCTCACACAGATGTTCCAAACCTCTGCTGAGTAGCTGAAGTTGGGTCAAAACTTTTTGTTGTGAGGTGAGAATAGTGAGGATTTGCATGGTGCAATGTGGAAGCACTCTTGCCCCTTGTCTTTCAAGAAGATTGAAAGATTCAGAAACACTTTCAAATGCAGCAGTAGCCTACAAAATCTAAAAGGAGATTAATATACTCAGAAACTGTGTGGAATTTATGCATAGTAAGAGCAGTGTAAGAATTTAACATCTTTCTAGTTAAGAAGAGGATTTCCACATTTAATCTGTCTTCTGTTAACCTAAATTTCCATCCTTTCACTGGAAGGATTTCACCCCTCATGGGAATACAGCTCTGGGGTAACAGGAAGGTGAAAGAGCAACACAACAACAAAAATGTGTCTTTCACTGCATCACAGAACCCCTTTCTAACCTCTTCCCTTTTCTAAGATGCATTTCCATTTTGTCATAGTTAGGTCTAGAAGACGAATTTAAGTTTTCCCAGTTCTGGATTTTTTTTGGTAATATGATAACCAATAGGATGCCATATGCTTTTTGTTTTTACAAACAACATACTTTGTCAGTAGATTCACATATCCTAAACTTCTGTTTTCTTACTAAGAGTACAGATGGTTCAGGAGTGTGTAACGTGCCCATAACATCCTCTGATGAGATACAGCCCAGAACGAGATACATCACACCAGGTCTTTGTTTCAGAAATGAAAAGAACCAAGAATCCCTCATTTGTCCTGTGAGAAGAGAGAAACCAGTTGTGTGACATGAAAAGAGACTAAGGATTGTCAAAAATGCAGTAAAAAAGGTAAAGGCTTTAAAGCCCATGCAGTGTCTTCTGCATGCACTACCCAACTTAGAGTTACCAACCCAGCTTGAGTTCAGCTACCTTTCATTTGTTCCTCTTACCTCAAACCATGCAATAAAGCAGGTAAAGTGCTTGTTTACACAGTAGGTATAACAGAAGCATCAGATTGTGTGGTATAATATGAGCTGCATTCAAATATTTTTAAGATGTATCTGAAAATATGGCTATCTACTTTTGTCCATTTGACTTGTGATGGTTACAGGGTTTTTTCTGTAAATCTGGAAACAGAAAGGAAACTGACCTTTAGCAGCAAGTAGAAGTCTACTTTAATTCCTCAGTGAGAAATTTCATGTGCTTTTTTCGTGAGTTTGAAAACACTGAAATGTACAAATCACTGTTTGTTACTGTTTTGGCAGTTCAAGATCAGTGGTCACATAAGCCAGACCATTCCCAGTACATTTCAGTCTTATGAGAAGATCAAGAGCAGAATTCAGCTTTTCTAGGAACATTAATAGGTGATTAAAGAAGCAGTCTTATTCCCATGTATTAGTCTGATATGCAATGATTTGCTGTCAGCCAAGAGGATGATCTGAGCAGTGAGATTTCATATAAACTGCAGGATAGAGATGAAAGACAATAATTGGCTGTTCCATATTCAACGGAGAAACAGTCTGCACAGTCACCTGAATTTCAAGACAATTGTACTTTGGCAAAAATTGCAGATGCACCTACTCAGATGATCCTATCAACCTGGGAAGGGCTGGATCAGGAGGAAACAGGACGGGAGGGTGGAGGAAGAGGGAAAAGTGGAACACAGGAGCGATATAAAAGCTAAGCACCCGCCTAGAGGTAGGGATTGACGATGTTACAGTTTTACAAAAAGGCAGCTTTTCTAGAGGTTACCACTGTGGTATCTGATGGTGAACTTCATAGAATTCTGCTATAAATGTTTTAACATTTTGAAATTCTCTTTTTGTTAATGATGTAGTTAAAGTAGCAGAGAAAACATCTCACTTGACATTTACATCGAGTGCATTTTCTGTTTAACAGTCTGCTAACAGGTGCAGGACTCTTTGAGTTATAGCCACATCATTATGTATTATTGTTATAGAAACAGGCAAATCTGAAGTTTAAACTGATAGTCTTGGTAGATCCTCTGAATAATATTTGAGTGTGATTTTCATCTCTGAAGTTGTCTCAGATCGGATTTTCACCTTTAATTAATTACATGGGTTTGTAGATTAAACTACGGGGTGTAAAAGTTATTTTCAGTATGTTTTAGGTTTCCCCCTGCAAAGAGATGTGAAAGAGCAGAAGTACTGTTTCTACACAGGATTGGTCTTTTGCTTTGTGTTAACAGCAACAGCTGTGAAAGAACCATCCTTAGATCTGCTGAATGTTATGCTTGCTCGTCTACAATTTGCTGGAGTTCAGAGAAATTTGCTCTCTTTAAAGTTTCATTGCCTTTCATTTAAAGCCTCACATCTGGCACTGAATTTGGTCTTTTGACTTTCACAGTGGAGATGGTGGTTCTCTCCTGGATTTCTAGAGGTTTCCCTGTTGTTCCTTTAGTTTGACAGGGCAAAGCTGTCAGCTATCAACAACAAGGTGCCAGACAAACCTCATGTCTTTATTTAACACTTGACCCTGAGGGCCTGACTTCTACTGGCACTGCACCTGCAGTTGCTCTCTTTAACCACAGCATGAGGACAGCGTCTTTTAGATAGTTTAGGGGAATTTTCTGAGCCACTGGTGGCTGATGACATTGCTTCATGTCCTGTCTCCCATTCCTCTTCATGCTTTTGGAAACCTCCTACTACTAAGTTCATTTCATCAATACAATATCTCATCAAAGATAAGAAATGCAGCAGTTCTCTGAATCCATACATATTCCTTACAGCTGACTCTGGGCATTTAATTACAAGGGCTTAAAGAGAAAAGAGCGAGATTCAATCCCTTTCACTTAGACATTTTTCACCTATTGCTTTACTGTGTAATTTCTGATTCATGCTGTTATAACTTAATTCACTATATTGCTTAGTTCTACAAGGTGAGTTAGGTGCCATTTATTTAAAAGATGTACACAATAAAATACTCAAGCATTATGTCATTGCTTGATAGAAGTTCTAAATTAAATGCCTCAGAAAAATACAGCTGGGTAGTTAGTAAGCTAGTTAAGTCTTCTCGCTTGTTTACAAGGAAACACAGCATGCCTGAAAGGAACTTCTCGTTTTAAAAATTAATAACCTGGCTTTCCTCAAGGGTGAAGTATCTTCAAAAGCACAAATTTACCATGAAATCCAATAACTCTATTCTCTGACACAATGTAGGCAGCATTTTTAATGCAGATTCTTAATGATTTATGTGGAAAAACTTTAGCCCTGGAAAATGTAACATGATTTCGATAGTAGGAAAGAAACTTGACGGTCTTTAGCTTACTGTTTAAATAAAGGTGGGTCTTTATGAAGCCATCTTAGCCACTCTGTTTGGCAGTGATACCAATACTTTGTCTGAGCTTCACAGAATCTGTCAATGGCAGAACCTTCCTATCCCATATAATGTTTCTCTGGTAGGTTCAGTATCTTGCTTGGATGTAGGAGTGATTTATTCTCTTTCTAATCCTTACTGTTCTCCAAAGGCCTGTCCCTGCTTTCAAAAAACAAAGGCCTACTGATTTTGGTAGTTATGTAGTTTTATGGGAGATGCTACGGGATAATAAATATACACCCAATTTACAGTGTCTTGGAAATGTATTACACAAATCTGTGTGAATGTACTTCAAGACGGCTTGGTTTTATAAACTTGCTTTATGATGTTTTTCTCCTCCAATATGTATTTACACAAGCCACTCTCATTTGTCTTGTATCATTACTTCCAGCTGTGATGGACTTTACACATGCATGACATTATTGACTTCATTGCTGTCACCTGAAAAATGTAGTATCCTTTCAAACCATATTTGGTAAACCTGGCCTTACCACTGGCAGTTTTGAAGGCTTTTGAAAATCTGAATTCACTGAAAGACTGAAGTAATGAAGTTAATTAATCAGTAAAGGAAAAAGTTTAAATGTAAAATGAAGGACTTGGGAATCAGGAGTGTAGGACCAGGACAGAACTCAGCATTACCATTAGTGCTCCTAGATCACCAGCAGCCAGGGGATGTCAGCAACAAAATGTGTCAGTAGATGAAGGAAATAACATGATATTGCCAGGGTACTGACCCTGCTAGACAAGATGTAGTGCTTCTGCTGTGACTGTTGTAAGCTTAGGGCAATAGGGATCTGTTCTCATCTATTGCAAGAGTTAATTTAGCTCCTTCATCAGCAACTCTGCGTGTATGGCTGAATGAAAGGAGATGGTATGTGTAAAAGGTATACCCTGCAGATTTTAACCCACTGTCTTCCCTTCACTGAGAGCTGTAGTCATAGTGTAGCCAAAACACGACCTGTCTTAATCTCTTTGATAGCCTGCTACCAGTTTCCTGTCTAAAATCTTATTTATCTTCCTGACATCCCAAGCTACAAGGATTTCACTTGAGACAGAGATGTAATGGTCTGCATATGGTTCAACAGAACAGTGAGATGAACCAACTTTCTGAAATGTTAGTTTCTGTATATACAACTACCATCCACCTTACAGAGTGAATTATTTCATGTCAGCTCTAGCTATATTTTTCCTTTATACTCAATATGACCTATTTTTTCCCATTCTTGAAGTTCTCAAAACAGTGAAGTGCTGTGTATCTTCAGCTCACAAAGAAGTCAGGGTCTGGCTGCTCCTCTGGGTGATGTTACAGCAGATCCAAAGCCAAGTGAAAATGTTTCTGTGACAATGTTCCTGAACCCCCTACTTTTCTTTTGCCTTCCACGGTATGGGGAGCTGAGTAAAAAGCTGAGATAGAAACTAGGCAATTTATCTTCAAGGGCATCCTTCCTCACAGGAAATACTCAGCTGGAGAAAATGTGTGGTACAAATGAAGTACTGATGGAAAAGGCAATAGGAACCAGAACCACTACTGCAGAGATAACGTGAGACTCAGTAAAGTTGTGCGTAAGGTACTTGGACTACCATAGGTCTGGATGAAGAGGGGTCCTTAGGTTGGTTTACGTGACCTTCACTGTATTTCAGAATTTCGTCTAGCTGCATTGGCAGTAAGCCTACAAGCCAGTAAAAAAAGACCTACATGATGCAAATGTGTACACTGTCAAGATAAACTCATGTACTGAACTGATAAAACTCTATCTATTGTGCAAGGAATGAGAAAAAAAAATAGTATTGAACTTACTGTTATCAGTGACAGGTGCTAATCACCAGACTCTCAAATCCAGTCAAGAGCTCTGCTTTTAGGGATCAAATATTAATTTTTCTCCACTTGGTCTCCATTCCACAGAAAGATTTTAAAAATCAGAATTATTATCCTGTTTTAGATGACTGAAATGCAAGCATTGACAGAGTAGTAAGATGTAGGGAAACAATCTTTTTTACCAATGAAGTGTTTTCATAAAGAATGGGAAACAAAATTTGAGAAAGAGGAGATAAGCAAATTAATCACTATCATTGTTAAATCAAAGGAAGCAGAAGACAATTCATCAACAGCCTGACCTATAACACAAAAATCCCATGCGTTTTCTAGTCATTCTGTCTTTGGCAATGGAGCCAGTAAATCTCTCTCAAAGATGGCCAGCTGAGGGAAGCTACTCTAAATCTCAGCTTCTGAGGTTTGCAATTGCCAAGTAGCTAATCCTGTTCTCAGCTGTTGGTAGTAGTTTGGGGCCACGTTCAAGGTGAGAACAGTGTGAAATCCAGTGGTTACACAGAGAAAGGCATGTATCACAGAGTGGTGCTATGAATTTCCATTTTGTTTTTTAGTGCCTGGTGAAGAGGTCTTCCTTGACTGCCTACTCAATGGACAGGGAGATGCTCTTGAAGGCCTTCTGAGGTGATTCAATCCATCTCAGCCATTAACTCACTAGTTACAAAGTGGCTTCCCAGCTGTGTGTTTTTGTGTATGAGAAAGGTTTTACGGAGAGGAGAGCACAGGAATAAATTTCACTGGTTTCATGGGCAGGTGAACTGCTGCCACCTGCCCAGGTAGGCATGACTGGAGTGTGCCTGTCTCCATGTAATGCTCTCCCAGAAAAGCACTGGGTAGTGCCATGCTTGCAACTCTCTTCCCAGTGTATCCAGTACACTGTGAGTACACTCACAGCCAATCCCAGTGCTTAAAAAATTCCATTCCTTGTGTATAAAGGAATTACTCATGTTGACCAATGGTCCACCACTGGAAAGGAATGAGCTATATTGTAAGTCAAGTGAGGAAAATTGTTTCCGTTACTGGTTCCTGTCCCAAGGAAATGAGGCTCTGTTACCTGAGAAGCTCAGAGGTGGGAATAAGAAAGTTTCAGCTGATGTTGGGTTCAAGGATCCCATTCTCAGGGTTAGAAAAAGAAATCAGAGTGTAGTTAGTGTCTAATTATTACTTGCAATATTTTTCCTTTTTGACAGACAACCTACAAGCTTGCATGCATGAAAATATTATAGTTTTCCTATTGTAATTTCATTATTAGGCCCTCACACTGTACTTTCTTTCAGAAATGGAAGATACTATCAGACTTTGAGCAACCTGAGCTAGTGGAAGTTATCTGGGCCCATGGCAGGGGGTTGGAACTAGATGATCTTTAAGGTCCCTTCCAACCCAAACCATTAGCTTTATCTTGGAGAAGAGAAGGCTCTGGGGAGACCTCATTGCGGCCTTCCAGTACTTAAGGGAGCATATAAACAGGAGGGGGAGTGACTGTTTATGAGGGTGGATAGTGATAGGACAAGGGGGAATGGTTTTAGACTAAGACAGGGGAGGTTTAGGTTAGAGATTAGGAGAAAGCTTTTCACCCAAAGGGTGGTGGCACACTGGAACAGGTTGCCCAGGGAGGTTGTAGATGCCCCATCCCTGGGGGCATTCAAGGGCAGGCTGGATGTGGCTCTGAGCAGCCTGGTTTAGTGGTTGGTGGCCCTGCATATGGCAGGGGGGTTGAAACTAGATGATCACTATGGTCCTTTTCAACCCAGGCCATTCTATGATACTAGAAAAATCTACAATTTACTGCTGTTGATTTTGCTGAACAGAACCCAAAGATAAAGTAATGCTAATGCCATGTGTCTGGGATCAGGAATCACATATATGGGGTGTGTCCTCTTGATCCTGTCAGATCACTCCCTTTCAGTTCTTAGGGTTACAATGCTTAGAGATGAGTCTCACTCCATGAATGGAAGGGAGGGGAGAAAAAGTTCCTCCTCAATATTATTTTCTGTGAGTATTTTATTCTAAAGATCTGCAATGTGTGACTAAAAGATTAAGGATTTTGGTCACTAGTAGGGCATATAAATCCAGGTAAGATGCATATAAAGGAGGATGAAAACTTGTGAACAATGTTGATCTTACCTCATATGACTAAGTGGAAGGTGACTCGTGCTATTCTCGTGCCACCAGAATATTCCAGATGAGAAAGATAAGAACAGGAAAGCTATACTGAAAAAGAAATGCAGTGATGTTAAGTGTCTCAAAATAATGAGCCTACATACAGATGTTAGGACCAACACCCAAACATGCAATTGGCTCTGAAAGCTCTCTCACCCTTTATCTTTTCATACATCTTTTCGTACACACTGGAGCTTAGTGATTCTGGAATTCCCAATTATAAGACAGGAAAGTAATGCTCTGCCTGCCTCCCACAGAAAGCTCATGCTGCAAATTGTCTTTGAAGTTACTTGATCCCTTAACAAATTAGATTCATCACATTCATTTCAAGGTATGATGACAGCCATGTGTAGACAAGGTGCATGTGCTAGGCTTGGAACTGCCCTTTACTTTCAGACAAACAGATGTGAAATTTAGATGATCATGCCCACACAGGAAAGTCAAATGTAGGTCATCTTCATATGACACCTAATTTTGAATGGAAAAATGTTATGCTATTTCATATGCTGTCATCAGAGACAACATTATTTCAGTTAGTTCCCTTGAGCTGCAAAACTTGATTTTAGTACCTCTTACTGGCAGCAGAAATCAATTAAAAGAAGTATTGTACAAGTATAACTGAGTTTTCTACACTGGGAAATTTTGCAGTAATTTAGCTGTTTTGCTTTCTCAGTGTGAAAAGGATAGAAGGAAGAGGCAGCATATCAGTTTAACTTAGCCAGGACTAAAATTGTCAGTGCTAACTGTGCCAGGTATACAAATGATACATTTACTTGGCATCACTCTGCAGTAATGTCAGAGGAGGGAAGAGCCATCATCATTAATTTAGGAACATAGATACACATATTCCTTACAATTTTATTTACCTACCTGCTATAGGCACCTTATCTGGGGAACAAGAAGTAGTTCAGCCATTACCAGATAACGCAGAAAGAATTATGGTCATACAAGGCAAAGAGCTCTGCTGGGATTCCTTTGCTGTATTTATGCATTTTAGGATATCCTGCAGTAGGATATCTGGGCCTCTAGGTGCTTCTCCAGAAGACTGCAGGTCTCCTATGAACCTTGTGTCCTATCTATCAGTGGTGCGTAGGTGTTATGAATGAGCTTCACAAATGGTGCCAGGTGCCCACATTTAAATAAACAAGTCCTTTCCCTAAGGTGGGACTGATCTCCACACTGCAGGTACTGAAGTACCTGGCAACCCTGGCTGAGTCCTGGGTTGTAGATGTCCACGCATGAATTAGGTGTCTAAGCTCCTGCTGCTCTAGATACAGGCTTGCGATTCAACTAATTTTCCCAAACTGAAGTTGTTACTCCCACATGCATATTAACAGACATCTTCACAGGGGCAGCAGGTGACACAGTTTGTACAGGACTTTCATGCCTGGTTGTAATGATTGCTGGAGGCCAAGTGGGATAGCCTTGGCACCTCAGATGCCCTAGATACCTATTTATGTGCAACTGAATTGAGGTCTAAGTCTTAACTGATTATAATGGGAGCTCAGACATCTAATTCACAACTAGATACCTGCATGTAGATATATAAATTTAGGCATCTTTATCTGTGGATTTTTCTACTCTGGCTTTCTGTGGGTTAATGAGTGGGGAGATGCTTTACACTTATCAAGAAGTGTATGGACTAGATCTTCTGCTTATCTGAAAAATAAGGAGATGTCTTGTTCCAGGCTCTTATTTACTGCTGAAGACCCTCTCCCTGCAGAAAAAGCTAAGGGAAATGTTTTTCGGTATTGAATTTGTCCTTGACTCAGTTGTTGTTAAGTGACACAAGGTCAAGGCTCGAGGTCCAAGTGGAGACCAGTGACAAGTGGTGTTCCATAGGGGTCAGTACTTGGACCAGTGTTGTTTAACATCTTTGTTGGAGACATGGACAGTGGTTGGAGTGCATCCCCAGCAAGTTTGCTAATGACACCAAGCTGTGTGGTGTGGTGGACACGCTGGAGGGAAGGGATGCCATCCAGAGGGACCTTGACAGGCTGGAGAGGTGGGCCCATGCAAACATCATGAAATTTAACAAGGCCAAGTGCAAGGTCCTGCACGTGGGTGGAGGCAATCCCAAGCACAAATACAGGCTGGGCGGAGAATGGATAGAGAGCAGCTCTGAGGAGAAGGACTTGGGGGTATTGGTGGATGAGAAGCTCAACATGAGCCGGCAGTGTG